>OY744476.1:78678066-79070566 GCA_963556175.1 Tipula confusa
AAATAAAGTGTTTTATGAGGAAGGCTATAGTTAGCCTGCCGCTTAACCCGCTTTTACATATGTGAGTTATGTAGTGGTGATAAATTCACATCTTAAGGATCCCAGTCCAGCCTTTGTAACATTTATATAATATATAAAGTAATATATATATATATATATATATATATATATATATATATATATATATATATATATATATATATATATATATATATATATATATATATAGCGTACCACACCATCTAACTTCATCGCCCGTTTAGCCATTCCTTCCATGGAGACTATAGACAATCGAGATTTTAAAGCTGCCTTTTATCTGGAGAGCTTACACTACGAGTTTGATCATGAATTAAACTCTGCCACTCTGCCAAAATTCGGACCCATAGACAAGTAAAACTAGTTTAGGATACAGTATTAGCCTACTACTCAGACCTACATGAGGACATATAGCGCTATGGAATAAAAGTTTTAAGCGAAATCTACTGTAATCGAGCACTTGGCATATTTGTCAAAGACATAAATGGAATAAATCCAAAATGCTGACTATTAAAGTCCCACTACCTTACGCGGCTTATCAAAATTGTATTCATCTTGTAGATATATTTTCGCTATTAACGTCAAACAGATTTTCACAATCGCAATAATACTATCTTTGCAGCAGCGCAACATACGCAATTCAAATATAAAGTGACATTCAAATAGTATAGGCCAACAATACGACAAAATTATCAAAACCTACAATTTAGAATGGAATAAAACTATGACGTTAACAAAAGATAGTCTAACTAGACCAGTAGCACAACGAAGTATATTACGTACATTATATTGCAAATTATAGTGATATAGAGAGAATGACGCAGGCGTAGAAAAACAGCAAAAAACGGTTTACGAAAGATAGACGTCGGTTCTAATAAAAACTTTGGTAAACAAAATAATCAAAAGGCGCAGAACCAGTAAGGTATAAATAGATTTAAGCATATAAGCCTTAAGCAGATTCGACGGCATAATTTGTGGCATAACGCAGTTCACAAAACGAAAAAGCTGTGATAGACAGGAGAAAGCATATTTTAACCATCCCACTCTTTGATAAGTCAAAATATCAAAGTCAGAGATGACCATTTGAACCGGGAAACTTAAACAAATTAAAGTCTATAATTGATAATTTCTTACAATTTCTTTAGAGCTGAGATCAAAACAATGACAGAAAAACTCATATATGATCTCATCTCATATGAGGATCGCGATTGATGAACAAATAAAATGGGCATCAAAAAGCACAGACAAAGCGCACCTATTCTTTGCCGGTTTATAGATAAATAAAAATAGTACACTACTTGACATTGGATTTTTATTGATTTAGGAAAGGGCAAAAACGAGTGATAACAAAAAAAACACAAAAAATTTTAACGATAACCGTTGGGTATTTAAAGTTAGAGAAAAACTCGTGGATCGAACGACAGTTTTAAAGCACGTTTCGTTGCACGTGGTTTTGCGCAACAATATGGTATTGATAATGAAGAAACGTTCTATTTTCGATCGATACGCATTTATCAGGAAGCATATGTTAATAAAGAATTCGTTACAATTTGAATACCTAATGAACTTTGTAGAAATAAGGATTTATGTGCAGAGCAAATAAAACGCAGTTGATTCAAGTTTATACGAACTATAAAATGGCGGGGTTATACATAATGACGTATATACATATTAAGGGCGTTCGTATACACAGTGGATGTGCATTACACTACAACGCGATATAAGCATTAACATTAATTCAATTTACAACACCCCCACTGAATTGATTTTTATTGAGCTCCAAGCCCATAGACTTTAAACAGGAAATCATACGTCAGGATGATACAGACTTCGTCATTGCATCGGCAATCGTAGTCTCAGTTGCAACATACTGAAGGTTAACAACTCAAGGAATTACTTAACGAAGTATTATACCTCGAAATAGTAGCCCGATTTTGATAAATGACACCTTAATCAAAAGCTCTGGCCATAAGTATAAATACTACGTTAAAATATATATACATTTCAACAAATAATTTGTATGCCAGAAATTGCAAATCAGCAAAGGGGTTAGCCTTTGCTAATTTACGAATTTCATTATATATTCAATACACCTTGAAATAGTAGCCCGATTTTGATGAATGATACCTTAATCGAAAACTCTGGCCATTTTTGAGCGGCAATAACTCTTGAACTGCCAACGACAAACTTAAATACTCAACTTCCGTTGTAGACAAGAAGACAAGAAGCTGAAGTCTGTTGTTTCTTAAAGTTCCAAGTTATTGCACCTCCTTTTATCTTGAACACGTAACCAGTAGTCGATCTTCTATCGTCCAAGTCTCCTGCCCAGTCTGAATCGGTATACCACACAACCGATGAATTATCGCACTACTAAACTCCAGCTTAACATCCGTTCCTTTTAGATACCTGGAAACACGTTTAGTTGCTCTCCAGTGGGCCTTTCCCGCAATACTGAGCACACCAGCTGCATGACAAATGTCATGTTTCGTTACCTGTGCAAACATCAAGCTTCCAACCGCTTCCTGATATGGTATATTCTTCATTTCTGCAATTCGTCTTGTGGCGACATAATTTTTGTCAACTTTTGATGTAGGTCTTACGATGTAGAAACCGGGTTTCAGTCCTGCTTATTGAATTATTGAATCTTTTTATTACCTGATTCATATAGTCCTCTTGGTCTAACCAAAATTTCCCTTGCGGTCTATCACGTGTTATTCGTATGTCCAAGAATTGTTTAGCTTCAACCATATCTTTGACTTTAAGTAACTTCATCAGGCACGATTAGAAATACATCTTTGAATCCTGATCGTTTGACAAAATGAGTATGTCATCGATATAGATTGCGACTACAAGCATCTTATTATTGACGACTCTGTAGCTACGTATGGATCAGCATCTGAATTTTTCAGTCCAGTACCTCTTAAAACTTTATCTAGTGTTGCGTTCCAAACTCTGCTAGCTTCCTTCAATCCAAATATTGACTTATTAAACGTACAGACTTTTTCACTCGCCGTTGATATTTACCCTTCCGGTTGTTACATGTATATATCTTGATTTATTAACTCACCTTGTAGAAAGGCCGTCACAGCATCTATTTAGTGTCAAGATCAAATTTCACTGCCAAAGCTATTAGAAAATGTATACTGAGCTGTAATCTCACAACTGTTGTGAACGTTTCCCCATAATCAATGGCTCTTATCTGCGCGTATACTTTTATTACTAATCGAGCCTTATGACGGATAATTCGACCTCCGTTATCTATTTTGGTTTTGAAAACCCACTTCCAAAAAATAAGTTCATCATACTCCCCTTGCATTGCTGACTTCCACTATTTTGCATCTGCTCTCGATAATGCTTCCTCAACCGTCACAGGACCCTTTGATTCAACTGATTTTGAAAAATACAACACAAAATCATCATAGACCTTCGGTTACGGAATTCTGCATGATTTTCTTAATAGCCCCAACGATCCACCGATTTCAGTTTCTGGAACGTATTCATCGTCGTCAACATCCAATGCACCATCCTGATTTTCACTAGCGTTATCTGCTTCGACCCAGTTATCGTTTAATTATTTTACCCTTTCAGAAATTTTATTGTTGGTAATAATCGAATCTGCAAGCTCAATTCTTGCACACTCTTATTCGGTGCTTTAGCAGGCTGCGATTGCATTTCTGCGAATGGATCAAAATAGCCTAAAATACTATTATCTTCAGTCGCCTGAATTCGTTGGTCTTCCATTGAACAACATCTCGGCTCTTCACGATTGTTTTCGTGACGGGATGATACAGACGATAAACTTTAGAGTCGTCTTAATATCCAAGCATCATGCATTTTTCCGATTTGGCATCAAACTTCTTGCGTTTCTCCTTCGGAATATGTACCATACAGTTACTTCCAAAAACTTTCAAATGGCTAAGACTCTGTTTTCGTCCATTCCATATTTCCTCTGAAATCTGATCTTTTACTGCTCGAGATGGTGTCCGATTTGTTAAATATGCTACTGTTGAGATTGCTTCCGCCCAGAAACTTTTCGGCAAATCAGCCTCTATTAACATACAACGAACTTTCTCAACGAGACTTCTATTCTTTCTGTCCGCGATGCCATTTTGTTCCGGAGAACAGTCGTTTGATGTCGTATTCCGCATGTTCTTAAAAAACTAAGCAAACCATTGTTCACATACTCAGTGCCATTGTCTGTTCGCAGAATTTTAATTTTCCAATTTGTCTAATTCTCAACAAGGCTTTTAAAAATCCTTAAATTCTCTTTCACATCAGACTTCGCTTTCATTATGTAACAAACACTTTCCGAGAAAAATTATCTACGAATACCAACACATGTTTTGCACCGCAAAGCGACTCAGTTTCAATGGGTCGACATCCTTCCGAGTGAATGATACTCAAAGAGCTGCTCGATTTAGTGACACTCTTTGGAAATAATTGCCTGGTTTGCTTTCCTTTCAAACAAACTTTACAAGTATTAATTTTACTCGTGCAAAAGTTCACTTCAATTACCATATGGATAACTTTCTTTAAAGTTTCATATAGTTGACATGCCCCAAACGTTGGTGCCACAGAATAAACTCATCATTTTTCGTGTTTACTGCCATGGACATGACAGTTTTTGACTGTGAGCTCAATCGATAAATATCAGCAACTCGCAATAACTCTATCAGTAGAATCAATCACCTTGCATTCGTCACGATCAAAAAATCACTGCATTTCCGTGACTTGTAATCTTGCTCACAGGCAATAGATTAACACAAATATTTGGTACACACAATACGTCCTTGACATTTACAGATGAATCTTTCCGTCCGATGACAAGATCCAACTCAAGGTTTCCCATTATGCCAACATCCAACTTTTCATTGTAGGCCGTGACAACTTGTGTAATCGGTGATGTTAAGATATTTTTTTTTAGTTGGTAGAGCTCTTTACCAAATGTGCTGATGCACCGGAGTCAAAATTCCAATCACTCTCATTAATGTGATTCGCCAAAAAAGATGTAAACATTGTTCGCCCGGTTTTCGTTGACTTGTTCTATTTACAATCCCGTTTTATATGGCCGTATCTGCTGCAACTGTAGCACTTCGGTCCTTTCCTACCACTATGTCTCTGGCTTTTCGAATTTTTATAATTTTGACCCGCCTGATACTGCAAAGTGTTTTGAATAAACATCGCAGATGATTTGGTGGTTTCTTGCCTTACGTGCTGAAGTAATTTGGTTTTAATAGGATCAGGTGTTATTTTTACACCACTGCCTTCTATTCCCATTGTCATAGGGTTATACTTTTCAGGAAAGCTAGTCAACAGCAGAACACCAATCCACCCGTCACTCACTAGCATTCCAATCAACTCCTATTTATGCGCAGTCGTAACTATCACGTTCACATATTCTTCCACTGAACCGCACTTTGTAAGCGTCGTCGTTATCAAAACGCGCAACAGACCGACACGTCTAATTAAACTAGTATCGTCAAATGCCTTTTTCAAGTTGTGACACACCTCTTTTGAAGTCTTTGTCGCCTGCACGTGCACGTAATTTATCGGATCCAGTAGTAAAACTATTTTGGATCGCGCTTAACCAAACCATGAATTGGTTTTTTTTAAATCATGGGTCTGTTTTTTTTTTGATATCGGAGAAATCGGAGAGATAAATTTACTGTCAAATTTTCAAATATGCGGTTTTTTTAATATCCGAGAAAAAAATTATCTCTCTGTGTCGTTTTTTTTACGCTCCGATAATTATCGGATACGATCTTTTTACTCTGAAAAAATGTACAGGTTATTTTATATTTTTTAGTAAATTCTAAACTGGCGACTCCGATTAATGTTGAGCTATCAGGTGACAAATAAAACTTTAATTTAGGGAGTTTAATGCTGAAATTCATAAAATAATTTATTATTTTTGGTACTAAAAAATAACACAAAAAATATTTTTTTCGATCTGATAGATAAAAATCGGAGAAAAAAATTATCAGATATATCCAATAAATAATCTCTCTGATCTCTCCGATTTCTCCGATATCAAAAAAAAACACGGCCCATATTTATGTGAACAAAAACTATAAAAGTGAACAGACGTAAAACATTTGAATTTTTTTTTTTTTTTTTTTTTTAAATTGTAAATTTAGTTATTGCTGTCAAAAATATGTTGATATTATTATTATTTTTAAATTGGTTTGATTTAGATAGCTATAAATATAAATAACCGTATAAATATAAATTGTATATTTAATGCCACGAATAAACATGAAAATGAATATTACGCCATAATCGAGGAAGGTTAAGCGCACAAAATCAAGCGTGTCTGTAAACTTTTTTGGTACGAGATAAAATGAAAACACGCGGGCGACAACGGCGGTCAAAATAAAGATTTGATCAGGAATAGCATACAGCAAAACAATATTTTTTTTTAAATCTGCGGTAAGTGGCTTTTCCTCGAAATTTATAACCTTGGTAATTTATATAATCAAAATATTACGCAATATATTCGACAATTTAATAATGTTAATTCTTTTTCAAGATATGCCGGGAGGTGTATATTAATTTGAAATATCTGGAGTTATATCATTGTTTTTCAGAAAATATTCCGATCAATTTATCATCCGATCGATCGTCGAACAATTTTTAATCATGTACATTATGGTGGTAAATTATTTCAAAAGTATTGTGCTTACGCCTACGCGCACATAAAAGCGATTAGGCTAAATTTTATCCGGTCAAATCAGAAAGCTACCTATATAATTTCTAAATACACAATACTGTATAAAAATGTATTGTCAAGAGCCACATAATCAACTGATCTAACAGTTTCAACTTTAAAAACGGTGTCACTGATAATGTCGTTTACAACGAAATTTTAAGCTAAACTCGATGTTTGCCTATAGCAAACTAAGTACTACTCTAAAGATGTGTTTATGATATATACAGTATACGTACAGTTCAATTTGGTAGCTGAACAGAAATATGAAACTATGGAAGAAACTTAAAATTTGAAGCGACTGCTTCATGCTAAATTTGAGGGTTCAGTTAGCGGAATTTGCTAAGATATGATGCGGAGTACGGCTGATGACAAATTTTACAAAACGAAGTATTTACAGGTGAGTGATCGATCTTGATAACTTTTCCATTCCATAACTCGCTTTCAAATAGCGATAAACTGCTTATTTCAAAATGAAGGAACCCAAGAACCACACAAACTTTATACCTTATTTGTAATGAATTGTGGACAGGATGGGCTTTATATACAATTACATTATTGAATTGGATGAAAATAGTACATTTCACTAATCTTTGACAAAACCACGCCTAGTTTCTCCAATGACATAAGTTTACCGTGACAGTCCAAATAACCGCCTAATTGAGCCTAAACGGGATTCGATTTTAACCTTTTCAATGGTTAAAAATTGGCCACGGTTGAACCTTTATAACTTTTATGATGATTCCTCTTAAATGATATCTGATTGACTTATAGAACAACCCCTGCCGCGCCGTTTGCTTGATGATTGATTTTTTATTGCTTAGCATCGAAACGCTTTGGACCAACAGTAGCCTATAAAATTTTCCTATTGCAACTGATTGCAGTTATAAAGTAGGTTATTACACTGACCATCAGACGACTTCACCTTAAAATATTTAATTTTAATCTATAATGCTATTCCTGGATGCAAATTATTGCATTTTACAATTTTATAAATAGAATTTGACATTATAACCTTATTATGCACAGGCGATTGGAAACCAGAAATAATCGTTATCAATTCAAGCCAGTTATAAAATGTTAGTAAGCGCGCAATAGTTTAGTCTCACGACATTTGCATAAAATCCAGTAAAAATCCAGTGTTTAAGATCCAGTAAATTAGATCAATTGATATCATTATTATTGCGACAAAATTTGCATAATTTGTTTGTGTTTTGGTCAGTCAGCACGATAAGCCTTTTTCTTTAGATAGCTATTAACAACTAAACGTATCTGACTCGAATAAAGCGCTTATCAACTACTTGCAACCAACATACATATTATACTCGTATATCAAATGTCTGTGTGTGTGACACACAGCATAAAATAATCTCAATTGACACGAAATAAATTTTACATAGTTAGCCAGAATATAGTATCTGTGAAAAAGTCAAACGTTAAACACAAAATTTAAAAAATACAAAAAATATAAAAAATAAAAAATTACGAAATGAAAATTTTTTTACTTTTAATTTTCCTTCTAAAAGTAAACGCAGCCCCAAAGCTGGTTGATGTACGAATTTCGGAACCGGTGGACATTGTCGTTGTGAAAGAATGGTGGCAAACGTCAGCATTTTATCAAATCTATCCGCGATCGTTTAAAGATAGCGATGGTGATGGAATTGGTGATCTGAATGGGATTACCGAAAAATTGCCGTACCTTAAGGAGTTGGGTATAAATGCAACATGGCTGTCACCAATTTATAAATCCCCAATGGCTGATTTTGGGTATGATATCGCAAATTTTTTTGAAATTCAACCCGAATATGGGACAATGGATGATTTTCATACGTTAATAAAGCGAGCAAAAGAATTAGACATAAGAATTATAATGGACTTTGTGCCTAACCATTCGAGTGATGAAAACGAGTGGTTTATCCGATCGGAAAAGCGTGATCCCATCTTCAGTGATTTTTATGTATGGCATCCCGGCTATCCAGATTCAAATAATCGAACAAATCGGTTACCACCATCGAACTGGTTGAGTTACTTTTTTGGTAGTGCGTGGCAGTGGAGTGCTAAACGAAAAGAATTTTATTTACATCAATTTCATCGGAAACAACCCGATTTGAATTATCGTAATCCGTTAGTGGTCGCGACAATGAACCAAGTATTAAGATTTTGGTTGGATCAAGGTGTGGATGGTTTTCGAATCGATGCAGTACCGGCTGTATTCGAACGCAAACCGGACGCGAGAGGAAAATATTATGATGAACCACGAAGCGGTAACACCAACGATACTAATAATCCGGCATATTTACTGCATATTTTCACACAAGATCAACCCGAAACCGAGCAACTTGTGTATCAATGGAGAAAAGTACTTGACGACTACCAGAAGGAGCACGGTGGTGAAAGACGTGTTATGATGACAGAATCATATTCAGCGATCGACATCGTTATGAAGTATTATGGCAATGGTAAAGGTATAGAGGGGTCAAATGTTCCGTTCAATTTTTATTTTATCACCATGCTGAATCAAGATTCGAAGGCCAACCATGTTAAGGAGGTGGTCGATTATTGGATGAGTAATATGCCAAAAGACCGGACACCAAACTGGGTTATCGGAAATCATGATCAACGAAGGGTTGCCTCGCGTATCGGTGAAGAACACATTGATACGATGATGATGATTGAGCTTACGTTACCGGGTGTAAGCATTACTTATAATGTGAGTACCCGATTTATACATACCATAACGATTTAATATTTTGAACATAATAATTTCAGGGTGAAGAAATCGGAATGACCGACGTTTGGATATCGTGGAACGATACAGTAGATCCAGCTGCGTGCAACACAAATCCACAAATTTATGAACAATTTACACGTGATCCAGAGCGCACACCATTCCAATGGGATAGTACAAAGAATGCTGGATTTTCAACCGGTGCCAAAACATGGCTACCAGTTTCACCCAATTACAAAGAAGTTAATGTGGCAGCACAGATAGCAGCACCCCGCAGCTATTTAAAAATATTCCAAAGTCTTATACATATTCGGCAAACCGATACACTTAAAAATGGTGATCTCGAGATTCTTACGTACAACGATAGTGTAATAATAATACGCCGTGAATTAGAGTTGGCAGAAGCCTATTTTACGCTTGCTAATTGGGAATCATCGTCACAAACATTTAATTTAACAGAAATTTTCTACTATAGCACGATTCCAGATACACTTGTCGTTTTGGTCACCAGTCTAAAGTCTAATTACAAAGTGGGGCAAATAGTTTATACCACGGAGGCTATTAAATTGGCTGGCCATGAAAGTATTGTGCTCAGGTCGAGCCAAACAAAATTTTTCCACTTTTGGTTGTAGTTCGGTGATAAACCGTTCACTATAATTTCGTAAAAGGTCGCGAGTTCTGTATGGCTAATTTCTAAGAGATCAATTCAACTTTTTTAGAGTCGGCCACTTTTTGATTTTTAGTTACTTTCACTCCAAGAAATTTCCAAATTTTTCCATTATTAACGGTCACACAAGACCTTATCCAGTAATTGCCATTTTTAATACCAGAACTGGTTCAGCGAGTTCATTAGGGCTTTGCACTGAGATTACCTCAAAAAATAATGTAATTTGACGTTTAAGGTGCCCTTTTGGTCAAGTGTTTTAAATAAAAGTTTTTAATAAATCAAAATCTTGACTTTTTTATTTTTTAAATAATCAAACGGTTATCCGAATTAAATGACCTTTTAACTTTTTATTGGACGTCATTCTTAGCGAAGAAGCTCAGTTCGAACTTTATAGTAAATCAACAAACAAAACTGTGACAGCATGAAGGAAAAAAAAGTACCCGGAACAAATAAACTTTTGTGTGGTTATGTACGTTTCCAAGGTTATATGAATGTCATTCTAATTTATTTACCGTAACCTTTATTTTTTATTATATAATCTGTTGAGGGGTCAAACTGAAGATTGAACTCGACCATTTTTATGTTCATAATATGAACAGTCACATTGCCATCTAATATTACTCTGGGAGTCCATGAATAATGCGTACATCTAGCTTACAGTAAAATTGCTACTTTAACTGCATTACTTTCCAGATCAAGCCTTCTCGCATGTTCAAGAAAAAAGCATGTGCTATGAATACAACAGTTCTTGACACACTTTTGCACAGAGAGATTCATATCCTGGAGAGGTTCACGTTCATTCTTGGCCTACTTGCTTTGCTCTTACATGTGAGGTTTGATCCACGCCTTCAATGCAATGTCTCATGCTCTTTTCTTAAGCATCGTAGTAAGCCTTCCCATAACTGCACTCTCCGGTTTCAGTTGGAAAATCGTACTATACCTAGCAAGATTGTCTGCTCTGCATTTCCACTTGCCGTTCGAATGACCATAGATCCAAATAATTTGGTTGATGAAATTCTCACTCATCTCGTTAAGGAATAATCGGCAATCCAACACCACCTTTGACTCCAGAGAAACTACTCCCAGATACTTAATCGCCGCTTGACAGTCCACATTTATAGCAATATCATCCCTGGATATCACATTATGTCTTAACCAAGACAAGACGGTAAAGAACTGCGTAGCTTCTGTTGCCAATACTGACCCATTCTCCCAAGGGTCTCTTGATGGGAATAATGTTAAAAATATTTTATGAAGTTTGAGTGTATTATAATCAAGTTTCGGTGGTTCCTTCTTTGGCGAATGAATTATTATCAAGTGACCTGCCCGAAGGCATTTCCACTTAGACACAACACCCTTCTTAAGAGAATACTGGCCATTTTTGCACCTTCGTTGCTCCTTCGTGTTCGATTTTTGTTTAAACATTCGTTTGTTCGTTCAACTACCCACAACATGCACAGACAATGCATAACAAGTTGGTCAAAAGGACTTATAGATGAGACAAACAAAGAAAAACTAGAAAGTGAGGTTAAATCATGATCCAATGTCATTTTCTGATTCGTTTGTTGATAGTAAAATGGCAGATCGCAATTTAAAAATAATTTGAATCCATATGCTACTAAGTTAATCTGAATTAGATAAAAAAAAATCACCAAAAAAACGAGGTGGCTGTGTCGTCTGCACGGCCGTAGTGATACGTTATAACGTAAATATGTAGATTGAGAAATGATATTAAAATCGATTTATTTATTACTAGCAACCGCGCCATCGGCGGTGTACAAACGATTAAGTATTGGTCGATGGTACGAGAAATTCGATATGAAGGGCAAGGTCTTTGCGTTGATGTTCCTTGTGGTGAATGTGATATCGAGGCAAGTGCCTCCCAAAGTCGTCGGGTGAGACGCCTCTGATTGAGATCCTTGTTTAGAATTAAACAATTTGAGTTTTACAAATCTATCTTGTTGTTTTTTATTTTTGTTGTAATCTTTTCATGGTTTTATGTTACCGCCACCGTAATCATATTCTATGATGTATAATAAATTAATTAATTTTAACAGACACTATTTGGTATTTAACTTAATTATTTTAGTGCTAATTTTACTATCTTTACCTTTATTATTTATTATTTTTACTTAATTTTTATTTATTTTATTATTATTTTTAATTTCTAATAAATACAAATGGCATCGAGTCGAACACAGTTTTTTTTATTTTTTTTTTTTGAAATTTTGAAATTGGCTACTGTTCTGTCATAGTCATAAAGAGCGGCATAGAGAACGATTCTTGTATTTCAGTGAAACTACACTGAAGATGTAAAGTGACATCTATTACTATTAATATGTACTACTTTATATTGTTTCATTTCACACATATTTTTATGTAATTCGCCTCGATGTATGCATTATTGTAATACCAACTTTCATTTGAAAACAAATAATTGCAATAATAAGGCAATTAGAGAGACATTCAGAGAGACATCACGTTAAAACAAAATGTGTTAGTTTTTGGATGCTAAATGATTTAATGTCCCTGGAAATAATGAAATTTGAGAAATTAAACAGGGTTGGCGCTAAACTAAGTTGAAATACCCAACTTTTATTTATTGTCGTCAAAGTTATCCTCTGCGTTGAATTAGATTCGTAGGCAATACCCTGCTGTCCTCGAAATATAATTTCAAAATGATCTGGCACACCTCGGAGCCAATATTTTAACAGCATTATTCTGAACGTAGAAATTGATCAATACCAGATTACTGGCTTTAAATGATTGATGTTGACGATGCATATCTGCATATTCCTTTCTTCGAGTTTGCTCTTGTTAATTTATTTTATAGGCATCTTTCTTTTACCACTCCTTGTAACTTTCACAAATAATGTGAGATTTGTGGAATGAAATTCTACGATTGAATAATTCCGCGGAAATCATTGGCGATATCTTCATGCGTTTGCCATTTCTGCTCGAATGTTAAGAAGGCCAGAGTTTTATTGGTGGAAGGCATCACGTTTGGTGGTATTCAAGGCGTATCTTATGCTGGGTAAACATGCTGGCCATTCGGTATGAAATTCTTCAACTAAGATTCCTAATTGGACTTTCAGGTCCCTATTACAATCAGGTATGTAACTTTACATTTCTAGCAGTCTTCTCAACTGCAACAGAACTCAGTGATAGTTCGACTGGCCAAATTTCGCCTCTATCTTTGATAAAGTCCTGTCGAAACCTTAATATCTAACAAACGCTGATTGATAGGACATTAAAATATGGTTGCGAAGATCACTGGGTACCACAAATAGAGCTTTATCAATATCCTTGTTAGCGATAAAGTACTTTTTGTTCCATATGGTATCCTCGAGAGACATTTCCAGCCATCGTGATTCTCAAGGATGCGCCTAACCTCAGACATCAGATGCCGTGCTGTGTGTTCAATGCACCTTAAAACAATTTTCGCTTGGCGTAACCTACGGTCCTGCAATAAATTTACCGATCTTTTGTACTGATTTCATTTTCCCTTTTCTCGTTTTGCCTTTGAATTTGCTTACATTCGGTACTTTTACTTCTTCAAGGTAAAGTTCTTCAGCTCAGGCCAGTTCTAACATAACTTTCAAAATCAGTTCGTTTGACACGTTTTTGAATTTTGCGCGACTGCTGACCTGTTATCATATCTAGCTGTGTTTGCTGCACTACATCTAGATTTGCAAAAACTCGCCGAAAACTTTTTTAACTTTTTTTTTAAGTCACGTGAAGTTAATTAGTTAGGAAGATAAAGAACTATATGAATTAGGTGCTGCAACTTTACCAACAACGCCAAGACTGCTACGAGTATGATTGGCTACCAGAAAAATCAGAAAACCACGTACTAATGATGTACTGTAAAAGAAAGCTGAAAATCGAAGCAAACTCTAGTTACAACATGGCCATCAGAATACCATAAAAGCTAGCAAAAACTGATTGCAGGGCATTAATAGAGGACGTCTTCATAATTGAATGAAAAACAGAATGTAGCCCACATAAGCAGCAACTTAATAAATGGAAAAACTACTACAGCAGAGGATAAAAGCACAGAATGTAAAAAAGACAATAACCTCGAAAAGAATCAGATGGTGCAGTTTAGTAGATACTTTATGCTTCCAACTTTTAGACAGGGTAACAACTACATTTTACCGTTGCAATTAATAATAACTAAGACAATTTTCCACTCAGAAACGAATTATATAAAAGTACTTCACTTAAATTTCGAGTACACTTGCCACTTGAAACGACCGGAATACAGCACAATAGCCAAGGTCGCGTACAATTTTAACTATATCTATAGGCATAATCAACGAACTATTATTCAGTTGTTCTGCGAAAGTTAAACGTTAAAGGAACTACCAAACATGAAAATATTCCTGCTAATTTTCTGTATCAAAATAGTTACGGCACTCCATCTCCGTGATATAACGCACTACGATACCAAAGTAGATGGTCCAAAAGAATGGTGGCAAACATCGGCATTTTACCAAATATATCCGCGATCGTTTAAGGACAGCGATGGAGATGGTATTGGCGATCTGAATGGAATCACCCAACAATTACCATACCTCAAGGAGTTGGGTATAAATGCGACATGGCTATCACCAATTTATAAGTCACCAATGGCTGATTTTGGTTACGATATTACAAGTTTCTTTGAAATTCAACCCGAATATGGAACAATGGATGATTTTCGGGCATTGATTAAACGTGCCAAAGAATTGGACATTAAACTTATCATGGATTTTGTGCCAAATCATTCGAGTGATGAAAACGAGTGGTTTATTCGATCAGAAAATAACGATCCAATGTATAAAGATTTTTATGTGTGGCATCCCGGCTATCCAGACCCTAATAATGGAACAAATCGGTTGCCACCATCGAATTGGTTAAGTGCCTTCTTTTATAGTGCTTGGCAGTGGAGCGATAAACGACAAGAATTTTATTTACATCAATTTCATCGGAAACAACCCGACTTGAATTATCGTAATCCATTAGTGGTCGAGACTATGAATCAAGTGTTAAGATTTTGGATGGATCAAGGTGTGGATGGTTTTCGTATCGATGCGGTACCAACATGTTTCGAACGAAAACCACAAAATGGAAAATACTTAGACGAGCCCAAAAGTGGATACACCAACGACACAAATAATCCAGAATCGTTGTTACACATTTATACCCAAGATCAACCGGAGACCGAGCTGTTAGTATATCAATGGAGACAAGTTTTGGACGATCATCAAAAGGAACATGGCGGCAATAGACGTGTTATGATGACAGAATCATATTCGTATATTGACGTTATAATGCGTTATTATGGCGATGGCCATGGAAAAGATGGATCAAATGTTCCGTTCAATTTCAATTTGATCACAAATATGACAACGCAATCGAAGGCTGATGATGTTAAAAAAATTGTCGATTATTGGATGAGTCGATTGCCAGAGGGTCGTACACCAAATTGGGTGGTCGGAAATCATGATCGACGAAGAGTTGGATCACGAATAGGTGAGCAACATATTGGAGCTATTATGATGATTGAACTAACATTACCTGGCGTTAGTGTAACGTACAACGTAAGTATATTTAAGCCACACATTGTACGAGTACGATAATGAGATTATTTATTTTAGGGTGAAGAAATTGGTATGACCGATGTGTTTATATCGTGGAACGATACAGTTGATCCCGCTGCGTGCAATACAAATCCCCAAATATACGAACAATTTACTCGTGATCCTGAACGAACACCATTTCAATGGGATGATACAATAAACGGTGGTTTTTCAAACGCCACCAAAACATGGTTGCCGTTAGCTCCAAATTACAAAGAAGTTAATGTTGCGGCACAAAAAGCGGCACCACAAAGCTATTTAAAAATTTTTCAGCGTTTAATTCAAATTCGTCAAACCGAGACTCTTAAGAATGGAGATCTTGATATTGTTACATATAATAATAGTGTGGTTATAATTCATCGACAGTCGCAATCAGTCGAATCCTATTTTACGGTCGCCAATTGGGAATCATCGCCACAAATAATTAATTTACGTACCGTTTTCTATTACACAAGAATTCCGGGCACGCTCACCGTCGAAATCACTAATGTTAACTCGACTATTAGTATCGGACAAACATTGAATACCGATCACATTCAGCTGGCGGGCCATGAAAGTTTAGTTCTTAAATCGAGTGGAAGCAAAATGTTACGAACACTGGTACGATCAAATGTTGGAGCTTCGTTTTAATAGTATTACCAGTTAAATGGTCATAAAATAAAAGTTAAATAAATAAATTCATAAATTGACGAACTGATCTTTAATTATTCTCACGCCAATTAGGTCTCAAAAACGGATAAATTTTTATTGGTTGCTTTTCTCTCGTTTCTGTTAGTTTTTTTATCAAACTTTGCTGGATTTGAAATGATTCACAAATAATAAATGAATTAGAACGGAAATTCAAAGCCAAACACTACAGCAGCTATTGATTCCACTGTGAACAAAATAACCAATGAATAAGAATGTTGTCTGCGTCAGTGGCTGTGATATTTTTTTTTTTTTGATATCGGAGAAATCGGAGAGATCAGAAAGATTATTTATCGGATATATCTGATAATTTTTTTCCCCGATTTTTATCTGTCAGATCGAAAAAACTATTTTTTGTGTTTTTTTTAGTATCAGAAATAATAAATTATCTTATGAATTTCAGCATTAAACTCCCTAAATTAAAGTTTTATTTGTCACCGATAGCTCAACATTTATCGGAGTCGCCATTTTAGAATTTACTAAAAAATATATAAATATAAAAAAAATAATCTGTACATTTTTTCAGAGTAAAAAGATCGTATCCGATAATTATCGGAGCGTAAAAAAAACGGCACAGAGACATAATTTTTATCTCGGATATTAAAAAGAAACGCAAATCTAAAAATTTGACAGTAAATTGATCTCTCCAATTTCTCCGATATAAAAAAAACACACCCAGTAATACACATAATTCCAAATTAAAACGAATTACTGCTTGCAACCAAATTTATAAATTGAAACAGTTGAACATAAACTGTCATTGACGTGGTTTAAAATGGTGCGAAAAATGTGTAAATTAGTTCGTTATTTTCATTTTCGTTCAATTCTTAATCGGGATTCCTCAATAAATTCACCAAACTCAACAAATTAGTGAAGTTTCTGCAAACGTTAAATGGACACTAGAGCAGTCTAAACGAGATAGTAACAGGTATGCAAATATGATTCCAGAACAACGACAAACAAAAAAAAGGTAGGCGGAAGCAATTCGAAGACAAGGTTGACATGTCAACAATAAACTTAATGAACATGTTTTAGGTGACACGAATCACGAATGTAATTACTGCGAAACCCATGCTTATGACAAAATATAAGGAAATACAATGAGCCTTTTGGATTTGCAACGTTTGGGTACAAATCAAGACGGTTTCGTGGAGGTCTCCAGGCAATCGCAATCCACGGAACATACCATCTTTCGTCTTCAGCAGTGCCAAAAAGCGAAAATAAAGAGAAATATTCGCCACTTTATTTTCTGGATCCCAAATTTGCTACTGAAGTAAGGCTAAGGTGCAAAACGCCCTACCTTGCATTTAATATGATTAAGAATATGATTCAAACTACACAGTCTAATGATATTCAAATGTGAATCGTTAAAAGCCAGTGCAAAGATCCCAGAAGATTCAATCTACCAACAGTATGTATTCACATTAAAATAAGGACAGCCTCCAATTGAGAGGGATATATGAATTTATTCTAAAAATGCTGAACACTCAAAAAATGAATATCTTCAGCCCTAATCTTGATTCGATGGTTTATCCAATATTATTTCCGAACAGAGATTTTGGTTGGCAACCTGAGAAACGTGAACAAGATGGACAGAAGATATTATTTCTCGAGCTCTACGCCTACCGTCTTGAAAAATGCACAGACCGACTTTTCCACGCAGAAAAACTTACTCAACAATTTACTACCAACGCATTTATGATAGTAGAACGAAATCGGTTAAACTACATTCAGCAAAACTATCAAGACGATGGTACTGGTAGCTGTCCATAGAAAACCTGGCCTATTTAAAGCGTTCACATGTAACAAAGTGAAAGGAAATTACTGATCAACTAAAGCTTGTTAAAACATTTGCGGAACGTCAGGGTTTAGAGACGTAGACACTGCAGTTAACGAAAGAAAGATCCAAATAAAGATTTCGATTCATCATTGAGTCGTATTATTGTGGGACCCCTAGTAAGATCCCCAAAGAAATTCCCATATGTATGCCGTAAGTACAACGCCTACATTAATTTTGAAGGATATGATGCAGTTGTGATTCAAGGGAACGAGATAGGCTAAGTAGAGAGTTATAACTGGGACGAAATCAAAACTTTGATCGGTACAAGATATATCGCAGCACATATATTTAAGCCAGAAGCATCAGCGATCATTTGATAAGTTTAAGTATAGATTATAAAATATGTCCTAGGGTAATACAATATTGAAAATAGAACCCAAATATAGTAGCGGATGCTAGACCAGAAGGGGTTTGAGCTATTTTGATCGAAATTTATGTTGGACAACCGAAAATAATATCTTATGTAAGTTTAAAAAATGAAGCACACACAGAAGATGCTGATGAAACAATTAAAAAGGAATTCTATGAGCAGTTGCAATCATAAGTAAAGCATTAGAATCAACAATAGAATTAGAATCAATCAGCATTAGAAACAATGACGGAGATTAATAGGTGACAATACGTTCCCACACAAAACATACACAAGTACACTTGAAAGTCATCAGATGGCAGAACAACAAATCAAATAGATCACATGCTGGTAAAAAAGAAATGCCTATCATCCCTGCAATACGCCAAAATAATGAGAGGAGCAGACATGCACTGCGATCCAACTAAGAATGGCGACAGTTAAAGTAAAACCCGTCACAGAAAAATACACAAGGAACCAGAGGAAATTTAACATAGAAAGTTTGAAAAATACCGACACCAAAACCAGCACAGTGGATGAAAAATGGTCACAAATAGACGAAGCCTACGCCAAGGAAACTGTCGATGTGGGATGCCGTCAACTTAAGCAACAATTGTGTCATCAAACCACGATGGAAATTAGAAGGTAATACGAAGATATAACTCGAAAGGTAAAGAAAATAGTATTGGACATAAGCATTCGAATTATGGCATATATTCCACTGTATTTAATCTTTGTAGCTAACTTCACTTCTGATTAAACCATCAATCAAGTGACACGTTAAAATCATAAAGCTAAATAAAAGATTTTTCATAATTAAAATTTAATCGAGAAACATCCGTATTTCTTTTTTAAGTTTCCAGCTCTACTTAGCATTAATTCCATCAAATAGCACAGAGTGATCGCAGGAAATACACTAAGGACATTCACAAAACAGCTGAAGAAGCAGCTGTAAACAAAATATGCATGCTATATCAATGCGTTCGAAGGTTCACAGGAAAGTTTGCCAGCAAACCACAAATTAGAGATGCATCTCTAACCTTAGAAAATTAACAGCACCAAAACAGGTGGAAAAAATTATTCCAATTTACACTCAGACACATCGAAGAAAATGAGGCACCCTCAGATGAAAACTATGACGGAACAAAAAACACCCATCCACCAACGGAGAGGAAAGTTATATTGTAAAAACTATAACAATCCCGAAAATGCAACTTAAGAGAATGCAAGAATTGGAGAGGATTATTAACATCATAATGAAAGTAGTTACCATGATCTTACCTGTAATTAACAATTCCATACGAAATGAGCAAACTGGCTTTAGACCTGGAAGGAGCTGCTCGGATCACATCCATACAATTCGAATCATAAATGAACAAACATTGAAATGCAGAAAATCACGAACACTCCAGTTATTTGTAAATAAATGTCTCAGGCGATTAATAAGTTGCTTCTGGCCAAACAAAATCATGAACGAGGAGTTCCTCCTGCTAACAAGGTAAATCGATACAAAGAAAAGAAAGAAATAACGAAACGAAAATGGAGATGGGCACCCACTTTGAAAGAATCGATGGAAAGTCGAAAGACCATCAAGCGAAACAATTAGGTAAGACATGGAGTAAGGTTAAGGCAATAACCCCCCAATATAATGAGATGGTCCGGTCTGGTAGACGCCCTATTCTCCTAAATTGGAGATAAAAAAAACACAGAAAAGAAACAAATTCGAGGATGGATTGTCATCTTTACCCGGACTTTTATAATTCCAAGAATTAAAACTTTCCAAAAGCAATCGATCATGTTACTATGTCTTTAATTTTCAAGAGCCAATGCATAAATGACTTAACTAGAATTTCAAGTAGATTTGATACTTGAAACTAACACAATGAAATGCAATAACAAAGACCGGGTACAAGTGCTCGACGATATGACTCATCTAGAAGTAAAACTATATCTAGGCTGTTTTGTACCGAAAGAAAGCCAGTAGTTTTACAAAACTTAAACGTTAAAGCACAAACGACAATAAAATGCAAATATTTGTGCTAATTTTCGGTGTCAAAATAATCACGGCACTCCATCTCAGTGATATAACGCATTACGACATAAAAGTTGATGGTCCAAAAGAATGGTGGCAAACATCGGCTTTTTACCAAATATATCCGCGTTCGTTTAAGGACAGCGATGGAGATGGTATTGGTGATCTGAATGGAATCACCCAGCAATTACCATACCTTAAGGAGTTGGGTATAAATGCGACATGGCTATCACCAATTTATAAGTCACCAATGGCCGATTTTGGTTACGATATTACAAGTTTCTTTGAAATTCAACCCGAATATGGAACAATGGACGATTTTCGAGCGCTTACTAAACGCGCCAAAGAATTGGGTATTAAACTTATTATGGATTTTGTGCCAAATCATTCGAGTGATGAAAACGAGTGGTTTATCCGATCGGAAAATAACGATCCAATGTATAAAGATTTTTATGTGTGGCATCCCGGCTATCCAGACCCCAATAATGGAACAAAACGGTTACCACCATCGAATTGGTTGAGCTACTTTTTTTGGAGTGCTTGGCAGTGGAGTGATAAACGACAAGAATTTTATTTACATCAATTCCATTGGAAACAACCCGACCTAAATTACCGCAACCCATTGGTGGTCGAAACAATGAACCAAGTGTTAAGATTTTGGATGGATCAAGGTGTGGATGGTTTTCGTATCGATGCTGTACCCGCTTGTTTCGAACGAAAACCACAAAATGGGAAATATTTAGACGAACCACGAAGTGGCAATACCAATGACACAAATAATCCAGACTCGTTGTTACACATTTATACCCAGGATCAACCTGAAACTCTAGAATTAGTGTACCAATGGAGAAAAGTGCTGGACGAACATCAAAAGGAACATGGTGGCGAACGTCGTGTTATGATGACTGAACAATACTCGAATATCGATGTCATAATGCGATACTATGGCGATGGCTATGGCAAAGATGGATCAAATATTCCGTTCAATTTTAATTTTATCACAAGTATGAATAAGCAATCGAAGGCTGACGATGTTAAAAAAATTATCGATAATTGGATGAGCCATATGCCGGAAGGTCGTACACCCAACTGGGTTATCGGGAATCATGATCAACGCAGGATTGGGTCACGAATAGGTGAGGAACATATTGGTGCTATTATGATGATTGAACTTACCTTGCCTGGCGTCAGTGTAACGTATAATGTAAGTACATTTTAAATCCGTAAATGTGTGTATTTAGAACCCGACCACATTTCAGGGCGAAGAAATTGGTATGACCGATGTGTTTTTATCATGGAACGATACAGTTGATCCGGCTGCATGCAATACAAATTCACAAATTTATGAACAATTTACTCGTGATCCTGCTCGGACCCCCTTCCAATGGGATAATTCAACGAACGCTGGATTTTCGAATGCCACCAAAACATGGCTACCTGTTTCAAATAAATACAAAGATGTTAATGTTGCGGCACAAAAATTGGCAACACGCAGCTATTTGAAAATATTCCAAAGTCTAATTAAAATTAGACAAACCGAAACCCTTAAGAATGGAGATCTTGATATACTTACTCATAACAATAGTGTGGTTATAATTCGCCGGCAATTACAATCGGCCGAATCTTATTTTACGCTTGCCAATTGGGAATCATCACCGCAAATCATTAATTTACGTACAATTTTCTACTATAGCCAAATTCCGAGTATCCTCACCGTAGTTATCAACAGCATTAGTTCAACGGCTAGTGTTGGTCAAACATTAAATACCGATCGCATCCAATTAGCGGCCTATGAAAGTTTGGTTCTTAAATCGAACAATCAAATAAGCCTCTTTTAATTTTTATTTATTTAAGTTTAACCGAAATTTATAATTTGTACTTTAATTAAATTAAAATATTAAATTTAATTATATTATTTGCACTGTAATTAATAATAATAATAATTATATAATAAACGTGTTCTAAATAAATAAATTGTTGTCTAGCGTCATAATTCACGTTAAGTCTTGGCTACAATAATTGGCGGCCGCCAGGTATGCAAAGGCTGTAAATATGAATAGGCTACCTGGTATTGAACGCCATATTGATAATGAAATGGAATTGCTTTGGTAATTATTATCATTACTAATATTATAACTATTGTTACTATTATTATTATTATTATTTACATTATCTTCTAATAAATGTTCGTTTATGGATTTCCTCCATTTCCCATAACGTATTTCACGTTCTGTAAAATTACAAGAAAATTAATTAAATCATCGGTATAGAGTGCCTGGAGTCACAACTTACGATTATCACAAATAACAGGACTAAAAAAATCAGATGGCGGTGTATACAGGTAACATGTCATAATTCTATTATTATCTAATGTTAAAACATTCATAGCTAGGCCGGCCGCCATCATAGCTCCCAAACACGAGGGATGGGTTGTTTGCGGTCGTTCTGTAACGATAAAAAAAAAATCTATAACTTTAGCCGATGTATGAATATAGTATATACATACCAACATCGATCCCACATAAATCGGCCAACATTTGTAGCAATGTAAAATTTTCACTCCGCTCGCCCCCAATTAGTAATCGATCAATTTTCGGCCAATTTTTACAATCGTTTTTAAGCGCATTTAATATATCGTAAATTTGAAAACATACCGATTCATAAGCGGCTAAAGCAATATCACTACTCGTCGATGAACTGTTCAAGCCTAAAATAATACCGCGTGAATTATGATTCCAGTATGGTGAACAGAGACCACTAAACGATGGCACAAATATTACATCATTCGCTTGATTTGTAATTTCAAGCAATTTTAAATCGGTCGTGGTTTGTAAATTATCCTTTAGCCATGTAATCGAAGCGCCAGCACTTCCAATTATTCCCTCCAATGCATAGTTTACATTTGCCCGTGGACCCAGTTGAAATGCTACGGTACTCAATAGGCCATTATCCGAATGCATTATCTCTTGTCCAGCATTAAAAATGACCGAACAATTTTCATCGTAGGTACACACAATTTCACCGGCACCAAGACACATTTGGCCGAGTAATGCACCTTGCTGGTCACCAATACAACCAGCAATTGGTACACCGACTAATGATCCATTCTCAATGTACCCGTAAATTTCCGAACAACTTTTAATCGTTGGTAAAATAACTAACGGAATATTTAGAAATTCGCATACATTTTTATCCCATTTCAGATTCGCCAAATTCATCAACATTGTATGAGACGCATTTGTTACGTCCGTTACATGAACGCCACATTCAACGCCGCCCGTCAAATTCCAAATGATCCATGTATCGAGGGTGCCAAACAAATAATCGTTCGCATCAAAATCACGATCGACACAATTATCCAGAAGCCAAATAATTTTCATGGCACTAAAATGAGAGCTAATCGTTAGTCCACATACCCGTTTAAGGAAATCTTTTTTATTTTTGATCCGCGATAGGGTCTTATCGACCGTTTCACACGTACGTGTATCATTCCATGCTGGAAAATAATTTCAACATTAAAATCAAAAATTTCTCTAAATTCGACGCGATTACTCACAAATTGCATTATATAATGGCAGTCCGGTGTATTTATTCCATAGTACAGTGGTACTACGTTGATTTGTCACCCCAATACTCACTATATCGCACGGATTTATTTCCAAGAAAATCAAATTTTTGGTTCCGTACTCGATACAGTCGTTTACAAATTTATTCAATTCCAAAGGATCATATTCGAGCCACCCGGGTTTATTTTTTGTCAAGACTTTTAATTTTTTTTCGTGACACGTTAAAATTTCCGCATTCTGTGCCGCATAGATCTGCATTTGTTTGTATTAAGAAAATTAAATCGATAAATTTGTATTGCATAAACAAGACACAACGAAATTGGGGGTCCTTCTCTCGAACGAGTCGCACACAAAATTCACGGACACTTACCAAAAATCTACAATGAGTATTTGTTACATTTATCACACCTAATAATGGACCAAACCGTCCAAAATTTTTCATTATACGTGTATAATTTTGTCATTAATATCAAAATATCATAAATTTTATTTAATTAAAAGTTTACAGAAAAATATTAAAAATAATCGGACCATTACACTACTATAGCTACATGGATCCGGTTAAACTGAACTTGTGAGTGAAGAAACGTCAAAATGACATTTAACCATATTGAGCAAAGCACACTGTTAAATTAATAAAAAAATCAGCTACTTTGTTTATTTTACAATAATTTCAAATTTTTTACAATTTTATCTATTTGATCATTATAATCGGGGCCCAATCCAAGCACGGTTACTGTACCTGGAGCTATTTCCGTTCGACCAGCATCACATATTAAATTTGATACAACTTTAAATTCGTTCGATAATGCCTGCAGTTTCTCGATTTCTTCGAAATTCTCCACTTTTAATATAACCTTGGGCTGACCCGATTGAAGCCACAGCTTAACAAGTTTTGGATTTGTTATTGATTGTTGTTGGTAGCATGAAACCGCAGCATGAGCACACTGTGACGCTATTTTACCTTTCGAAAGTTTTAAATCGGCTCGCACAACTATGGCTAATTTTAGTGGTTTTATGATGTATTGCATTAACTGTCGGCGGTTCGTGAACGAGCCCGTTGTTTGTCTGTATACGATTGCATGCATTTTTTAAATTCTTGAAGCGGTTCTTGACATTTTCTCCAATCTTGTGTCTCAGCAATACATTCCTAAGGACCGAAAACATTTCGCTCAATATTTATGAAATAAAAAATCATTAAATTAACATTTTACCTGTACTTTGTAATGTAATTCGATACAACCTGTACGTGTAAGTAATTGTTCAACGGGATCAACAATGTCTTCTTGGGCTAAACTCATTTAAAAGGAGTGAAAATTTAAAATTGCCGATGACACAAAACAAAATATTACATCACATGTGACATATTGTAGTCGAATATCCCATCACCAGGTGGACGAAAACTTTTATAAAACCAAAACAACTCCCATCTATCAGTGAATAGTTAAACTTTATTTAAAATAATTTTACAATTCGTTACATTTAATTCCGAAGAGTCGTTTTATGATAATAATGTGGGGCCAACTCCAATAACCACTCGGGCTGAATCACCGTCAAATCTTTCATAAATAATTTCTTCGTATGCAAAAGTTCACAAAATATAATATATTGGGGCTGCTTTAGCGTATACAATGTGGAAAGTGGATGGACATTTAATTCGGTATGGCCACGAACCGTTTTATAAACGCCAGAATGATGAAGGTACGCTGCATTTGGAAAGAATCCAGCTGTTATACATTTCCGTATAGTGACAACATCGTTTTTACACGATAACAGTGGAATACCCAATTTAGTCGCAAGTGTTGTCAGCTGACCACGGATTTCGTAAGCACGCTTTAAATTGCGGTAGATAAGGAAATATTGCCCACAAAACTCTTTGCTGCGATCATTTTCTATAAAAGCGGTCAAAACATTAAGGTATGTGATTAAATCGCCTTCCTCAACTTCAAAATTCCGTTTCTGTATTCGACCTCGAATTTGGGCCTGGCCCGAAACTGGTTTTGAAAATACCGACTGTACTTGTAGCATTGCAATTATATCGAGTATTTCAAGTGAACATCCCATTTCTCCGGAAACATATAACATTTTTGCCAACATAGGATTAATTGGAAATTCGGCCAGAAAATATCCAACCGGGCTAGTCAAATTGCCGGTATCGTCGAGCGCATCCAATGCATACAGTAGTTCTATCGATGCTAACATATTTTTAGCTGGCGGGGGCGATATAAAATTAAATCGCAACACATTTTCGATACCCAAGGCCTTTAAGTATAAAATTGTTGGCGACAAATCGGTTCGTCTCATTTCGGGCGGTGTATTTTCCGACATTTTTTCATACTCCTCTTCCGTATACAATCGATATACTTTTCCATTTCGAACTCGGCCCGCACGACCGGCACGTTGTTCCGCAGCTGCTTTACTAGTTGGTATCACCACCAAACTATCGGTGTTACTATCGGCCGTAAACCATTTCAACTTGACAAATCCACAATCGACCACGTATACTACCCCCGGAATCGTAATCGAAGTCTCGGCTATATTTGTCGCCACGATAACTTTACGATTACCTTTCGGGGTCGTAAAAAAAACTTTTAGCTGATCGGCATTTGGTAAACTACCGTACATCGGACATATCTGCAATTTTTCATCGTTCCCTTTGTACTCATTCAATAGATTAACGGTTTCCAACACTTCTTCTTGTCCTGTTAAAAATGCTAATATATCGCCCGATCCTTCC
Organism: Tipula confusa; assembly: GCA_963556175.1. Classification (NCBI taxonomy): domain Eukaryota; kingdom Metazoa; phylum Arthropoda; class Insecta; order Diptera; family Tipulidae; genus Tipula; species Tipula confusa. The sequence continues at coordinate 78,705,039 of OY744476.1, forward strand.
GTTTTATGTATTTTCATAATTGTTTCGACGGTTGTCGTGATATAATTTGGTGCCGGTTCTTTACGATAAAAAATTTCCACGGGATGCATTCGTCCTTCGACGGATAAAATTATAGCCGAATCTTTATCGTTTTTACGTTGATTGAAATAGTTTTGAAATAGGCGGGCATCGACAGTAGCCGATGAAATGATCACTTTCAGTGTGTCACGTTTTTTCATAATTTTTTTCAAGAGACCAAGAATTGTATCGGTCAACGTGTTACGTTCGTGCGCCTCGTCAATCATAATGACACTGTAGTTAAGTAGCAGAGGATCGGCCAACATTTCACGCAGTAAAATCCCTTCGGTCATAAACTAAAAAATACAAGTGAAATATTAATTTTAACGAATTTTTACTATAAATCATTGTCGTTTACCTTAACACATGTCGCTTCACTTATTTTATCGACGAAACGTACTGACACACCGATTTTATTGCCAAGAGTATCGCCTTGCTCTAATGCGACACGCTCGGCTAATGTTATGGCGGCAACTCGACGTGGCTCCGTTACACCGATTATTCCTTTTGTGTTCCATCCTGATTCAAGAAGATACTGAAAAATTAAAAGATCGTTAGTGTCTTGTTTAGCATGTCGCGGAAGAAACTCAATCAACTGTTTCAAAATGGTGGTTAATGATTCACTTTATAAACAAAAATTTTATTGGGTTCGAACCATAGTAGACTCTGATAGAGTCTCGAATCTACTAACAACCAATTTTACGCACCAAAGTTGGTCTTTAAGTAAGCTTACAAATCTGCATTACGATATATATAGTTGATGTTGCTGACAGTATTAAACACAAATCAAGATCTCTTAGAGATTAAAATAAAAAATTGAAAATTCACGGCAAGAATTACATTGGTTTCAAAGAGGATGAGAATGACAAACAGCTGCAGAGTTTTATACGCAATTGAAGATCCATTGGCACTTCAATATAATTTAAATTATTATTGCAAGTCAATGATTTAAAGATGTGAGGAGCTTACTTACGAGCGATCGTCGAAAAAATCAAAGATGTCGAATTGCGCTCTAGTAAAGATCTAATTTGATTTGAAAAATATGCAGTGTTACAAAATAGAATATTCTATTAATGGATGTCGAAAGCGACAAGCGTAGTAACATTTTAAGATCAACTAAATAAGCTGCCTAGTCACTATTGCAGAAAACAAACAACTAAATAATATTCGGAACAAAATTTTACAAGTAAAGTTCAGGGCTTAATTCCTAGCACGGGTTCATTCCAAGTAGGTCCACCACAGCAAATTTTACTGAGTTTGTAGTTGTTGCATATTGGACTACCGGAACGGCTCCCACTCACCGTTCCCAGTAAATGACTCCGTACAAATTATTTTACGCTCTTCACGAATTTTTTATAAAAATTTTACTTTTTTTTATTTAGCTCACAGTGGTTTATATTTATGTTCACAAACCGAAATTACAACTATATTTTATCCTTAATGATTTTTTTCTTTAGTTTTATCGCACGAAACCGTCTTAATATTTTTTCTGCGTTTTCTGTGTACCGAGGTGCACGTTGTAAAACTTGTAAGCGTAATGGCGTCTCCATATATTTTTATTTCTTTCTCGAACATTGAAAAATTTTCTTTTCACCTATCGGTGGCGTCTGCAAGTTATATTTATTCAGGGTCGCGGACCTGATTTAGATATGTACTTTTCCGGTGCTGCGAACCCTTTGCTAAAATTGCTTTCGTTTTTATGTTCGTTTCGATGTCGACATTCGCGAGTGCTTCGCCACAAGTTTACTGTAAAACTTTGAAAGCATTCAACAACACCTCAAAATCGACGCACTATACACTGACTTTAGTAAGGCTTTCGACTGAATCAGTCTAGTGAAATTAATTCAAAGTTTATCGTAATTTGGATTCTCAAACGATTTTGTCGTATCTGTCGTAAAGGATTTGGTCGTGTAGCAGTACACAGCAGTACATCGAAATAGGCAGCATTAAAAAATCGGGACTAATATTAACACCTTTTGAAGGGCCTCAAGGCTCGCATTTAGGGTATACTCCTAATTATCCCATTTCCAATAAAGCTATAATATTACCATAATATGTTGATGATACAGCCATCTTGGTTTTTACAACAATCTCCAAACTTAAAACTCAATGTGAAAAAGTAGGTTGTGATTTTCTTTCAGAAGTGGCTACCTAACAATATTACTGAAAATAATTTTTGGGAAGCTCTATATATACTGATCAACTTTCGGCTGCAGTTTTCTTCATCTAATACTATATAGTATTAGAATTGATTCTGCTCTCTGATGGAATGAGGTGCCATTCAGCTTTCTCGTTTTTTTAATATGGATGACGTTACGTTAAATACCCTCAATTATCTTTAAAAAAAAACAATTCTTATCATTAGTTGACTGGCTTATGTGGGATGAAGCACCAATGGCATCAGGTATCGCACTTGAAATTGTATAGATTTGGTTTTTGGAGATTTATTGAGCAGCAATTTGACGTTTTTTGCAATTTATTGCAAAGGTAGGTAGTTGTGTAGGCGGTGATTTTCGGCCAGTTTTGCCACGAGGAAGAATGGAAATCGAAGTTCATTGGGTGTGTTCATACGAAGCATTTTATTTCGAATTCTTCAGCAACAGATTCCCTAATCGTTTAGACGAGTCTATAAAATACCAGATTTTTTTCATATGTATGTGTAAAAAATATTTTAAAATTAAAACTGACAAGAAAAACAAAATATGAAAAAATGTGTCCTTGAGAATTTTCTTTTTATTCATTTTTGTTTGGGTGAATGCGGAAAATCCCAAGAAACCAACAAAATTTTGGTGCAAAAAAAAATCCCAAAATTATCGTAAAACAAAACCGGGCGTGTATGGAAAACGATAGAAATCCGGGAATAAAATTCCTATAATTAAATACATCACTGATATGATGGCATTTTATTTTATGTCTAAGACGAAATTATAAACCAAAATTTTATTGAGTTTTCCTTTCTAAACCTATAAACCAGTGATTTTAACCCTCCAAACCAAAATATTTACCTTAAGTTTGGCACGATATGATGAAAGGTAAATTTGTACTAAAATTATAATTTACCGAATTTTTCGATTTACCTTGAGTATGGCACACTGCCTAAGTTATAGTTAAAAAGAAATATGAGTACTTTTAAGATTACCAAGTATCTGCCGAATAAAATAAAAAAACACAATATTCGTGTAAAGTGCCCAATAAATAAGTCTCACAGGCTTAAATTGTTAACGTTTTTGGAGAATCGTTCACAACCAATGATGTTTCTTCAATATCGCAGTACGATATATTGTGTCAAAAAAAATGGTGAAGTCCGACAGGATATTTGAATTTAAAACACTTGAGTTTTTTATGATAGTTGTGATAAATTTAAGTTTTTTGTAAACATTTAAATAAAATATTTTTTACTTCTCTATTGGTTGCAAAAATTCTTTTACTGTTAGTCTTGGTTTCGACCGAGAAACCGGTTGTTTTTTTTACAAAGGGAAATATTTTATTTTTTTTATGTATGTGTATTGAAATTCTATGTATTAGAATCATAAATTTAAATATTTGAATTTTAACGTTGATTTTTTCCATAAAAATTTACTGTAAATGGTTGCAAACCTAAAATGTTTAAAGTTTAATAAAAAATAAATGGCAATTAGTGTGTTAAAGAAACAAATAACTTTTATTTAAATTTGAATCGCAACAAAAATACATGATAATGACATTTTTCAAATAAATGAAGGGTTGTCCATAAAATTTCCTAAAGGAAATTTTATATTTTAGTACCAATGTAAAAAAAACAACAGAAAAAGTTCTCTTCATTAGTACAAATCAGTTGTTTTTTCTACAAATCGGTTGTTTTTTGTTTGTATGTGTATATAATAAATTTTGTGTTGAGACGCAATTTTTTTGAGAATGTATACTATCCGTGTGAGGTGCGATGTAAAAAAAACAACCAACTTTTTGGTGGAAACGTACACTTAGACTATATCACAGTCTCTTTATAGATTGAAGTTTGGTAAACTTGTTTAATTTTTTTATGAAAACTAATCACATTTGAAATCGGAAATCGGCGATTTATAAATTCTGATAAAATCTACAGAAACTATTGGTAATGCCTCTTCGGCATCTGTGCAATTTAACTATGCCCAAAAATTACTCAGAAAATTCATGCTGGCGAAGAATAGAAAAAGGCAAAGGTAGAAATGTTCTTGATCGGTAAAATCAATAGTCAAAATTCATTTCTGTTTTGAAAGAAAAAAATTTCATCTTATAACTGCAACACCAATCCGTCATTTTATTGATAGCACTCTGCCCTAATTCATAAAAGCTACTTTTTGGACATTGCAATCCTCATACTACTATTGAAGGCGATGTTCCAGAGATGTGAGCCTAATATGGATCCTTGTGGGCACACTTTGTTCACTTGCTTTTGAATTTTTCCATAATAAGTCACTTATTATATGGAACACGCGAATCTTTCAGAAACCAGTTGGTGCTGATTGAGTAAAGGTTTGCTGGGCAGCGTCGTTTACTTATTGATAACACAAAGTCAACAGAGCCACTACAGATTGTCGAAAGCGTCAAAGAATATTCCAAGTGCGTATTTTTACTCGAATTCTTTAAATAGGTTGTTAATTTTTGCTATAGTAAATTTAATAGTTTCAACATAGCTTTGAACTCGACTATAGAAGACTATAGAAGAAGTTCTGCACTGAAATAGCGAGCATTTCCTAAATAATAGTTGAACCTTCCAACAAGATTCAAGAAGTTACATTTATTCAACATTGTATTTGAGTGAACTTTTCGGATTTTATCGACGTTATGCAATGGTCACCGTATTTTCCAGATTTAAATGCTCTCGACTATTTTACAGAGATCGAGACCAATCGACGCAAAAGATAGCAAAATAACCAGCATAGGAATTAAGCACGACTTTTAGTGATTAAAAAAAATCCATATAATTTCTTGTAATTTGCTAGAAACACGTATGTCTAAAAACACTACGAAATAATTTCTTGTACTTTGCTAGAAAAACGTATGTCTAAAAACACTTTTGTTTATTGTTTGTATGCTTCTTTTTGACATTTACATATGTTGTTGTCAATATAAAAATAATTTTTTGCTTTGCTAAAAATTTAAATTTGATATATTTATTTGCCTTTAAATATTAAAAATATACAAAAATAAATATAATATAATAACATCTAAATATTTAAATTTTGTTATTTTATTCTCTATGTTGTATTTATATAATACTTATTTTTTATTATTATAATTTATTTATTTTTTAATAGTTTTATAAAACCATAAATTTTTTTGTAACAGACTATGTGATAGACGATTTACGTTTATCACATAGTCTATTACAAAAAGAAATTTAGTTTTCCGTTGTTTAAATATTGTTCGGCGGTTATGTACAAATTTATTGATCAAATTCATTTTTAGTCGGCAAAGTTCATATATTATATACAATAAATAAATGAAAATAAAATAAAACATTGTATGATCTGTATTTGTAATTCATAATATCTTTTATTTATTTTAAATATTGCATATTTGTTATCAATTCTATAATGATTTTTTTTTATCGACTGGTATGGATGTACTCATAAAATAAATTTTGTGTAGTGATTTTTTTTTTGGTATCATGTAAATCCTCCGTGTTTTGAGTTGGTATCATGTAACCTTATTGTAGTAGTTTTAATAATTATTTTTCGTTAGTGATTTTTTTTAATCACTAAAAGTCGTGCTTAATTCCTATGCAGAGATAAGCGACTGAAACGTCTGCATAATTGCAAAGAGGTAGTTTAAACTTTGCAGTTACAAATTTGACGACTCCTAGTTTCGCCACGTTGCAAGGCAGGCGTCTTTATCAATATTATGCACGGACACATTCGACCCTCATCACTATCGTCCAAAAAACACAATAGTAATAGTCTTTTCAAAAATCACCCAATGCGATCAACAAATGCCAATAATGAAACCAGCAGTACCCAGCCACAAACGCCACGGAAAGTTTAATGTGTCAAAGAGAAGCTAAAGAACACTATAGCTAGAAAAGACCGCATAACCGTTGAAATATTCAAAAGTCAACATATTTCATATGCAAGTACCATATTTATAGAAGAAATATGGAAACTTTGGCAGAATACAACATAAATGAAAAGAAACCTTGACAAATACAATCCCTAAGAAAGAGCATAAAGGAGTCTAACAACTGGAGAGGTCCTTCCTCAACACAATAGTAAAAATTCTTACAATCCTTGACATACTCTCACCTGCAATTAATGCAAAATTAAGAAACGAACAAGCTGCATTCAGATCAGGTGATCACATCAACTTAATCCGGATAATCACTGAACAATCTACTGATTGTAATTCTTCACTATCCTCGCTCTTCATTGATTTATAACTCGAATTTGACACGATAGGAAGACAATATGGCAAACACTTTGTGAAATGAGTATCCCTAATAAATTACCTGCACTCATACAAAAAATGTATCGGGATGGTGGAAAGCGTAGTAAGGCAAAAATGTGTACTATAAATTTGTCCTCAATGCTATCTCTGATCTTATTGGATATTGCCGTGCAAAAACCAAATAACACATCCCATACCAAAACTTAATAGGTTCGCACAGGAATACAAGCTCTCTGGAAAAAAGTACAACAGCTATCAGATGTTGCTACCGAAGATGGTCATCAAACAATCATCAGAAAAATCAACACGATGAGACTATTGGCAAATCATGAGTAGAATTGAAAGTTATTGGTAAATTTGAAAAAGATGGTCCAACCTAACTGGTTGGCCAACATTTCCCATGCTGCGTTTGGTAGCATAACATTTTCTATTTTATTTTGGTACACTAATTGAAACACACTCCAACACCATTACGTCTCCTCATCCAAATTTAACAGATTTTATATAATATTTCAGATCAACACGCTTTCCCATAGGTCGTCTTACGTGTAAAATTCCGACGCACCAACTAAATTGAATTTCGTCGCTGACCAACACGGCCTTCCATCGCAATTACTGTATATATGAGGAAATTTATGTGACGGACAATTCTAGTTCACTTAACACTGTGGTCCACGACACAAAAGGATCTCCTTTTAGAAAGATCGCGCAATGTTACTATCTTCTCGTGTAGTCACAATTAATAAAAATGTGTCACAATTACTAAATTTTTCATAATTCTGGATATTGTAGATTTATACACTCCATATACTTTTCAGAATGGTTCTGATGCATACCAGCTCGAAACTCTTGTATAATTTTTCTCTTGAAGACACTATACTTATTGCCCACTATTTTAGAAAAATTCAATTCTTGTATCCAAAAAAATAAAAATCTAATAATTTTTTAATGCACTTTTAACATCAAGGTTTAGAAGAAACTAAATATTTTTAGACATGTCATGAATCATGATCTAATTTAAAAAACAAAAATGTTTTTGATAAGTTACATTTGTTTTGACCAGAGCGAATGTGGCAAAGGCTAACCAAGTTCAATAAGCAATGAGAGAAACAATTGAGAGATCCGTTATGAAGAGAATTCAGATTAATTAACACGTAAGAATATTTTGTGGAAGAAAAACAAATTGGTAGTAGCAATTGTTTAAATTTTTTTTTTTTATAATTGGTTGAGTCAGCCGGAAAAGTTGCAAATGTTTTACCGTATACTGTTTATATATATATATATATATATATATATATATATATATATATATATATATATATATATATATATATATATATATATATATAATAATCTTAATAATAAAATAGAAATAGGGGATGGACACCGATTTAGTGCCTCATTTTTTTGTTATTTAATTTGAGACTATATTAGCCTTAGCCACCTAATAATATGGGTGGTTTCACAGAAAGTTTTATGGAAAGCTTCTTGATGTGTAGTAAATTCTAAATCAATTTGTTTGGCAATACTCTTGATAATCGGTTAAGCTTAAGGTTATATATTTCTCACCTTTAGTTGATCCCCCGCCAACCACAATCACTTCAGATTTATCTTTAAAACAAATGCCAACTAAAATCATTACGAAACACCTTCTAAATCGATTATTTCAAAACAACTTACTGCCTCCGGCAAAAGCTTGATTTATGCGTAAGGAGAACGCTCTTCCAATGTTTTAATTTTTAGTTTAACTCCTTGAAGGAAATTATCAATCACATTTTTGTAAAGTATATTTTTTGACTTTTATTTGATGTTGTGTGTTTTCCGCTTAATCCAGGTATACATAAATAAACATCAATAATTGATTGTGGGCATATAACTCATTTTAAACTGGCCTTATCAATAAATATTTTTATTTTTTTATAAAATATATTTTATTACGGACAAAGAAGGATTACCATTTACCCAAAAAGAAAATTACGACTGAAGGCGTTTTACTGTACAGACAAAAACTGTATTCTGTGGCCCAATGAGTTTTTGTAAATATATAGAGACTTATTGTGTCATGGAGCCTACACAAAAAATATAAAGAAAAGAGTTGGTGGTCACTATTTCGTTTTGAAAAGTATATAGTATATAATATATTTGTATAATTATATTTATTATAGATACATAAATTAGCTCGATTAAAAATCATAAATAAAAAAACAAATGAGCTTAATTATTTGAAAAACCACACATTAGAAAATAAACTTTTAATAATAATAAAAATATATATAAATATATATATATATATATATATATATATATATATATATATATATATATATATATATATATATATATATATACATATATATATATATATATATATATATATATATATATATATATATATATATATATATATATATATATATATATATATATATATATATATATATATATATATATATATATATATATATATATATACCGGGTGTTTTCCAAGCTAAAACTTTGAAATATCTCGGAAAATAAGCACTCAACGAAAAAATGTACAAGATCAAAATTTAATCATTCCGAGGACATCCATTAGTGCTTAAATTAGTACCGCCTTCCCTTTCTTGTAGGTGGGGCGGGGGGTAACTTTGAAATTAAATTAAAAGTACGTAGGGTTTTTTTTCGATTCATGATAGATGGCGCTGTAATAGACGATATTACATTTTTTTCGATTTCTCCTACTGAGAACCAATGCATTTAATTCTGAAATATGTTTGCATTAAAATTAATACGTTTTCAATGTTAATACTCGAAATTAGTCAAATTGTATTTCTTAAATTTTTAATTACTGAAAAATGACTTGTCAAGAAACTACTATTATCGTAACCCAGGAACCTGCGATTAAATCTGCTTTCAAATAAATGATTGTATTTTGTTTTAAAAATATCGATTCAGTTCGAAGATTACTTCGAAAACAAAAAGACATGTTTGCGTTAGGCTATTACAATAAAAAATGGAGTATTTAACTGTGCAAAAAAAAAGTAGTCTTGATAATGCTGTCACTCTTTACGTTTTGCGTTTCTCGGATAGGATTTGGTCGAGTGTTTCATTTTACCGGACTGTCAAACAATTTACTACTGATGGAAGTGTGCAACCGCAAAATGGGCTCGTCGAGCAACAGTCACTGAAACCAGTGTTTGGTATATCATGTGTCTTTACACCAAGATCTTCATGGCGTTGATTTCCAACATCGGGTAACTTTTTAGTAGTTGCCTCGTGAACAAATACAACAAAATTTTAATTTTTGTTGCTACGTATTATTCTCCGACGATTTGCCTTTTACAAACCATGGAACGGTTAATCGACACAACATGCATTACTGAAGTGTTGAAAATCTACACTGGTTTCACCAAGTTGAACATCAGCGTCTTTGGTCTGTCTGGAATAATTGGCAACAAACTCATCGGCCGCCACATTATTGAAGGCAACTTGAATAGTCAAATGTACCGAGACATTTTGGAAAATGGACTTTATTTGAAGACTTGAGCTTAGAATTGCGACAAAACATGTGGTTTCAACACTATTCGTCGGTAACAAGTAAAGTACTTGATCGTAATTTGAATGGTCGCTAGATCGGTAGAGCTGGTCCGGTTAATTGGCCTGCCAGATCACCAGAGTTCACTTTACTAGATTTATTTTTGTGGAGCTTTTCAGTTGCGTACAATCATTTAAAATGCGGATCACGGCATTGAAGTCGGAGGCCATCATTTTGAGCTTTTAATTTAATTAAAAGATGATGAGGTGAGTGGACTCTTAAAAATCAAGCACCATGATACGTGAGTGGCGAGTTTGTCAATTTTAACGCAAACGTATTGCAGAATCGTATGCATAGGTACTCAGTAGGAGAAATCGAAAAAAATGTAATATCGTCTATTACAACGCCATCTATCATAAATCGAAAAAATGTTTCAAAGAAACCCTACGTACTTTTAGCCTTAAAATCCGAATCTGTAATAAAAAATAGATCCGATTTTAATTTCAAAGACCCCCCGCCCCACCTACAAAAAGTGAAGGACGGGTACTAATTTTAGCACTAATGTATGTCCACCCGGAATGATTTAATTTTGATCTTGTGTATTTATTTCGGAGATATTTGAAAGTTTCAGCTTAAAAAAATCGCACCCGATATATATATATATATATATATATATATATATATATATATATATATATATATATAAAGACGAACACGGACGGTATTAAATATGTAATAGTTAGTTTTAATTTATTTTAAATTTGAATTAATTATTTTATTAATTAATTGATTTTTACTTTTTATACACATTAGATTTTCTTAATTATAATTACATAAATATAATGTTGCTTATAGTTTAGCTTATTAATATAATTTTAAACTATACAAAAACTTATTAAACAGGTCGGTGCTTTTTTAGTATGGCCACATATATTTGTGCCTCTTTTTTATTAAATATAAATATAATCGAGTTTGGTGTTAACCCAACCTCACAGTGGTAATCAAAAATAATTTTTTATAAACTATTTATAGTTTTTTTTTTAGCATAAGAGATGGGTGTCCATTTAACACGTCATCAACACGTTTGCGCTCTAGCGATATTAAGTAATCGAGATACAGTCGGTTTTAAAAATAGTGTATGTTTTTAATCTAAGGCGGTATAAATCACAAGTCTAATATTGTTCTAGTAGAACTGCTTCCATACATGAGGTAACCGTCAGGAAGTAGAGCTAGTTAATTGGCCAGAAAATATTTTCAAGCGTTTTTAATAGTACTACAAACGTTTACTCGGTTTAGGAAGTTATTACTGTGCAGATAATTGTTAATATTTAATTAAAAAGTTAATACTTTTTTACACCGACTGTACCAGATTATTTTTAATAGTATAATAGTATACTACAATCTTGTCAACTTTATACCACTAATTAGTTTTTCGAAGGACACGTCACTCGAAGAGTTACTAACTTTACGCTTCTATCACTGTAACTTTGCGCATAACAGATTTATCATTCGCAACTTTTTTGATGGTGTTGGCTGCAAAAGGACGCTTTTCGTTCTTTTTTGTCTTAATGTTAAAAAGCAAAAGGGTACAGGGGCAAGGTTTAGAAGCTAATGCAAATCTCAAGTGGACTCGTTACCATTCTATAAGGCTCGTTTGATACAATAAACATTGACAGCCTTCATAGACTTTGAAGCTTAAGGTGTCAACAGTATCAATTTGAAAATTATCACATTGATTTAGCATGAAATGCGTTCATCGGAATACTTGATGTCTAATATTAACCCATATCGAATAGTAATACACTTTACAGCATTTTTAGTTGGTAACACTTCTAGTGACAGACAGACAGATTATATTTCATCAAGTCTTTGAACTCAACCGCACTCGACTCTTTTAAATTTTTAAATTTTTGACGAACGGTTTTTTTGTTATTCGACTTACAAGTTGTACCTGGCTTTTGCCTTATTTCGCTTCCAAAACATATTTAAATATTTCGTGAAAATTCATATGATTCGCTATAATTACATTGACACAATGATATATGTATATATATGTATATATATATATATATATATATATATATATATATATATATATATATATATATATATATATATATATATATATATATATATATATATAAACTAGGTAGTTGCCAATTTAAAGGCGAAACGAACAGGTTCAAGCAAATTAGTCGACAACTCTAAGTTCACAACATTTATCCACGATCGTGGATTTACAGCAGTCGACCAACGTCTCTACAGTGAAGGGAAAAATGTCTCGCATAACAAAATTGAAAAATTTTCGATGAAAATTTTCCTGGTAAGAAGAATTTCAAAAATGTTATCATAAATTTTTGTCCAACGATGCTAATCTTTTAAGATACACGAAAATTTGGTAACTTCTTAGACAACACAATGAATTTGTTAAAATATGAACCACATATTTTCTCGAGTGGTTCATAACAAATCTATGGCCGACTTCGGCATTAGTTCGAAAAAATTTGAAATTGGAAAGGTCGAGTTCGGAAATTCCTAAAAACTGTTAAAATATAATGGAATGACACATTGAATGATCATTTCAAAATTTTGTTAATCCACGGGAGAAATACATTAGTCCCATCTATTTTTACACTACAGATTCGGATTATATGTCTAAACGTTCGTATTATTTGGCTGAAACATTTTTTCGATTTATCCTACTATCATTGAATTCGCTCGCCTCATCATCTTTTAATTAATCTAAGAGATCATATTGGTGGCTTTTGACTTAAAATTTATTTATTATTTACTGCTTGAGTTTTGGGCCAATCATTCACTTGATCATATTATTAACACGTGTTGTTGGTTTTTGTTTATAACCTTGTCTTTGAAATGACTCCACAAAAAAATCTTGTGTACAACCATAATAATGATACCACGTCTCGGTACCCATCCAAGTCACTGTTTTCATAATTTCCATTTAATACATTTTTTGACAGTTCAAGACGTTACAAGTAAGATTGATTGGAGGTTGATTGGAAAGCCACATTTTTTTCTTTTGTTTATTTCGTGTTTAAAAAGTTTAATTTAGCCGATGACAGCGCCATCTATCGAATAAATTTGGACAAATACTACTTACTTTTAGCAGTAAACTCCGACTCTGCAATAAAAAATAGAGGGCCCCATTTACAATTTCAAAGTTACCCCATATAATTTAAGGACTAATATATTTTCCCCGCGTAATGATTAAATTTTGATGAAGTTTTTTCGAGTTATTTGAACGGTTAAAAAATCACCCGGTATATATACACAGGGTGTTTATGTCTATAAATATTTTCAGTGGTATAGTTTCTTGATTAATATCAAACAACAAAAAATGAAACTGAGAGGAAGGTCTATTTCCAATATTTACTGAGAGAAATTGCGTCAAAAGAAATATGGTATTTTCACGCATATTTGTCTTAATTTATCCAAAGTTAAGGTAGTCTAAGCCGAACATTTTTGTTCGAATTTTTATACTGCATTCGTGGACTGAACAAAACCGACAATTTTAATAAACATTTTAGAATACAATCCTTACCTACAGTTTTTGCAAACCTAACTTCCAATACTTCTAGGGAATATACTAATAACAACCGCTGGATTGGTTAAAAAGGGCCAAGTTACTGGCTTGCAAGATCACCTGATCTTGCAGTTCAGGAAATCCGCCCACCACACGGTATCACTAAAGCACTATTTAAAGCACTCATTTTAAGAATTTCTCATTTCAACGAGCAACCTTTGAAATATTGTCAAAATCGTTTTTTTCTAGGTTGGTACATCTGTCAGTTGTTTACATGTCACTTTTAAGAAGAAAATATCGAAGAGGGTATCCGCAACCTCAAAATATAGTATACAAAATATAGTGACATTTTCAAGCATAAATAGGGGAAATTCTAATATTTCTAGTGTTCACTAAAACATTGGACAAATGTTGAACCGGCATTCTGCAAAGCGAGAGAAGTAATGTTTTTACATAGATAAAACATAAAATAAATAGGCAGTCTGGGATAGGAAAGCATAGTTACGAAAATAAATACCTCCGATTAGAGCTTACCGGAATTGTAGCTCACCCAAATTTCATTTCAGAAATTCTTAACAATTTGAGATATTCAAAATACTCAAAGTGCTTCCAGCATTTCAATGCTTGTTTTGATCGACTTAAAAAAGACAATTTTCATTTTTCCAGACAAAGAACAATTAGATTGGATCAGATTGAGCAAGATACAATTTTTCGATGGATAGCGAAGTGTAAAGCAACATTTATGAACTAACAGCAGAACTATATAATGATCAAGTTTTACTGCTTTTCGTTCCAGCATTACCTATAATCGTTTCATGTGATGCCAGCCCAGTCGAAATATCAGCCATATTGGCACAGAACAACCATAAGGAGAAGAGAAACCTGTTACGTTCTTTTCTCGTTCACTGCCTGTTGCACAGATATGGACAAAAGTTCAAGCTCAGAGGGAAAATTACCGTCGATGACATCCAGTCGGTCCTTGCGTTATGCATCCTTTCTCTCAGGATTCCAGTACACATTAGAATATCACAAAGCTGATCAACAGCAACATGTCGATTATTTTTCAAGAGCACAATAAATGCGATAACTTCGTAAGTATACTAAGAACTGAAAACATCGTGTGAGAAACAGACAACGATCCAGTTCTGTTAAAACTCAAAAATTGCTTTTTAATGTTGAAATAAATGAAAATGAATATCATCTCTATTACGGCACAATTTTATTGCGGTCAAAAAGTTGCAGTGCGTGTGTTAAAAAACAAAAATAAGCAGGAAAGGAAGAAACACACCACTGGGAGGAACCCGCAAAAATTTCGATCTTCAACAGTCACGGATTCATACATTTTTTTGGAACATGGAATTTTTAAAAATTCAATGCACTTTACTATCGAGGTACAGATGTACAGAATGGTAAGTTCAAACTTTCAGACAAAAATTAAAAGCTATATGGTAAGTGAAAGTGACTCCAGTTACCATAAGATTCGTGAAATTGTTTTAGGATATATCGTGCCATT
Source organism: Tipula confusa (assembly GCA_963556175.1). Lineage (NCBI taxonomy): Eukaryota > Metazoa > Arthropoda > Insecta > Diptera > Tipulidae > Tipula > Tipula confusa. Next base: position 78,720,069 of record OY744476.1, read on the forward strand.
TACTATCGAATAAAGGTAGAAGTCCAGCATACAATTTGTTCCAGCGGAAACTTCGTATTAAACTTGATGCAATTTGACCAGTAGAGCATACAAATAACAAAACGAACTAGAACATACAGGTCAATCGTAAATTTAGCGTGGGAGACAGAAGTATCTCTCACAACATACCTTCCAGGTACGGTTGTACATAAATTTGTCAATTTAAAACTCGGAACGGAAAGACCGAAGAAAAGAAAAGAATTCAAAAGAAAATAATTCAATGAAAATAATAATCCGATAAAGACTTCAGAACAAGTATTTAACTCTGATCATAACGTTATTTCAGCTAGACGATCTAATAAATAGCGACGTCCGCCAACATACTCACGTGACTACCAGATGGAATAGTCGAAGAAGGAAATTATTATATTCAAGTGAGATAAAAATGAACGATGTTAGGCCATCGGAGTAAAAAACTATGAAAAAACGCAAAAACGTTTAATAACTAGGTCCAAGAGATGGCGCCACAGATCACCGTATTTTAATTTTTTTATGAAATACAATCTCTTAGTAGGCTACACTAAATTTAGTTTTTGTTTGACAACCGTAAAAAGTAAACAACTTCTGTTTTTTTTTTTAAATGGATAAAAATGAATTTCTCACAGTGATTAAAAATTATTAAGGCGCATCTGTTCCATCGAAAATAACTGTGGTTTATTGGTTTGCAGAATTTAAACATAGCCGTACAACCACAATTGAGAGCACCATTTAGGTCAAACAAAAAAAGCGGCAACTCCAGAAATGATCGTAAAAATCTATGATATCGTTTTAAAAGACACCGAGGCGAAGTGCGTAAGGTAGCTGACATCGTAAACATCTCAACAAGCTGAGTGAATTACATTTTGCATGAATATTTGCATTTGAAAAAGCTGTCCGCAAGATGGGTGCCGCGTTTGTTGACTATCGATCTCAAACACAAAAGATCGATTAGTTCAAATGTTTGGCCATGTTTCAACGAAATCCAAATAAATTTTTACATCGACTCATCCAAAGAATGAAAAAGAAGGCAAAAGTAGTTCAATCCAAAGAAGGCAAAAGTAGTTGCTTCGGCTGGGAAGGTTATGGCGACTGTTTTTTGGGATGCACTAGAAGTGAAACATATCGACTATCTTTAGACACATAAAACAATCACAGTAGATTATTATGTGGCATTACTGAACAAATTGAACATTGAAATTCAGAAAAAAATCGATCACATTTGGCAAAAAATAAGGTGTCTTTTCATCAGCAAGATGTGACATCAGCTGAACGAATTAAAAAGGAAAACACGTTGTCATACGTATGATAAATTAGGCCATTGGTCCAGAGAATGTCCTAAAAAAGGTCAAATGATAAAAATAATGGAAAATTAAATAAAGAATTGGCATGGTGTAGTGAAGTCAAATCTACAAACGATATTGATAATAATTTTTGGTTTGCTGATTCTGGTGCATCAACTCACATAACTTCTCATTGTGATTGGTTTCATGAAATGCATATTTATAATGGAAAGAAAATTGTTGAAATTGCTAATGATCGTCAACTTGAAATTCGTGGTATTGGTGTAATAATGATGGAGTCCAGAGTTAATAATCAGTGGGAGCCAGTATGGCTAGAAAATGTATTGTATGTTCCAGATTTGGGTAAAAATCTTTTGTCAACTGCTGCATTAACAGATAAAGATTTGAATGTTGTAATAAACAAAGAAGGTATCAAAGTCGATAAGGAAAATGGCAGAAGACGGTTTGGTCAATGGCATTGATCTATCAAACAGTGACAAATTTTTCTGTGAAGAATGTCAACTCGGCAAAATGACACGATCAAGTCATAAAACTTCAATAAAACGACCATCAGTTCGAGGTGAATATATGCACGTTGATCTATGTGGACCAATGGAAAATATTGGCATTGGTAGTTATCGTTTCATTATGTTGATCAAAGATGAAGCAACGAGTTTCCATTTTATATATTTATTAAATACGAAAGATGAAGTTTTCGATCGGCTGTCATCGTTCATTCCCAGGGTTAAAAATATGAATAATTCCAATATAAAATATTTTCGTTTTGATAACGGTACAGAATTTGTTAATAAAAAAATTAGAAGGTTGTTGTTCAAAAATGGGATCCAGATAGAAAATATTGTTGCGTACACACCGGAACAAAATGGTAGAATTGAACGTGAAAATCGTACAATTGTTGAATGTGCTCGAACTATGTTAATGGAAAGTGAATTACCATAGAGTTTATGGCCGGAAGCAGTTCGAATAGCTGCATATGTGTTAAATAGATCTAAAAATAGCACATGTAATGGTAGTACACCATAAGAAAAATGGTTCGATTATAAACCTTTCTTGGGTCTTGTTTCTATTGATGATAGTGTCACGAAGACAAATAATGTTGATCTAGTCGTTAACAAACATAAAGAAGGAAATTCTTTGGTATCATCTGTCAACGAGGATGCTGGATGTAGAACAAATCAACGTTATAAGTTACATCAACATGTAAAAGCACCAAAACGTTTAATTGAAACTTGTTCAATGGCTGCTGGATGACGAATTTAATTCTTTAGTTAAAAATAATACCTAGAAAATAATTAAATCACTGGAAAATCAAAAGATAATTGACAATCGTTGGGTGTTCAAAGTAAAATATAATACAAATGGTTCGGTCGATCGTTTTAAAGTTCGTCTAGTGATACGGGGTTTCACTCAGCAGTATGGTGTTGACTATGAGGAGACATTTAATCCCGTTGTTCGTAAAATTTACATCAGTTCGTACAATTTTATCTATTGCAGCAATGAATAATATGCAAATGAGACAGTTTGATATAAAGACAGCATTTTTGTATGATGCTTTAAAAGAGGCTGCGTACATGCATCAACCTGTTGGTTATGAAGATAATAGTGGACGTGCATGTAAGTTGTTCAAGAGACTTCAAGATGCTGGAATCAAAAATTTAAAAATAAGGATTAAAAATAATAAGTGTTATTATTGCTATCTATGTTGATGATGGACTGATAATTTCAAATGATATGCTTCCACATCCATTATATTCTCCTGATCCATCCCATAGTGACTACTCCCGGTTCTTAAACTTGAAGAAAAGGATGGCACAACGAAATTATGGGAAACATTGTGTTTTCATGTTCACAACAGCTACTTATTGAACTGCCATCGTGTATAAAAAAATAGTTTCAATAAAAAAAAGGTAATTTTGATAATAATAATATTACAAATGTTCGACTACCTAGCTTTGGAGAAATAGGGCAAAATGCGTGAAGGTGTCATCTCAAACTAATTTTTTTTGAACGCAATAAATCTCAGTCAATCTTGGAAATGCTGCTTCCCTTCAGCAACGATTTTTTGCTTGATTAAATTAATCAAGGAATCACCTCTGAAAATATTTATATTTAAGTACAAAACACCCTGTATTTATATATATATATATATATATATATATATATATATATATATATATATTTATATATATATTATATATATATATATATATATATATATATATATATATATATATATATATATATATATATACTACAAATATTTATATAAATAATTTTCACTTAATTATATATTATTAGTTCACTCTTTATTTAATTAATTAAAATTTATATAATTATAAAAAATATTTCTTTATTTTTTCGAACATTCGATTATCATAATATACAGATTTCGATATTTTAGTTAACTAATTATCAGGATTATATCTTAACTATATATGCAACTAAAAATAAAATAGTTAAATGTGTTATATTTATAAAACTGTTTAGTGTTACTATTATTCGTTTACTAAATGAGTATTAAATTGGTTTTAACGCAAAGTATACACTAAATCTATATTTAGATTGTCTTAATTATTTTAATAATTATAATTTAATATATAGTAAACGGAGTTAAAAAAAAATATTTAATTTACATAAATAATTAACAAAATTGTAATAAAACATGATCGTACAAATAAATTCATTGGAAGTAAAATATAGTAACACTAATTTTTTTTTCTGTTAACTTAATTAAATTTGTTAAAAAATAAATCACAATGACGTACTGTTCCCAGTTAATGATTTAAAAATAAAATTTTGCACCTCGAGTACATGCATCTCGGACACACAAATAATCACCAGTAGTATAACATAACCGACATATTGTATCGTACGCAAGAATTCCCACAGTTTATCACAAAATATACTAAGCAGTAGACAGTGTAAAAGTGCGTGCACGTTAAATACTCGCCAAAGCCATGCGACCGAAAAAAACCATTTCGATTTAAATATGAAATTTTGTCGTATCAATTGTACCGGTTTTACATCGTTACGTTCGAGCATATCTTGATAAATGGCTATATAACGATTCCATGCCGTCGAACTTAATAACAATTGACCGGAAAAACATAAAACTTTACGTGCAACTTTTTTCGTTGTCACTTTTACTTTGTATATAACACCGGAATCGGAATTTTTCGTTTCAGCCAACGGTATAATAGCTTGCAATTGTGTATAACCGCGACGTGGTGGATTATTTTTTAAAAATACAAAAGCACCAACCATAAGGGCTATACAACCGAGTCCATCACATAATCCATCGATATAATAGCCCGACGTTCCAATTTCGGATCGTTCACCGCGAATATTTTTTTTGGCCCTTGCCACATGCCCGTCCAAATCATCTAAAAACGTACGAAATTGAAATAGTACAACACCAAAGCGACGATATCCTAAATTATCGGAAGCGATCATACGGCCAGCTGCTATCGCAACAAAAACATGAAAAAACGAAATCATATTTGGTGTTATGAATGTGCTGCGCGAAAATCCGACAATATCATCGAAAATTGTGGCCATCGGCGCAAATAAATAATGATTCGTATGATCGAGCATTAGTGCTTTAACGGTGACATCACAAAGTGGATTTATGTCACACGAAAGCCATGTCACATCGCTATACTTAACGTCATTATCATTAATTGTGTTTAACGATTGTTGTGATGATGTTGATGATGCGATTGTACTCCCAACAATATTATTATTATTACTAATACTATTACCTAATATAGAACTAATATTATTATTATTTAAACTATTTAAATTATTAACAATTGTATTATGAAAATTTCTTTCGATCGGATAATTTTGTATCCGTAAATATAAATTAACATCCATATAAATATAAAATATAATTAATACAAATAAAAGTGTTAACAATAATTTGCTAATCTGTGAACTGGGCCCAACCATTTTTGCGTTTTATGTGTTTATGTGTTTTACCTATACAGACTGTATATATGTTTTTTTTATTTTTTTTTTATTTTTAACGCATACAATTTATCAGTATCTGAAAGTACACAGATAAATTTAAAATTTTTAGTAAATTTATTTAAAATATTAATTAAATTTTTATAATAAAATTGTTAATTTATTTAAATTTACGAATGTGCGAATAATAATATTATGTGGTGTGCTTGTGTATTTTTGTATAAATATACTCGAAGTTCTAAGATATAAATCGACACCAACGTAAGTAGCTTTTATGGTTCTACTTTTATATCATTCAACTGAAACAAATTACTAGGTAGATGCATTAAGTAAAAAATCAAACAAAAGTAAATTAAAAAAATGCATATAGCTCCCTTCACTTCACACTTTGTGTGGACACAACGAAAAATAGAAGTTATAAGCTATTAAATTCATTCAAGGCAGTTCGATTGTTTCTCATTACGTTATAAAGGGTCTACCGACAAGAAGGCTCAATTCTTAGTGTACGTTTCCACTAAAAAAATTGTTGTTTTTTTACATCGCACCTCACACGGATAGTATACATTCTCAAAAAAATTGCGTCTCAACACAAAATTTATTACCTACACATGCAAACAAAAAACAACCGATTTATAGAAAAAACAACCGATTTGTACTAATGAAGATAACTTTTGCTGTTGTTTTTTACATTGGTACTAAAATATAAAATTTCCTCTAGGAAATTTTATGGACAACCCTTCGTTTATTTGGAAAATGCCACTATCATGTATTTTTGTTGCGATTCAAATTTAAATAAAAGTTATTTATTTCTTTAAAACACTAATAGCCATTTATTTTTTATTAAATTCTAAACATTTTAGATTTGCAACCATTTACAATAAATTTTTATGAAGAAAATCAACGTTAAAATTCAAATATTTAAATTTATAATTCTAATACATAGAATTTCAATACACATACATAAAAAAAATTAAAATATTTCCCTTTGTAAAAAAAACAAACGATTTTTTGGTCGAAACCAAGAGTTAAATGTAAATAAAACAAGCTGTGTGTGAAATATTCACCCAATGTTTATTTAGACTACGTGTCATACTCAAAGTAAATGTCATTTTTGGTAATTGTTTTTAGTAAATTGAATTACTGTACTAAAAAGGTGGGTGAATTGTAAGAAAAAAGAGGGGATTACATGTTGTTGTTGTTATTTTTTTCACATTTGAATTATTTCTTTCAACAAAAATCAGACACAAAAGTAAAACTATTATTAATTATTATACGTTTCGGGAAAAATGTTTTAATTATTAATTTTTTACATTTTTAAATGATAATCATGAATTTTATTTTATATCGAAAATAATTATAAGCAAAATTATTTTTGACGTTTATTTTGTTACCTATATTAACCCTCGAAGCCTGAATATTTACCTAAAGCTTGGGACGACATGAAAGGTAAATTAGTACTAAAATAATAATTTACCGAAATTTACGATTTATTGTAACGAACAACGGTAAATTTGAATTTGAATTATATATTTTATTGGTTAAAGAGACATCTGTATTTAGCTATCCGAAACCCTTTCCCTGCTCCATGACTATTTACATCGTGTAACACAAACTAATAAATACGCTCGGTGTTTAGATAAAAAGAAAAATTGTTATGAATTTAATGTTCAACCTGATATTATCGTTAGGAATAAGAAATATGAAACTTAATATTCGACCTAATAATAATTTTATGCATATTTCCCTTTATGGACAATTTTACTTATTGTATTTGTATATTGTACCTTGCATTCAATTATAATGTAACTTGAAAAGGAGAGAGGACCTACTCACATAGTAGCATGCTGTGGAAAGGAAAATAACAAATAATAATTTGTTTTTTTTATATCATTATAAGATTCGAATAAAAACCTTTAATGAAAGTAGACACAAGTTTTATTTTACATACATATTGGCATTCAATATAAGTGCAGAACAATAATCAGCGAAATATAAAAATAGTAAGTACATTATGAACTGTTTAGATTGTCATTTTTCTTACATTATCTTGCGTATATCACGCAGCTCTAAAAGAATATTTCATGGCATTAAGTTTGGAATATAACATCGTTTAAATGTCAACCACGTTTGCTATGTGACACGTATTCAAGATGTTTAATTAAAAAATAATAATTACAGTAAGAAGCCTAACGGCGTTAAATCGCACGATCTTGTGCGATTTGCTTGTGTAGAATATCCATCGGGACATGCGCTGAAATTTGATGATTTCCAATCATTTTTCAATAACTAATCATTAGTAAACTTATAAGAGAAATATCGCACAATTCTTGCTTCTTATATATATATAAGTAAATATATGAGCCCATTTTATTGCCGAATCGAAATATTCAGCTACATATATTGAGTAACGAAATCACTTCTACAAATTGAAGAGCTATTATTTCAGGGGACTGTGGAGAAAAATTAAAAAGAAATGTCCACTGTAATGAGTGGGATAAAAGGAAAGATGTACTTTGATTTATGTAATGAAAAAATGTATTTTGATTGAAAAAGCAATATCAAAAATGCGATAAATAGGAAAGCTATTTCCAAAGAAAAATATGGCTAGAAAAGGTATCCTTTAAGGAAAATCAAAATAGACCCATATTTACAGGGATAATCTTAATTTTGTAATCAAAAACCCTCAATTTAATATCATTTTACTGAAAATAATTTGTCAACTATTTCTGTAGCTTCAATTTAAGTACCTTAACTTAGATTTAGTTTACCATTCATTAAGTGTTGGACATATAAGCAAATATTTGAGACAAATTATCTGTGAATCCTTGCTATTGATTTGAAAAAAGTGAATGCATTACTCCGAAATGCATTCCCTTATTGCAAATCAATGACAAGAGAAATAAAAAGAAAGCTTCTTTATTATAATCTGACTGGATCATGTCAGGATAATAAAACTACTTGAAGTTTCTGGAATGTAACAATGCAATGAAAAAGAGAAACGAATTAGCCAGTGCTTGAATAAAACCTTGAAAGCATTGATGTGAAATTATTCACAAACAAAAAGAGTAATTATTTAGATATAGATTCAGCGTTCCTGATTCAATTGTGTCTGAAATGTGAAGTAAATGAGCATAAATAGCTGGGTCCGCGACATAAAGCATAAATAATTTAAAGTACTGACTACAAAATAGATAGTCTTTCGAATCTAACATATCACAATATATAAAATCGAAAAAGGATCTTCACAAAACAATTTTTAATTTTCAAAACTCAGAAATCTACCAAGTCGTAGTACTAAGAACACATTCAAACTCATAGATAGGTAAGTAACAATCAAGTTTGGCTAATGAGATATTGATCTCGTTTGACATTTGTACTGTATCGTTTCCAAAAAAAAAAATCAACAGCATTACAGGCCAGAGTTGATCTTTTACAAGATCTTTCAGACCATGTTTTGACAATTGGTGAATATTGTAAGTGGTCAGCCCAACGTCGATTTTACACACAATTGGTCACGGCGTTGTGGCCAGCGGCGGGGATCGAACTCACGACCGCGGTTAGCAAGTTTGGTTAGCAAGTAAAATTAGCAGTAATAAGAGCAGTAATACTAATATAATTTCTGATTGTGAAAGAAAACTTGAGAGGATCAATGGATACAAGACACGCGATCGATGGTGAAAACAATAGAGATGAAAAGCTTAAAGAGAAAGAATTGTCTAATCCGAATTCCTTTTGTTAGAGGGTTATTTGCTCTAAAAATCGCTCTACTGCATAGGACTAGTAGAATACAGTAACATAACACTTTCTAGAAAGTTAAGTGGGACGAAAGACCAACAAACATGTTACGAGAAAACTGGAGTATATAAGATCGAGATAGTGACAAAATATATGTCGGTTATTTAAGAAGGCATATTATTGACAAATTTAAAGAACATATATCTGGCGTCAACCACAACAAATGTGATAAATCTGATATAAAATATATAATAGACATAAACTACAATTTAGACATGTCTGCGGACTATCGCTAAATCGGCCTGTACATCTCAACCACCTGTTAGATTCATTAGAATAGTGGAAAATCCAAAAAAATAGATCTAAAGTCATGATTGATGACTTATAGGACCTATCAGTAGCTGTACATTTGATAGGTAACAAACTTGTACAGTCACATTTACTTTTAACAACTTTTCAAATACCTTATCAGATCGAAACTGGGCACCGATGCACACCCACACATCTCAAATTTTGAATAGTTATATTGAAACACCCCGTCTCATATTGAGGTACAAGAAAGTACTTTTAACTCGATATGGGTTTGTTACATACCGCAATAAGCCAATTTAGAGGTCTTTTCTTACACTAAGCACCTAAGATTGCGATGGCTTTCATAAAATATAAAAAGCTTAACATAGCACGGTTGTATTCTTATGGTATCTTTTAAATTAGAGTGAGAGGGATAATCACTCGAGTACTGTAGCGACTAGGGTTTATGCGGCGGTATTTACCGGTTTGAAAAAACCGATAAATCGACCAAAATTCGGTAAAAAAAACTCGTTTTCTTCTTAAAAATCTACATGGGATTAATTTGATGAAAAATAAAGCCGATGAAATTGATAGCTTTGATACTGGGCCTAACAAGTCAAAAAAAAATATATTAAAAGCCAAACTGTTATTTTAAATTATGTCAAAAGGCAGAGTTTAGATGAAATTGTAGCTAGATTAGTTGCCAAAGATGGTTTTTCAATAAATGCCATTACAAATTCTTCGTTCATTAGAGAAGCTATTATTAATAAAGTGTTGCCAAAATATTCAAAAGAGGTAATGAAATTGGTACACAATTTTTTTGATCGAATAAAACAAAAGATGGTTGAAGAAATAAATGTAGACATAATAAATGGTAAAAAGTTTAGCTTAGCACTTGACGAGTTGACAAGCGTCAGAAATAAGCGACTTTTCAATATAAATCTACATGACGGAAAAGGTGAACATCGAAATTTAGGTTTGATCCCGATTAAGGGATCTTGTGATTCAATAACTTCATTAGCCATTGTCAAGGATCATTCGAAAGAATTTGGGGTTAATTTTGAGTGTGATGTAATAGCAACAACAAACGATGGTGCCGCAGTTATGTTTAAGTTTGGTAGAATTTCTCCAACTGAACTTCAGCTTTGCCTTAACCATGCTATTCATTTAGCAGTCATTGTTTTATATAAAACAAGGGAAACTTCAGAATCTGAACAACAACAAAATAAATGTGATAGTAATATTGACGAAGATGGAGATGCTACTAACGTGGATCTTGAGAATTTGAATTTAAGCGTAGTCGAGTACGAGGAAAATAATTTAGAACCATCAATTTATATATACGATGTTCTTACAAATAGTCGAAAATTAGTGAATTTTTTTCGAAAATCGCCAGTTCGGAACAGTATTTTACAAAAGTACGTACTGGAGCAAGAAGGAAAAGAATTGAATTTAATTTTAGATTGTAAAACGAGATGGAATTCACTCGAGCCAATGATCACTAGAATTTTATTGTTGAATTGCTGTTTTAAACAAGCTTTATCTGATTTAGATGATTTATATCTTTGGAACGAAGAACACACTACTATTTTACAAGAAATTTCGGAAATTTTCAAACCAATTATGCTGACAGTAGAAGCCTTAAGTAACAAAAATATTATATCTGGAAAAGCAGCTATTCTATTTTTATTTAATATTCTTTTTGATCTTCAATCAGAAACAAGCCGTGATATGCTAAGACAACTAAAGAAACGTTTAGGTGATAGGCGAAATAAAAGCTTAATTTCTTTAGCAAAATATCTTCAAAATCCAGCTTTCGTCAAAAAACCAGATATGCAGTACAATTTTTTTCACTTCCTATCTCACTCTGGGGTCATAAATTTCACAAAAACACTTGCAGAAAGAATCTATCCGAATATATTTCAGGATGAGCAAGAGGAGCAGGAGACTAATAACAGCAGTTTAATTTCTATCCCAATACCATTAGATCAGCAGCTAAATAAAGTAATTGCAAAATCAACAAAAGAAGCTGAAACGGTCAAAACCTTTTCTAAAAAAAATTTAGAAAACAGTAAACGTGAGCGTACTAAAAATATTGCATTAATTTAAAAACAGTAAAACCTACTTCTACCGAAAGTGAGAGGACGTTTTCCGTTGCCGGCGATTTTGCAACCAAAATTCGAAGCAGACTCAGTGATAAATTACTAAATTCTTTAGTGTTCCTAAAATACTATTTTATTTCTATTGATAAGAAGTAAAATATTATTTTGATATTAAATTATAATTTTTTATAATAAATGAAGTATTTATTTTGATGTTTTATGTTAAGTTTATATTAATGTTTTTACTTGAAAGACTGAAATAAAGTTAAAAATTGTGATCTAAGAAGTAAAATGAAAGGTATTTTTATTAAACCAACAATTTTTTAAAAATTTAGTATATTTTATCCAAAATCCATATTTTAACCGAAAACCAGTTTTTATCGATATTTTCAGATTTTAAATACCTAAAACCGGTTTGAGTAAAAACCAGATAAATTATAAACCCTAGTAGCGACCATACCTAATCATTACAAAAATAACTATTCAATATTTTGTAAAAATTCATATAATTCACTAGCACTCCGTCACTATGCGTTAACCATTGTATTTCGAAATTAGATTATTCAGAAAAATAAAATGCGTCTGTTGCGGATAAGATAAATAAAATTTAATAAAAGTAGACGAAACCTGATACATTTAAGAATTTTAATTTTAATTATGTGGAGGTCATCTTATGAAATGCCAACATACCACAAAAAGAGCATTATATAACGCAATAAAAGAGAAACTGCAACCAAAAGTGGCCAAATCAAAAATTGTTAAGAAACCATCTTATATGATCCCAAGAACTTCTCAGTGATGAACCGACTGAGCACACTTTAACAACAGTTATAACAATATCTGCAATATGCCTTCCTATTACTATAATATCACCCAAAGTAATTAAATTAACTGAATTTAAAAAAAAATTGAGGATTCACCAGCCTACCTATTACCCTAATTCATCAAGGGGTGTTTCTTCTTTTTAAGATCTGAAAATGTCTAAAAATATAACACTTTCAAAAGGTATAAACTGTTTTAAAGTGCACGATTAGCAGCAATGTCATAATTGCACCAATACCATATTTTTATTAATACAGAGAAGCCAATTGGCTTGCTTTCAATGCAATCGATTTAAGAGATTTGTCGTTACAAAATTTAAATAATTCGGATCTTGTTGACGTAAAGATTGAAATTGTTGGAAACTTACTTAAAGAAGCTCAAACATCTCGGTCAAGTAAAAATTTGTTAATCCACATACATTTTTGCGACCCATAATTTTACACAACACATAGTAACAACTTTAAAAACTTTCAATTCACTTTAAAGATGTCTAATTGTTATTTTATATATGTTTCATGCATATATTTTTATTGCCTGACTTAAATTAAGGTAATTTCTTAAACACTGGAAACATATTTTTGTTATTATACTCATTAAATCTTCTAGAGAACGTACAACCACAATACAATTCGAACCACACCGAAATATGTAAATAAAAAACACGCAGTAACTTAATTTATCATTGCATTCAAGTAACTCTTATGACATAGTTAAAAAATTCGATAACAACCTTCTTCATACATCACACTATACTAAACGATGTTACACCAATCATTTTATACACGTAACTAACTTGGTCGAGACAAAAAGATAATGCGTAATTATTGTTTATATTTTGTTTAAATAAAGATTGATAAGCGCCAAAAAATTGTGACAACCCAAAAATATTTAAAAAAATTGGAATACCACGAACCGAATGTTTACTAAAAATCATTTATCATTTTAATAAATTCATTCTATTCAAAAGCATATGTAGGTAATATATTTTAAATCACATGTTACTACATTTGATCTTTGACACAAACAGATAATATTTTTAAGACGTTAGGTTAAATATGTATATTCCGGGTAAGATTATATATACATATGTAGCCATTTATTCATTTTGAATATTTTTGTTCAAATTTGAGATAATAAAAAGAAATGTTAATGGTCTAATCAATATTTAAGCGCCACCATGATTTAATATGGAGTGTTGAAACAAAAGATCCCTTTACGAAAGTAAGATAACTAAATCCGATTTTAACATACCTCATCCGACACAATTACTCTTCGGTTGTTCAATCACATACAGACTACAAATACCAAGACCTAATTTAATAGCGAAACATTTTTGCTATAAAAATGACTTTTTAATACTACACTGATGGCAAAAATTGCACCTTGAAATTTTGAAAGAAACGTCCTGTAATAAATTATTAAGTAAATTCGAGCCAAACAGACAAACTTTTCATAGAAAATAAGCGTGAAAAAGCAGCAATTGGAATGACCCTAAAAAGAGCCGCTGAGTCCCGTGCTATTTGGTCGGAACGAAGCAAAGCGAGGATTGCAAAGTTTGAACCATACTGCACACATTGGGCCTAATGTCTATTGAGTGCGTTGGTTGTAGATTTTTAAATTTTGAAGGGGAGGGTTCCAAAAATAAATTATTCTAATAGTGTTGCAATAAAGGCAAAATAATATTGGAATCTTGCAGGTTTCGAAATGATTGAATAAAAGACACTATTTATTCCACATGACTAGCTCGTCGTCGAACTTTTAAGGTATTGTACGTTTAGCTAAACGAAGTAAATTCTACATTCGTGTATGGGGAGTTGCATACCCCGTATTTTCTTCAGTACATTTTGTATCTAGCAATTTTTTTATTTGATTTTACACATACATAGATGCATACGACGGAGGTTCAGAGGAAGTACCCCAAGCAGCAATCGAGGCAAATTGTGACCAGAAATATACAAGTTAAGGCGCAAAATCGATAAAACTGGTGGTCGATACCTTCTGCTTCAGAGAAGTCGAGAACTGAGGATTTAAAAAAGAACAGACTGAATTCTGTATCTTGCAGCACTGAAACTTTTATTAAAAAGCAAGACGTATTCAAGCGTCTTTTTTAACTGCCATCGTTGAAAGTATTGTTTTGGAAACCAATAGAAAAGCGAAGAGAACATACGAAGCTAATCAGCGTGCACAAAAACAAAATCAAATAAAAATGCAACCTTGGCGAGAGACCAATAAGGCTGAAATATACGCGTTTATCGGCATAGTGCTTTACGCTGGTGCTGAAAAATCAAGTTTAGATGCAGCTTTATTCCACAAGTCTTACATGCGATTCTATTGAGGTGTGATGTCGTTGGAGAGGTTTGAGCAAATAAGTCGATTTTTGCGTTATAATACAAATATTTTGGATTGTAGATGCCAACATAAGCTATTCTGTCTCAGCCGAAATATATTTATGAACCCAACCAAACGAAGAAAGATTCATTGGAATTTCTCATGCTTGGGTAATCCGACTTGCACAACGCTATTTGAATATTGGCGCGAACATAACCATGGATAACTTTTTTACCAGTTATGAACTGGCAAAAGCTTTATGGGCCTGCAAAACAACTCTAGTTGGCACAATCAGGTCAAATAAAGGAGAAATACCATGACAATTCGCAACATTAGAAGAAGCTAAAAAAAGGTTTGTTTAGTTCCATTTTTTGCTTTTCGAATGAGGTGTCGCTAGTCAGCTATACTACTGATTCCAAAACAATGTTCTGCTAATACCACAGAGGAGCTAAACGAAAAAAGGGCGGCATCGACACATTTAACAAAATGGTGCGCGGTTACACCTGCAACAGGAAATGTAACCGTTGACCACTGGTGTTATTTTATAATATGTTTGATGTGGCCGGACTTGGGGCTTACCGATTATTCGAACTTTGTCATCCGGGTTGGAACACCAATAAATTCGAGAAAAGAAAAATGTTTCTGAAGGAATTGGCACTTGAGTTGGTCCAGCCACATCTTGACAACTGCAGCAAACTTTCATTTTAAACCAACCGTCAGAACTGCAATGGAGTTGATAGGCTATCAATTCAAAACCTCGTTAGAACGGAGGCAAGTAGATTGTATTTCATTGGGCACAATCACCGAAAACTTTCGTTGAAAAAAATATCGTGGATTATTGGACCACTTAAATGAACGATTAAATAAAGACAATGTTTGGACAAAGTTGGAACACTATTTATTCTTCCTTCTTACTTTACAGGAAGTCCAATAAACATGCAACAACGTTATCAAGATACTATGACAGTAGTTAGCAAATTTTGGAAACCAGATCTTTTTATTACAATGACATTCAAAATATTTATGAATATTCCAAATATTGAACTTCCCGAACATGTAAGGAAAAATCGTAAGGAAGATAAAAACGATCCTAAGGAGCGATGCATATTACAGTATTAAAGGACAAAACCTATTGTACACAGAAATTCCTAAACACTTTGTGTTTAAAAAAAGGCAATTGAGGTCCCCAGACAACAGCAAGGAGAAAAGGTTATTAGTAGGATATATACAGTAGGGATGAATGACTCAGAACGATTTTATTTGAGACTACATGTAAGAGGATCAACATCTTTTTAATATCTACGAACTGTAGATGGTGTACTATATGGTAATTTTAAAGAGGCTCGCAGAGCAAGACAATTACTTGCTGATGATACTGAGTGGGGTAATGCACTCAAAGAAGCTGCAGTTTGCAATTTGCAAAAGAAATAAGTCTTACGTTTGCTGATTTGCTTTTATTTGCGCATATGGAAATCTAGGAGTTATTTTGTCTCTCAATAAATTACCAGTGCCCCTAAGAGACACAAAATCATCAAGAATTCGAATGAAACCTGCAAAGGCAGTTACCATAGCGGAAGAAACTATAAAAAGGTACTTTCTCTGGCCAACAATTACCCCAGTGAAGTTGACTACAAATATGAGAACTGGGAAAGACAAAACATTTGTATAAACATTGGGCGAGAATACCTTGGAGATGACCTTGGGCATGATCTTGGAGAAGATATTTTTAAAATACCTGAAGAGCTCATTTGCAAAGGATCATTGAAAGATGAAATTTTGGCAAAAATATTTACTGCTATGGAATCTAAATATTTTGCCAATAGAGCAATACTGTAAAGTTATAGTGATGGTGAAGAGGAAAGGATGAATTTCCTAATGGAATTTTTAAATACAATAACTCTATCAAGCATGCCTATACATGCTTTAAAGCTAAAAGTTGGATCAATAATAATATTACTAAGAAATATTTGCTTTCAACAGGACGATGCTTAATGCCATTACAAACAAATTCAATTAGTAACTGCATGAGTCAATTCCTGGATATGTAATGTTCCATTTTTATGATCAAAATTAGTTGCCCAAACTATGAACTTCAACGCCATTGGACTTTTATCATTGGATTATTTTATATCTAAGATCTATGCCAAAAAGCTCACGATCGCTCAGGCTTTACAGTTGGAAATTTAGTGATGTATCACCAAAATTCAGCCACAAACTTTACAATTTTTAATTATAAACCTGTGTATTCTTTGAAGGTATTTGTCATAAAACGGTTAATTGAATTGATTTGTAATATTAATCAATTTTTTTAAAATCTAATTTATATTAATTTTAAATTTTTGTGTCAAATAAAGTATATTTAAATTAGATTTTCATCAATTCGATGAAATGACGTATTTGTCATAAAACGGTTAATTTTCAATTGATTTGTAATGTTAAATCAATTTTTTTAAAATCAGTATTAATTTTTAAGTTTTGAATCAAATAAAGTGCATATAAATTAGATTTTCAGCAATTATATGACTTATTGCTCATAAAACGGTTAATTCAATTGATTTGTACTTTTTAATCAAATTCTAAAAAAATTTAATTTATATTATAATTTTTATAATTTTATTTTTTAATTATGTACTAAATTAATTAATTGTAAATTTCAGGCAAAAACTAATCCAATTTATTTCAGCCTCCGGCTTTTAAAAATAAGCCCATTAATAGATTTTTTTTTCGGAGAAACATTGCAGATTACAGGTGAATGGTGGCACACTCGAGATGCTAAGAAGAGATGACAGAATGCAGAGAAGTTCATTATCATTGTGATTGTTTTATGCTAACAGTAGTTTGAATATTGGCTGTCGGGAAACCGGATCAATTCTATCATTACTGACATACCTTTCCTTCCACTACCCCAACAAACATTTACTAACAATTGGCCGCTACGGTGTCTGTAACCTGGTCGATTTCAATAATTTAACTAATATCCTGCCTTATACTTCCAAGTATATGTAAAAACGGGTATACGGTGGGCCCTGCCATCCTGCTTAATGCTTGGTCGTACATTCTAAATCAATCAAATCAATCAATCAATCAATTTTTACTATCAAACAGGTTATGTAACTGCATTTTAGTTTAGCTTATCATGTATCCAGTTTCCCATGTTAAGATGGAAACAACTTGTAGAAAATAAAAGAAAGGAGCTTAATGAATAACCATTTTTCAGCCATTCGCTAATCTGGTAACAATACGGTTATAAACCATATGATATCTTACGTTTTCTACGGTAGACGAGGTCAAAAATGTGTATACGAATTATTTGCATTGTGAAGTCTTGCAGACTAACATTACCTTATATCAACTTTAAGTATAAAGATTTTACATTTTTCATCTTTTATTACTGTAACGTGCCTTCTGTTCGTGTAAACATTATTAATGTATGACTAATCACAAAACATTTCTATATCTTAGAAGTTTAATATACTCGCACATAGAGCTTGTTGACTTATATTTTCCAATTAAACTTTAGTCTTATCGTTCGTTCGCGATTTTATTTTTGTTTTACTTGATAACATTACATATTTTAGCGTAGTCATGCCACTCTCGAATACACATAGGCATAGGGAAATTAAATTTTATTCGATATCACGTTCGTTTTTTTTTGTGTAGGAAAATCATTAAATTATTTAAGTACATGGTTAACGATTAGTTTTGGTACTTTTTTCTTGTAAATTTTGTAAATTAATTATATGATGCTGTTGCTCAAATTTACTCAAACGTGATAATTTTTTAGGCATAATAAAAAATTCAAGATATGTCTTAGCCATTCCATTCATCGATCTATTTATAGAGATGTCTTACGTTATGAACGCATTCTAAAAAGTGTTGCCACCGAATGATTTAAAAAACGAGCAATATTTTGTACATTTCCCGTAGTAGCTTCTCAAGAAGCAAATCCCAAAGCACTACATGGAAACAATCAGGTTATTTTAGCATACTTAACACGAAATTCTTGAAAACTCATTCTACTGTATAATCCATAATATTGCTACTACATAACATTCTACTGTATAATCCATAATATGGTAATATTCCCATTAATAGTTTACAACTATTAATGGGAATATTACCAACTGGAACAGTCTTGCTATCATCTTCATTCACTAACAATAGGTTGCCTACGCTCGTCTCATTAATTTGACATTTTCGAGCATCACAAAGGACGCTGCTACAAAATTTGCAAGAGATTTATTGTTGTACTGATAATTATGATAATAAAGGCTGTTTAACTTGAATTCATCAGCGTTTTCACAACGGTAGATTTACTTACCAAATTAACCCAACTATTCTGGAAAAATTGAAGCTCAAAATATTTATCGAGGCTTCAAATACAACCTAAATGGCTAACAGAACCATTCAAAGAATACTTAGTTTTGATAAATATTAACTACGTTCTTCAACAAGATGGCAAATCGATGAACAGTAAAACTAGGCGAAAAGTGTGTAAAATCACAAAATATGAGAGTACCGATATTAGATGAGTATAGGTAATCCAAACAAATCAACACTATATACCTGAAATGAAACCAAAAACATTGGTATTACGAGGACTTACTGAAACGGAGGACCCTGACGAACTTAAAACTGACATTGAAAATGAACACGAACAAATAGAAGTTACAAAAATAATACAGATGAGATCCAGACGGACGGACCAACTAAAAAAGTTGCTGCCCCTTTATATTGTTCAGTTCAAGCCAAGCACTCCTTTAAACTTAGTATATAATATACGACATTTAAATTATCAAAAAATCGAATGGCAGACGCTAAACAAGTCGGACGATATCATGCAATGTCGAAATTGCCAAAGATACGGTCATACAGCTTCAAACTGCAGCTTAACATTCCGCTGTGTAAAATGCTCGAATACCCATGAACCTGGTGAGTGTCAAGTAACTAATGAAGTAACTAAAGATAATATTTTTTGCATTAATTGCAAGAAATCTGGTCATCCGGCGTCTTACAAAGGTTGTCCGGTATACCAATCGATGATCGTACGTCTTAAAAAAAGGATCGAGGACCGAAAAAGAGCTCAAATGCCTACGAAGGCTGTACCAAATGTCTTCAACTCGGTTAAGGTAACGAAAGAAAATGGCACTTTTGCAGAGATGATGAGAGGAGGACCTGCCGCAACAACTGCAACCGCAACTGCACCACAACCACAAATGCAACCGAACAACGACAATATTATTATCAAAAATCTAACTTCAAGAATGGACAAAATGACTAAAATCATTGAACAACAGGGCGAACAAATAGCGCAATTAATTGAAATCTTTTCGCAATTATAAATCTGCTAAATTCGACCGACACATCACAACGACGACATCAGAATTCTACTTCTTCTAAATTCAAAATTATTTCAATAAATGTAAACTCAATTGTGAGCATTCAACGAAGATTAAATCTATTGGAATTTCTTAAGTTACACAAACCGGAATGCCTCTTGATTAACGAGACTAAATTAAATGATCGTCATAAGATAGAATTCAAAAATTATCATGTGATTAGAAGTGACCGCATCAATGCGAAACAGGGAGGAGGTACAGCAATTTTGATTAAAAATGATATTAAATACAAAACTATTGACCCTCATTTGGTGAGCAATAGAGAGGGTATCGAGATTGCCATCATACGTTTAAATTTCAAATTTTCGGCAAACAAAATTTTCTTAATTTCTATATATTGTACGGGTAATGCCTCGCATATCACAGACGAAAACTTTATAAATGAATGGAATCACATATTTGAAAAATTAAATCTTAGCAATCCGGAAAACTTTTATATAATCGCGGGTGATTTGAATGCACGACACACGAACTGGGGGAATACAGGCAACAATGCCCGAGGTAACAGACTCAATCGATGGATGGACGAACATGCCATGGAATACAGAGCAAAATTGATACACAGCGACAAACCGACGATGATACGTTCCGGCAACTATATCGATCTGGCTATAGTAGATGTTCGCATTAAACTTTTTCAAAATTCAAATCAAGAAATTCCAACTTTATACTTTGACAGCGACCATCGGGCAATAGAAATTGGGGTTCGAGAAGTGGGCGACATCGAACATGGCACCAACAAAATTGACGATGATAACGAGGACGGCGAACAATCAACAAGATATAACTTTATTGGTATGGATTGGGAGGAATGGCAGCAAAAATTGGACAAAGCCCACAGGACAGCGGTGGCACAACAACAGCGACAATTTTCGAACAACATCAACGACGTCGACACAATTCAAAATTTGATTCCATCGGACCGTAACCTTTCGGACGAAGAATGTAACGCGTATATCTCGCTTCTTACAAAATTAATTTTGGACAATATAAAACAAAATTCGCCGAAAAAACGTCGGTTCAATAATATGGTTTGCTACTCGAACCACATTATCGAAAAACTATATCGGCACAAATCTTTCCTCATCACAAAAATCAAATCGTTAAAGCGTAATTTAGGCAACTATAATCGAAATTCAAATTCGGGCAATCATCATCAACAACAACAACTTTTGAACAACAAAATTTCGGAATGGAAGGTCGAAATTAAACGTACCGTGCAACTGATCAAACAAAATGTTAAGCTGCAAATTGAAAAATATTGGACGAAGATCATGCAAGGAATTCGACCGGGCCCCAAAATGTGGTCCGAGATTAAAAAAATTTCCAAAAATAATCGGCAAAGTTCAAATAAAATAAACTCTCTTGAAATTAACGCGGCGGACATAAACCGTTACCACCATTTGGACATCGATTGGAGCAAAATTCATAAAAATAATACTCTGGATAAATATCAAATTTTCGACGAAATTATCAATTTAAACATTCTTGGCCATCATATACAGGAACATACTGTACAAAATTCTAATCTTACCACCTCGATGCAACATCAAGAGCAGGAACGTGATGTTCAAAACCTAATCTCGCCTATTATTAATCAACACAAACGTGATAAAGCCGACCACACCACTAAAACTCAGTTTTCGACCTCAAATCGTGCGTTTGCACCTCAGCAACCACGAGATGATCAAAATTACTTCATCACTTTGGATCAATTGACGAGTATCTTAAATTTGGCAAATAATAAAAAATCTTTTGGACCTGACCTTCTTCCAAATTGTATATTCAAACATCTGCCCAATTCAATAATAACCGAAATTTGTACATTGTTCAACAACCTATTGAACAATAAAACCTTTCCTGAGTCGTGGAAAATTGCTCGAGTTTTTCCAATATTGAAAAAAGATAAATTGCCATCGGATCCGGAGAGCTATCGGCCCATTAGTCTCTTATCCAACTTTGGAAAACTTTTCGAAATTATACTCTATGAAAAAATTAATGACCATGTTGCTGCAAAAAAATTAATGCCGGATAATCAATTTGGATTCCGCCAGGGACACAATACTGTACATGCAATCACCAAAGTTGTCTCGGACGTTACACACAACTTAAAATTTAATCAACCTACCGGTGCTGTACTTATAGATATCAAAAAAGCTTTTGAATCCATTTGGCTCGACGGACTTCTATCAAAATTAATTAATATGCACTTTTCGACCGACCTCATCGGAATGCTGTATGAACTCTTGTATGAACGAAAATTTATCACTACTACTGGCGGCATCAAAAAATCTTCAAACATTTTCGAAATTTCCAATGGTGTACAACAAGGCTCAATCACTGCTCCTATTCTCTTCAATCTGTATACGGCTGATTTAATTACTCACGAAAAACTAAATTCTAAAACAACACAGTCATGTGCGTATGCAGACGACATGATTGTCTACTGTTCGGCGTATCGCGTTGGCGACATTCAAAAAAATCTACAAACATCTTTAAACTTTATTCAAAATTATTTTGATCTCTGGCATATAGAAATAAATTCATCAAAATGTGAGGCTATCCTTTTTCGTCGACCACTAAAAAACGCGACGCGTGATTTAAAGAGAAATTGGCGTAAACTGTTGGTAAAAATTCAAAATCAACCTGTCAAATTACGTGAGCAAATAAAATACCTGGGCGTCAACATTGACCAAATGTGTTATATGGCACATCATACAAAGATTCAACTAGAGAAAGCGAGACGTGCATTTATGGGGGCGCGCAAACTTTTTTACAACAAGCATTTGGACAAACGTGTAAAACTGATAGCGTACAAATCACTGATTAGACCAATACTGACGTACGGTTGCCAGGTATGGTTTAATCAAGTTCCTCGATACATAGAAAAATACCGAATTTTTGAACGGAAATGTTTACGTCATTGTAACGGACTTTACAGAAAAGCCGAGACGGACTTTACCCACTACATATCAAACAGAATACAATACGAGAAATTTGACTCGGACCGTATTGACTTACACATTTTGAAATTGACGCGCAATCACATACGACGCGCATGCCTAAATACAGAAAATTCACTGATTTACGGACCGTACCATGTCGACGATCAAATGGCAAAACTATACGCGACGAACGAGACGGTACCAGGACCGAATTTATTCGTTTATTTAGACAGGTTGGGTTACATCCAAAATCGGGAGGCGATACCGCTGATATACCATGTGGCAAGGCGGCCAAACGAGAAGTGGTTTGATGCAACCAAATTCACAAATCCGGATGAACATTTACGTTTTGATACCACCTTCAAAATTGACGAGGACGAGTATGCTAAAAGATGTGAGGCATATTGGTGGCTGACCGATATGACCGGAGACAACAACAACGATGACGATGATGATGACCAGCAGCAGCAGCAACAACAATAACATTTGTATTTTTACATTGATAAAATTTCCTTTTTTGATATACACCCTTTGCATTGTATAATTATTTTACTTTTTTAGATAAGCAATTTTAAAATCAAGCTTTTGCGTAGACTTTCATAATATTTTGTTTTGCTATAACATTTATGTTAATTTTAAAATGTATGTCTGTGGGTGTGTATGGTTTCTGTATATAGGTGTGTGTGAATGTTTCTCTCTCTTTTTATTTTATTTTTAAGCTCTACATTTGAGTTGATAATCGTCATAAATTTTATAGCATTTTTTTATGACATTTTAGTTTTTCATTTTTTTGATATTGAATTTTAAAAACAAAATTTATAAAATTGTTAAATTCAAATTCATTTAATGATATTTTTACAAAAACCCTTTTATATGTTTTTATCGAAGTAATGAGCCTGAGATTCCGTCTCTTGTAGGAACAGGGGCTCAAATAATTTATTTTATATAATTTTAGTTTATGGATGGCATTTTAGTTAATTTCCTACATCCTTATTAAAAAATGTATCGAAGTAGTAAGTCTATATTTTATTATAAAAAAAATGTTAACTCAATAAAGGAAATTTTGTTAAAAAAAAAAAAAAAAACACTATATACCTGTTAACAATTTGATTCAGAAGTTCAAAAAACAGCTTTGTCGTCCCAAAAGAGGGTTTGGAGACATAATAGGTTTCGTGCTGGGCAATATTTTTAACACAACAAAATTCAAATTTAAAATTTTTCTCACACCTGAATAACTAGAAAGGGAGCTGAAGAATATATTAGAACATAATCCTCCATAAACAATAAATTTCCAGGAGCAAACCATCTATACAATTTGGCGTGTATATTCAGCATAACAAGTGTAAAATACAAGATCACTAATTTTAGAATCGAATTTTTTATTCAAGTACTCTGATGCATAAACAAAACTTTCACCGTTTAAATCAATTAAGCGATTTTGTGTTTTTCAAAAACGCGTCAGTATAAATCAGTCCTCCTACGAGAAATGTGGCAGTAAATAAACAATACACCGTTCAGTATTCTCCAATCAACAAGACTTTAAATTAATGTCTCCTCCAAATAAAATAAACAATCATCGGTTAGTGCATGTGAACTCAAATTCGTTCAGCTCAAAATCGATGCAGCATACATGGAAAGTAATTCAAGATGTTTTAGGGCAAAAGTCTACCATTATCTGTGGTTAATTTATCAAATTCATTAATCATTGTAATAAAATTCAAATTGTAATATTTTCGGTGTAAAAGTGAATATAAATAGGATTTTCATGCGAGTATTTTTTGTAATTGCTATAAAACGGTGGATTCGATCAAATTTAAATGTTTGAATATTTTAATAAAATTCTAATTGTAATATTTTCAGTGTTAAAGTGAATAGAAATAGAATTTTGATGCGAATATTTTGTGAAATTGCGATAAAACGGTGGATTCTGTTGAATTAAAACGTTTAGTTATTTTAATAAAATTCTATTTATAATATTTTCGGTGTTAATGTGAATATAAATAGGATTTTCATGCGAGTATTTTTTGTAGTTGCTATAAAACCGTGGATTCGATCGAATTTAAACGGTTAATTATTTTAATACAATTCTATTTATAATATTTTCGCTGTTATTGTGAATATAAATAGGATTTTCATGCGAGTATTTTGTATTAACGGTGAATTCCATCAAATTTGAGCATTTAAATATTTTAATAAAATTCTATTTGTAATATTTTCGGTGTTAAAGTGAATATAAATAGGATTTTCATGCGAGTATTTAGTGTAATTGCTATAAAACGGTGGATTCGATCGAATTTAAATGTTTAGTTATTTTAATAAAATTCTATTTGTAATTTTTTCGGTGGTAAAGTAAACATAAGTAGAATTTTCATGCGAGCATTTTTTGTAATTGCCATAAAATTGTGGATTCGATCCAATTTAAATATTTAATTATTTTAATAAAATTTTATTAGTAATATTTTCAGTGTAAAAGTGAATATAAATGGAATTTTCATGCGAGTATTTTTTGTAATTGCTATAAAACGGTGGATTCGATCAAATTTAAATGTTTGAATATTTTAATAAAATTCTATTTATAATATTTTCGGTGTTAATGTGAATATAAATAGGATTTTCATGCGAGTATTTTTTGTAGTTGCTATAAAACCGTGGATTCGATCGAATTTAAACGGTTAATTATTTTAATACAATTCTATTTATAATATTTTCGGTGTTAATGTGAATATAAATAGGATTTTCATGCGAGTATTTTGTGTAATTGCTATAAAACGGTGGATTCGATCGAATTTAAATGTTTAGTTATTTTAATAAAATTCTATTTGTAATATTTTCGGTGGTAAAGTAAACATAAGTAGAATTTTCATGCGAGCATTTTTTGTAATTGCCATAAAATGGTGGATTCGATCGAATTTAAATATTTAATTATTTTAATAAAATTGTATTAGTAATATTTTCAGTGTAAAAGTGAATATAAATAGTATTTTCATGAGAGTATTTTTTGTAATTGCTATAAAACGGTGGATTCGATCGAATTTAAACGGTTAATTATTTTAATAAAATTCTAATTGTAATATTTTCGGTGGTAAAGTAAACATAAGTAGGATTTTCATGAGAGTATTTTTTGTAATTGCCATAAAATGGTGGGTTGGATCCAATTTAAATATTGAATTATTTTAATAAAATTCTATTAGTAATATTTTCAGTGTAAAAGTGAATATAAATAAGATTTTAATGCGAGTATTTTTTGTAATTGCTATAAAATGGTGGATTCGATCAAATTTAAATGTTTGATTATTTTAATAAAATTCTAATTGTAATATTTTCAGTGTTAAAGTGAATAGAAATAGAATTTTCATGCGAATATTTTGTGAAATTGCTATAAAACGGTGGATTCTGTTGAATTAAAACGTTTAGTTATTTTAATAAAATTCTATTTGTAATATTTTTGGTGTTAATGTGAATATAAATAGGATTTTCATGCGAGTATTTTGTGTAATTTCTATAAAACGGTGGATTCGATCGAATTTAAATGTTTAATTATTTTAATAGAATTCTATTAGTAATATTTTCAGTGTAAAAATGAATATAAGTAGGAATTTCATGCGAGTATTTTTTGTAATTGCTATAAAACAGTGGATTCGATCTAATTTAAATGTTTAGTTATTTTAATAAAATTCTATTTATAATATTTTCGGTGTTAATGTGAATATAAATAGGATTTTCATGAGAGTATTTTGTGTAAACGCTATAAAACGGTGAATTCCATCGAATTTGAGTTTAAATGCTTGTAAATAAGATTTTCATGCAAATACTTTGTGTGTTTGGCATAAAACGGTGAATTTGATTGAATTGAACGTTTAAATATTCTAATAGAATTTTATTTATAATAATTTTGGGGATTTGTGTCCAGTGAGGTGATTGTAAATAGGCTTTTTATGCAAATACTTGATTTATATTTATATTATATTTTCATATTATTATATTTTTTATATTACTGATCACTACTAAAGTCACGAAATGTAAATGTAAATCTTTTAATATCGTATGAAAAGAATAAAAAATCATGATCGGTAAATCCAATTAAAACTTGATTGACAAATGTAATTTTTACTGTGTTAAACATGACCAGCACCTAGATTCCGGTTCTATGGTACAAATGGGAATAAGAAATTTAAAAAAATATTTTTAGAGCTCACAGCAAATCTTTCCAGAATCCTTTCAAATTTTTCAGGAAATTTCTGCTTGTGAACCTTCGAACGCTTTTACACTGTATATACCATGAGTTTTAGTAATTTCAAATGATATAATTATATTATCGGAATTTCCAAATTGGGTGAGCTGTGCTGAAACACGTTTATGTTTAATCATAGATTTTAGAAAGGCACAAATACCACCACCTGTTTTCGCATTATCGCACTGCTTCGATCAAATCCACAACTATTAAATGAATCATCGGGAATTTCATCATGAGCCAAAATGCAACGAAAAAAACCCAAAAAAACTGCCTCATTACATCCATTTTATTAAAAATTTAGCGATGAAATGTTTATACTTTTGCAATAATCTTAAAATATTTTGTAACATTTTCTAGACTGATCGTGTTCATAAACAAATCGCATTTGTGAATAATATATGTATATTTACAGTTGATTGATTTGTTTCATGATTGGAAGAAGAATATTGTAGTATGTATAGTCAATTTAATTGGAAGCGCGTTTTTTTTTCCTGCATATTACGTAAATAGGAATCTACATTATTTAATCGACTGACTAAACACAAGATATTAATAATTTCACTTGAAATTGAATTGAATTTCTAAGAATTTATACTACCCACTCATTATACGAGAATAACGTTTATGACTATGTACTATGTAGTATATAATTATAACGAACGACTAAATTAGTTTATGTGTGTGGTTTTAAATAAATAGTTGGTCAACCACTGTTATAGGTTATAAAAATTATTTTTATTTTGCAGATATATTATAAACGTTAAAAAATAAATGAAACCACATTTAAATATGTAAATATTTATGTTATATATCATCACAATGTCTATATGAAATTAACATATTTTTTCCACCATATAATTCGTACACGTGCTTTGAAATTCACGTGCATTAAAGTCGGATTTATTGACATAATTATTTATTGATTTATGACCTCATAATTAGGGAAGTGAATTTTATTTCATACTACATCGTATTTCAATAATTACGTGGCTAATTTTAGTCCGGAACGTCAACTATATTACAGTACAATAATAAAAGACTTTACCGGATTGTATTTGAGAATTTGACACAAGCCAAGTTTTCTTAAACATAAAAAACAAACTAAATTAAAAACAAAATAAATCTGGGTAACCTGATATTTTTAATCGCCTGCTTTATTTTTTGTTTAAATTAATTGAGATATGCATTATGTGTTTGTATTAGGTACATTTTCTTTATCAAAGTATTAAATATAAGTATTAAATATAAGTATATGAGTGTCCCAAAATTAACGCAAGATTTGAATTTGCCGCCATTTGTGCAGTAAATTGTTGGAAACCTTGAAGAAAAAAACAATTTGACAGCTTAGACTTTAGAGTTAGTAAAAATGGAGCGTTACACGATACAAGAACGTATTTTATTTATTGAACAATATCTCAAAAATAATGAAAGTTTGGAGGTCACAGTTGGAAAATTGTATACAAAATATGGTCGGAATAGTGTTTAACTTCGTCAAATGTGAAGAGATTAATTGAAAAATTCGCTAAACACAATGCTTGTCCAAAAACAAGCCGTTTAAATGTCAATATCGAGGTAGTATGTGACAGTGTTGGTGAAAATCCCAGAACATCAATTCGGCACTCAATTTCAATATCAATTTTAATGATATCTTTTGACCGGAGCAGTTTAGGCACTAATTTATAGATAAACCAAATCAACATAATAAGATGAGTGTTGGGGTGCGCTTTAAAACGAAAGAAGTTGACTGTCTATAGTCATGACTTTCGTGGATTATATTGCAACTTGGCAACTATATGTATAAAGACCATAAGATGGGTCTATATACCTCTAAGTGGTAACACCCGGGCAACGTTTTTAAACATCGGCTACATACTAGAGGCGAATGGATTACACCAATGGCAACATTGGGCAATCCACTTTCTGATGCGACTGGCTCTAAGGATTCTGGGAAGGGCCGATTTTTGCATACACAAGAGGTGAGGAAGGGTTCATTTGAACATCCCAACAGGCAATTATAACAACCTGATAGTGAAACATCTGTTGAAAGTAGTGCTTCAGAAAAAGAGAGAATCTTATACAAAAAATGGTAAAAACTAACTGATGAGAAAAATCAGCAAAGCATTATTATTCTCAATTTACAACAACAAATTGAGCGAACTAAAAATAGAAATGATGCAATTAAAGCAGTATAAAATTCAAGCTAAGCCATCAATGAAGCAGAACAAGAATACCAAATTTAATGTCTTAACATTTAATATCTAAGCTAAAGAAACAGAATGGATTCGTAATAAGTCTATAGGAAAAATAAAAAGAGAAGATTAAATAATACTCCGTCACTCCCACAAAAACTACAAACATTGGACCAAAATACTCAGCCTCAAAAGGTAAACGTCAAAAAAGATAAAAAAATACCTCCACCTACCACAGTAGATGATGTTAACAAATATCACGCATTCTATGATATAAAGAAAGCACAAGGGTTTGACCTGATTACGTGCCAAAATTTTGAAAAGTGGATGTTATTATGATTCTCAAACCAAGAAAACGGCCACATCTAATTACATCATATAGGCATATATCATTGGTGCCGATAATGTCTAAACTCTTTGAAAAGTTACCATTTTACAGACTCAAACTAATACTATAAAAAAATAACTTAATTTGAATCATCTTGCAGTGAGCTACTAATGATAAAGTGCATAGAATAACCAATATTATTGAGAAGATTTTAGAAGAGAAAAAAGTTTATTCCGCAGTATTCTTTGATGTAGCACAAGCCTTTGACAAGTTTGGGCACGAAGGTTTAACCTACAAACTCAAATTACTTCTACCTAAACAGTACATCATAATACTGGAATTATATATAACGGAAATATATTTCAGGCTTAAGCAAGAATATGAATATTCTGAGCTTAAGGAAATAAGAGCAGCAGTTCCACAATGAAGTGTACTTGGACCACTTCTGTATTTACTTCACACCCGAGATGTTCTAATCCCACAAAACATGATAGCTATTTTCGCTGATCAGGCAGCTATCATGGTAGTAGGTGACAACAACTTAGATACAACAGAGAAATACAACAAACCGCCATAGAGCAAGTACACAAGTGGACAAAAAACCAAGAATTACGAGATTGGTCAAGTATCGAAAATACACTATACAATGATTTTGGGAAACTGATAAGATAATCAATCAACAAATCGTAACTTACAACGAAGTAAAATGGCTGTAATTTTTCAATGACAACGTTACATGATATGTCAAGCAATACCCACTAAACCTAGATATGAAAGCTACTCACAAGCATTACGTAAACTACTTTCACTCGAGAAAAGATTGAGCTTTGACAGTTTACTTAAAGAAGCATATTCAAATTTCTTAACTGAATGTGCAAGGCCCTATGGAACTTGTCCCGAACAAGAAATTAGTAAACCAACAACCCAAATTTATTACATGCCACACTAACCAGTTTCTGAAATTGCTAGTACTACGACAAAGATCAAGGTAGCTTTCTCCTCTTCGAAAACTGCATCCGGAGGATCGTTAAATTCAAATCTTTAGTAGGTCCTATACTATTATGACATGATATGATCAGACAAATTCTTACTAGCTCATAAATGATAGAGACTATCAAAGGATTCTTTGGCGTAAAAGTTCTCAGACAAGAGTTCAACATTTTCGTTTTTGTACTATAGCAAAATTTCCAGCTGGATCAAGTATTTTGAACCGTGATTTCTTCATGGATGATCTGAGGTCTTGAGAACATGCGCTAGAAACAATTCTGCAGGTACAGGATTAAATTATCTACTTGCTTAAATTAGGTGGGATGAACCTAAGAAAGTGGTCATCGAACCATCCCGCATTATTAGCAAACATTCACCAGCAAATAGAGAGCTTTCATCCTGGAAAATAACTGACGAATCCATTTTCATATCTGTGCTTGTTATAAAGAATGATCCTATGCAAGACGATAGACACAAACAACTTTACAAAGAGATCATTCCTTTCTGAGGCTTCGAAAAATGTTTGCCCGTTAGGTCTACTTGCGCCGGTATTTATTCGCTGTATTTTTTCTATTATGGTATTTTGGTTTGATTGCCATCATCCGAGAAAGAATTACGAAAAACAATTACAAGTTGTGGTCGGATTGTATTAAATAAAGAGACTCAAATGGTAACAGGAACGGTCAAATGCTTTAAACATTTACTATCTACATGATGAGGCAAATGGTGACTTTGATCAAGGTCATGATAATCCGGCTGTGGATTATCACGAGTTGAACGAACGCTGAAATTTGCAGAAATACCTTTTGATATGAAACATCTGATAATTCTGCCTATACCAATCATGTTATTATTGAAAAACTTCGGATATATATTGCAATAATGGTACTAATCTAGTTGGAGCAAAGGACGAGCTTTGAAAATTTTACTTCCAATATTTGACCCAGGCAACCCGAGCTTACATATTAAACTTGTGCACATATTACGCAATCCATTCTTACCTACGAGGGATTCCTTACCGTGATTAAAGATTTCGAGCGGAAACAATAATTTAGTGAGATTTGTTACCGTCAAACTTGCAAATGGTAAAATGCTGAAATATCCAATAACAAAAATTTGCATCCTTCCACGGCATCAAATATCAGTGTTGGTTTTTTTCAGACAAACTTGCATCGGTTGTCCATTAATGCTCCAACCGTGGGTGTCCCATTAATGCCCTTTATGATTTCTTCATTCAAACTTATTATTAGGAAAATGATAAATGTATCCTTTTTTACCTTTGGAACATTACACCGAATGTTAATAGTGATAATAATTCTATAATAATTATAATTATAGCTTAAATGTTTTTAAATTACAAATCATAACAAATACGTTAGCGAATGGTTTTAGTTCCACTTAAGTACAATACATTTTATTAGTATATACAGATAATTATTACATTAGGGATTAATCATGGTGTAAGTTTGCGCAAATTCTCCGATAAATTAGTCACGTTGTAATTTTGCAAATACTAAATAAAAAATCAAACATTTTTGTTACTAGTCTAATCAATATCTAGGCTGACTGCATCAGTTTAAATTGACTTGTGGCCTGTATCTTGACAATTTTAATTTTTTTATTGTTTTACTCGGTTAATTGTTTAGAAGACGACGCCTCTAACAATTTTATATATGTGATCTTAACATTTTATCTTAAAATATATAAATTTGACAAAAAAAGTAAAATTTAATTTTAAAAAATAAACAAGAGTGTTTTGTTTTATTTTGTTTATGTTCTAACGGAATAAGTTTGTGCATACATTGTTGGGTGTAAATTGTACTACAAATATCACGCTACCCCATCAAGGGATAGTTTATTAAGTGGTGATGAATATGAAGCAGACATATTTTTTTCAACAAACAAAAAATGATTACCAAACAAATCTGAATTCATATTTTGAAATAGATATAGTTTTGAATAGATATAATGGATTAAATATAGATATTGATGATGATAATTTTCTTATCCAAAATAAACAAGTTTCCAAAAATTCATCAAAATACCGCCAATTGTTTTAAAAAGACATCATATAACGAGTTAAAATCAATTACTAATGACATTGGTATTGTATTTAATTGCAAGGTTAATGCAAACGGAATTCTTGTTTATTTGTCCAAAATTGAAGACTACAAAAAACGGCAAACTGTGTTAATTGAGAAAAATAAAGAATTTTTTTCGTATGAACTGGAAGAAACTAAAGTGGTTAAATTTGTCAGGTTTACCGAACCTTAGCATCAAAGAAACTAAAATCGGCCTCAAAGAGTATGAAGTTGAGCCTAATGATATCAAGCCAATGTTTATGAGAAAGAAAAAATATTATGATCATCAAGTGTACATTTTGTATTTCAATAAAGGTACCAGGACATTAAAAAAATTAAGAACAATTAAATACTTATGCCACATTCTTGTCTGGTGGTCCTTTTATACGAAACGTATAAAATTTGTGTGAAATGTCGTGAAAATCATGATGTTACCAAGTACCCTCATCCTCCTCGTTGCTCCAAATGCAAAGGTCAAGGTCACATTGCAAAACAGTGTATAGTTACCAGCACGGTTGTTAAAAAAAACAGATATGGAAACTGTGTTGATTACAGACAATTTCATCAAATGTGCGAACTGCAGCGGTAACTATACAAACTTCAAAAAATGTCCTAAACACTTGGAATACACCGTCAAAAGAGGAAAAGCATATCACCCAAATACAAACAAATTGCCTATTAATTTTCAAAAATCAACCAACTTTGATTAAATTAAAGATTTTCCAAACTTGTCTTCAAACTCAAAGAGCTGGTGGTATTTATCATAATTTGAAAGGCTAATTGCTGTGCCACAAAATGCAACCAAGGGAAGTCAACTATTTCCTTGAGACTAGATCATCGAAATTACGAAAGAAATATGCTCGCTTTTTTCAACATGCAAATCGAAACTGGATCAGGTCAATGTCATAACAAGCATTGGATGCAAATATATTTTTAATTTTAATGAATAATACAATTAATCATCTTAAAATAACTTAATTGGAATGTCCAAAGCATTTATTTTTAATTGTCTTCCCCCCTGATCATACCAGCTTCATCGAGAAAGGCCTCGTCGACTTTAGACTTGGTAATCACTAATAATCTTATTTCGTTTACTCGAAGATGGCTCATCTTGTTGCGGAAATTAATAACCACTTTTTATGAAAAATAAGTCTACAGGGTTAGTGACCTTAGATGTTGAGAATGCGTTTGATAGAGTATGGCATAATGCTCTTCTTTAAAAAATGTTCAATAATAATTTCCCTCTGGTCCTCATTACAATTATAAAATCGTATCTAGAAAATCGATCAAGTTCCGTTAAATGCGGAAATAGACTCAGTGAAAGGTATCACATCACCTCAGGAGTACCGCAGAGAGAAGTTCACAGTCCAAGCCTGTATAAATTATATGTGTCAGATATTCCAATTCCTTTGGATACCCAAATGTTTCTGTATGATATAATAAAATTATCAAAACTTTACTTCAACATGGTTTCGACTGTTTACTACTCCATAAGCTGGAATTTTTGTGTTAATGAAGAGAAAACGCAAAGCATGTTGTTTACACGTCGACGTAATATAAGATTTCTCTCTAGTGGGCCGATTAATTTAAATGGTAAGTTAATCAACTGGGCAGTACAATTGATATATATATATATATATATATATATATATATATATATATATCAATATATATATATATATATATATATATATATATATATATATATATATATATATATATATATATATATATATACAGGGTGTCCCTTAATTGGCTGACACGAATAGTACCGTTGGATTCTTTGATCAAAGCGAACATGACTTTACTTCTACCACTTCACACTGTGAAACTCCCCTATCAAGTTATAGACCTTTGAAGAGGAGCCTTCCAACGTCGTACCTTGTATTAAAGATAACTCTATCTAGAAAAATAACCGTTTGTTTTTCTCAATGTTTATATCGTTAAAAAGCTGATTAAATTTTCTTTCAAATAAGCTATAATTAGTATGAATATTTACGTAAAAAATATTTCAAATTAAGACAAAAAATTTTTAAGAAAAATTTGAAATTTTTTTAAGAAAAATTTTTGTTTCTTTACCTTTTATCTTTTAACAATTACTCTACGACAATAAATATTTTTTGATTAAAACATAGTTCAGACTCTTAGCTTTCAGTTCTTAGCTTCAGCTCTTAGCTTTTAGAAAAGCTAACTATTTGTCAAATTTGCAATAATATGTTAGCTAAAAAAATCAAAAGATTACAATACAAATTTTGCATTTTCTTTATTAGACGGAAGTATTGGGGTAGAAATAAGTGCTGGTATTAGATATATTGCAATATTTACAACAAATTCTCAAAATGACCACCATTAGCCGTTACGCATTGTAAACAAATGAATTCCAAATAAATTAGTATATGTTGCTGTATCGTCAGTAAAAAGGTCTATTTCGCAATCATTTGATTTTGGTATGTCGTTTAAAAATTAATTAAATAAAAATGAACTAAGAATTTCACCTTGTTAGGTTTTGTCAATCGAAACGGTATCAAATGTCCGCTCATGTTCTTAAAATACCATTCCGGATTTGATAATCCCTTGTCTGAACCAGGCGATATGTATTAGCGAAGGTACACGTTTTAGTATCATAGACATTTCATTTACGAATTTAACAAAATTAAAATTGTCGCTCTTTATTGAGTTTATGCTATTTTATACTTCTAAGGGAGTTAATTTTTTTTTTGGAATAATGGTAGGTATAGTTTCATTGCAAAACTGATTTCGAGTTCTTTTAATTATAAATGAACATAATTCAAAAACTTTTCCTTAATGTTGGATCTTATAGCTTACGTTCCAATCTTTCAATACACATGGAATATCCAGCTTACAT
The DNA here is from genome assembly GCA_963556175.1 of Tipula confusa. Taxonomy (NCBI): domain Eukaryota; kingdom Metazoa; phylum Arthropoda; class Insecta; order Diptera; family Tipulidae; genus Tipula; species Tipula confusa. The sequence continues at coordinate 78,755,664 of OY744476.1, forward strand.
TTATCATCTTAGGATCATCATCGTACAGTTAAAAGTATTTTTTAATATCAAACTTCATTAAAAAAAAATTTTTTGTATTTTGTCTGAGGATGTCTCCCAGTCTGAGCCTAACCCGAAGTCAAAGCGGCTCCCAACATCTTTTACTGCGGTGTTTGATGCGTCAGTCGTTGTGATACAGAATATTGCGTTACCCAGAGGATGTGATAGAAGTGATATTTGAGCTAATTCATTATTAAGCTAATTAAATTGGCATTCTTCAGAAAAAAAAATTTTATGGCTCTTTTTCGGCATCATTAATGCAAAAGAGCTGGGGCTAATGTTTCAGCAAGTTTTGGTATAAATTGGTGGTAGTATAGTTAACCATACCGGTTAAACTGAGAATTTCGTAATGGCATTAATTCGTTCTTCAGACGCCAAAATACCATTAGGAGTGATCTTGTGGCTTTAAAACTCCAAAGTTTATAATCCGAAAACACATTTCATGGTCTTGATACTAACACCAAACACAAACAGCTTTTGGAAGAGTTGTTTTAAGGGTAGTTGATGGTGTTTCTTGATTTGTGATGCCACAAGTATATCATCGATATAGACGAAAACAAAGTCTAAATCTCTTACAAACTTGTTGATAAATCGCTGAAACGTTTAAGCGGCATTTCTGAGGCCAAATTGCATTCGAGTGAATTCGAATAAGTCAAAAGACTGTTGTTTTATGAACGTTTTCAGATGCGAATTAAATAACTATCAGGTGCTGTGACTGTGCTATAGCCTGCAATAAACCCCATAAGGTCTCTAATCAAGATCTTTATTTTTTACCATGTGAAGTGGACAAGAAAAGTAAGATAATGATGAATGACAAATCCCCAATTCTACGATATGCTGATTACATTATCACTATAAGCCATAGTGGCCTATAGTGATAATGTGATGGATCACGGTTTATATTTGACTGGTAAATTATTGTTTGGCTCCGCTATTAAGGAAGGGAGTTTCTTTAATAGCATGCCTTAACTATAGTTGATCGTAAAGAAGATCAGAGTTGGAGTAAAAACTCGAACAGTGGTAGCATTGATTAACAGAGAGAGTCACTGAATCTAACAGTGTTTTTCTCGTTTTTGAGATCGACAAGAAGGCCAAACTTACTCAAGATCGGCGCAATGGTCGAAGTTACTACTACTGAAATCAAAGCACGAGTAAAGGTTCGTTCTAATCCGTTTCCATTGCCTGAGTGTCATCTTTTTTAAAGTGGCATAGTAGTGCACATTTCTTCGCTGTAGGACGTTATCTTCGAAGATACCAGCAAATGTTTGATTGTTGCTGATTTCTCGAGTTGCTGTATCTGCGACGAGATGAAAACTTTCAGCTCTCTGAACGACTTTGTGTTCTGTTAGATAGTCTATAAAGCTTGACAACCAATTTTCCTAGGCGTTTTTCTATAAGCACAAAGTTTAAATTGTCTACGGGTTTGGCAAAATAATATGAAGTTTTGTCTGGTTACCCAATCAATGCGATTTGGTTGAATTCTGGCATTTTTCTAGGCTAAAATGTTTTAAGCATGGTAGCGTCAAATTTATTTGTAGCTAGAATTTTAATTTGGCGCAAGACCTCAGAAGGCCGTTTATCACAAATTGTTTTGTTCAGTCTTGCTCTATTCGTTTTTCTTTCTGAAAAAGTTGTGATAGTGCTAGAACGGTATGGTAACATTTCTTTTCGTTTTATGAAATTTTTAGAAGAGAAAATTGAACTTCAGTTGTAACAAACCACGTTTTCGAATTATTTGCTTAGAACGGTGTTTAGCAACCGATTTTGTTTGCGACTGACATCTCTCCCGAGGTGGTGGGTATAGAGTATCTTTAGGACTGTTTTCTATTTCTACGACTTTGTTAGGTTTACTAATTTTAGATAAAGCAGAAACTACATTTATTATACGGTTTCGTATGCTTTTGTACATACCAAGAAGGATTTCTTTTTGTGCACTTATCAGAGTTTATTGGTTGTGACAATTCATTCAATCAGCCTACTTTGCTCAAACATATATTACTATTGCAAGCACGAGGCCTTCGTATATAATCCTCAGGTTTCCAGGACTGAGACCCCGACCCCATCTTTTTAGGCTACTCGTTTTAGACCTTTTAGACCTTCTTAATTCTGATCTCATTTACATAAACTAAATGAGCTCTCTTAATATCGAGTGATTGTTTAAGTTGGAATATAATGATCATGGCTTTTTTATCAAAATTTTGTCTATAGCAAAAAAAATTTATTGAAAAATTTATTTTAAAAATTTATTGCACACGAATTTTACTTATTTGGTTTTAAAATGTATAATAATAGTACTAACGATAATGTTGTAATAGTAGACTGTGCTCAAATGAAAATTGGTAAGTTTAGTAAAAAAACACCGATATTAAAGTGGGGGGTAAGTTGCTAGCTTACCACGCCGCAGTACCATAAGTTTGATACTCGCTTTTAACCAAAAAATATAAAATAAACTTAATTAAATGACCATTAGACCACCTATACGCAACATGCACCAAAAAATTCGTAACAAGAGGTTCAAAAGTTATATTTTATACTATTAAATGTTTAGCGTTAATATAAATGCTACAAAATAGGAAAGCCATACGACAATACGAATGAATTAATTAAATTGGGCAGAAAACTAAAAACCTACTTATTTTCCCGATCCCCTTAGGTTCGTTAAACCGATATTTTACTGTATATAAAGTTTATATCCGCAAACAAGTGTACAGAGTAAATAAAATCACCAAACATTATCCGCACATTTAATAGATTCACTTCCTAGATTTTCTGTCGATGTATTTAACCACAAATAGAGTTATAAATAATATTTTAAAGTTATTTATAGTGTAAACTTGTAATAATCATAAATTAAAAATGAGGTTACTTTTATATTATGATATTAGATAGTACAAGCATATACGGTATTAAAACATTAATCTGATAATGTTATCATTGCCGCTTGATAAGCACTAATTAAGCAAACACCACATTACACACAAAATATAAAAATCACTTACACCGTATACTCGTTATACTCGTTAACTCGTTACTAATAATATAATAACTATATCGACTAACAACTATAATAATAGTTTTTGAAATTATGGTTGTGTTTAAATAAATAGAAATTAGTGTTATTATTATTTCAAAATAAAATAAACGTTAATTTGATTGAACATTCAAGAATGCCCATTATAAACTGATTATTCGAATAAAAAAGAATTTCACTAAGGTGTTAATACTTTAAATAATCAATTTATGTGTTTCACATAAATATTATCTTATCAGGTACAAACGAAGTTATATATAGGTAGATACTCGTATATAAAGTCAATAAAAATTAATTCTATTATTTATATATATATATATATATATATATATATATATATATATATATATATATATATATATATATATATATATATTATTTATATATATATATATATATATATATATATATATATATATATATATATATATATATATATATATATTTGGCCACTAGGTGGATTGAATTCCCGCATGACACAAATAATTTTATCATTCAATTACTTCCTGTCATACGAAAATGTTTGACTAAGGCTGTGTCCGAAACCCATGATAAATGTTTGTGAATATAAATTTTTGTCATTTACTTTATAAAATCGAAGACACTCAAAGTATAACGGTCAGTTGCTATGATAGTTTTTGACAAATACGAAAACTTTCTATATTAAAAGGCAAACTCATCGTATACTCGGATATATACAATAAGACACATACAACTCATTACTAGGTTTTGTAATAGCTCCATTTAGGGTCTTTGTCAATGTATTAAAAATATTTAGTTAAAAAAATTGGGGAATATAAATAAACGAGGAAATATTTTTAACTAAAAATTTAATTTTGACGAGTGAATAGTTAAAATTTTGACAGCTATAAATTGTACAAATATATACACAAAATAATCGCATTGCCAACCATATAAATATCTAATGTGGTAACAATATTATGCGTATTTTATTAGGCACAGGAATAAGAATTAGAATGAAAAATTTCCCCTTATTTCAATATAAAACCAACAAAAAGTTGGTTTGAAATTAAACCAGACGGAATGTTTTTGTTGTTGTAAAATTCCCAATAAAAAATAATTAATATACGCCATCTATGATTTTAATTTTATTATTTTATAACTAACCACAGTGATTTTGTCAAAAATGAGGTTATGGTTTTTTAAATTCACTTGTCAAAATTTATAGACTGTCTCTACCTCGTTAAATTTTTTATAGATTTTTTGAGGTGAATAAAAAAAATATTTAACTTTAGCTATCAAAATTTTCATTTTTAACGTGTTTTTAACACATATTCACAAAGACCCTAAACATGTTTTTAACACATTCAAAAAGACCCTTATTTAAAAACCATTTAAGAAAAATTTGAACTTTTTTGTTGCTATGACAACAATAAACAATTAACCTTTTCGCGGACACAACATTTTTTTAGAAAATCCTCGCATAATTTCGGTTCTTGGCGAATTACATAAAGTCTGCTTAATGGTTTAGGATCGTTATTGGATGAATATATATTTGACAGTTAAAGCTTAATTACGAGAGTCTGTCGGGAAATGCTGGCGTGATTTTGTTTTTGTTGATTTTTGCATCTTTAAATTACAATAGGGCACAATAAGTACAAAAATGCTTGTATATATATATATATTTATATATATATATATATATATATAAATATATATATATATATATATATATATATATATATATATATATATATATATATATATATATATATATATATATATATATAAGAATAAAATTGAATTATTACAAAACAGCAAGCTGAGTATCTAGCTACGCGGAAACAACTATTATTTATTATAACTGTTTATTATTTATATTTATTATTACTGTTGTTGCTTTTATGTAGAATGCTTTCCCAGGCTGGCTCTGGGATAATGCACCATATACCATTCATCCGTTTGCTATCTATTATAAGGATGAGAATGACATTTTGCACCACCAAAGCCTTCTAATAATCGCAGAAATCTTGAAACACAACTACGAAGCTGTGTATCAGTTTCATCGGGAGCTATTTAAATTCCTGGTTGAACGATTTAGCACCATACAGAAAATAATATTTTTTTCCGATAAAGCTGGCGGGCAGTACAAAAACAGAAAGAACTAATACCTAAATGTGTAACTTCAAGGCAAGTTATGGTTTTGATACTGAATGGCACTTCTTTGCAACATCTTATGGAAAAGGTCCTTGCGACGGAATTGGAAGTGCTTTTTTCAAACGTAATGCGTAATGTGACGGAAGCCAGCCTTCAGCGACCATACAATTTTTCGATTGGACTACAAAAATTAATCAAATATTTCTTTTAGATTTTGTACAAATCAAAAGTACAGAAGGGTGACACGATCATTAGCACAACAATTTGATTCAATAAAAGTCACCAAGGGAGACTATTTAAAACTGAAATTCAAATGATATTTTGTACATTAACACCACATTTTCTTTCGTAAAATTGTCTTTCCAACGAACTATTACACGTGAAAATCTGACAAGAAATACTTAAGATACACGTATTTGAAAGATGTCAACGTTCGATTTTCAGACAAACCCGAATTATAGCGGAACTCTGCTTATTTTTAACCCACCGAAGTTTTACTCAAATGATATTTTTTTTTTATCCAGACTAACCATCTCCCCAATTTCAAAATAATTGCACACCTTGCCCACTTATGGGTGTCTGATTTCGCGTGGAATGGCTATATATATATATATATATATATATATATATATATATATATATATATATATATATATATATTTATATATATATATATATATATATATATATATATATATATTTATATTTATATATAAATATATATATATAGGTCGAACCATTTCCGATGGTTAATCCATAAATTCAATGTTTCCGTTTATATCGTAAGCACAGGGTGGATATGCAGAATACAGCTTAATGTACATCACAATAAATTTTGCAATTATACATAGTATATTAACTTTTTAGCGGTATATATTTATTTATTTGGATCAAAATAATTGGACGTTTTTTCTAACTTAGTGCGGAATATAATGTATTTCAAATGACCAATAACATCACTAACAACATAGGTTTTTGGCGGCATAATCTTCAAACCGCTCAAATGTTCGAGAAAAAAGGGCTACGGCGCTCGTTTTAAAAATCAACATTTTCTCTAATTACCTCTACAATTTTGTTGCCGATTTTTTTTTCATGTAGGACTCTAACAGGTACATAAATATGCAGCTTCGCAAACCTTGTGTTGGACATTTCCCACTATAAAGGCTTTATATTATATTCTCGTCATTAGCCCACCCTATATTTTGCCATAACCATTAAATACAAATCTCTTGGGGCATTTCATTTTTTATTTAATCAAATTTTAATTCACGAACGACTGCGCGATAACCATTCATTATGCTTTCCCGTATAATATGAAAAACAATTTTACCAACAAAACAATACATAATTTCAGAATTGAATTGCAAATATTTTCTTCATTAAATTAAGTAATTTTCGTTTTTTTGTTTTTCTTTCAATTTTCAATTTTGTACAATAACGATTTAATGACGCCATATCGCTGTTGTATTATATAGAGCATACACATACATATTTACTTACACTCGTAATATTTGCACAATCGAAAAATGTCTTTTCGTGATGAAAGCTAATATGATGTGACGATGAAATGGGATAGTGTGCTGCTTCTTGTTTAATAAATTCTAATTTTATATTATAGCATGTGTATCAATATTTTGTACGTTTAAATTTCGCAATTGATAAATACAAAAAAAAAAAACATGTATGTTGAATTACACACCTTTTTGAAATACACGAGAAACAAAAGGTGCAAGAACTCACTGAAAATTTGTATTTAGTATTTCATCAAAGTCGACCACTGAAACAAAAACGAATTGAAAGCGTTGCACAATTAATAGTCTGAACATGTCATGTATCATGTTATTGTAAATAGAAGTATCGTATATCGCCCAGCAATAATTTGCCTTGCCTTAATTAATTTTTTTTTTACATACATAAACTCTCCACCAATTTGTCAGTAACAACCTTATTGGAAATCGAATGTGGACGACTTTTTTTTAGTAATTGGAAATATTTAATCGTGATATTGCAATCGTGACACATATCTTGTGAAAAACTCTTATATTCTGTCATTCGACTTTCCTGAATTACAATAAAAAAAGGCATGATCACAATAACATTGTGCGGTAAGCCGTAATATTACTTTTCACAATCCCTTTTTAAAAAAAAAGTTTTCCGGAAAAACATAACAAATGTGTACAATGCTTTTTAATTTTCTATCAACAACCTGTAGCGAGAACGACATATTTTATTGAAAACTCCTATGTACATACAAGTATTCTATTCAAATTGATTTTATGTACATATCCATCTAAATAAGTATGTTCAATGGTAAGTTTTGTTGTTTGTTTGTTTGTTTACAGAAGCGTTTAGTTATTGCAAACAACTATCACAATATTTAGTAGTTATACAATATAGCCATTTTTCTATTATTTAATTCTAATTGAATGAAGTTTTTATTGAATGTAAAATTTGTTTATAAAATAATGTTGATTGATGTGTACAATAGCATGGTTATAATACTATTGTAACCTCATATAAGTTGGTTTTTTAATAAACTAATTTTGGATTCTGATCATAACCGAAATAGTCTAAAATTGATATACCAGTAATCAGCCTCGCCTTGAATATAAACGGGCTCGTAATATACGTTTTACGGTTAATTAGCAATTGTTACATAAAAAACGATAGAAACCTTTTCCCTCCTAAGGTTTTTTGCAAGATTAGTATTAATGTGGCTTTCAAACCCAATGACATTAATATTTCTTTGCCCTTATTAAAACTTTGGTAATAGTACTGCAGCTTTGCTTTTTGAAGTGGCCTTAAATTCGTTTATAAATATCTTTCTCGATTAGTTATATCCTGCTATTTAGAAGGTTAAATCCGAATCATCTAGTTTGAACAATGTGAATTTAAAAATTGACCCATTGCTGACCAATAATTATTTTAAATTCCTCTCTTTCTCTCTCTCTCTCTCTCTCTCTCTCTCTCTCTCTCTCTCTCTCTCTCTCTCTCTCTCTCTCTCTCTCTCTCTCTCTCCCTCTCTCTCGATATATATATATATATATATATATATATATATATATATATATATATATATATATATATATATATGTATATATATATATATATATATATATATATATATATATATATATATATATATTCTTTGAAAAAAGAATGGAACTTCTATTTTCAGGTCGTTGCAACCATCAACCAAAGCTACCGGTCGAAAAGTAAGAAAAGTCACCAGTATTCTAGCTTTTGCCAGTGCAATCTAGCAAGCGAGGGTATAAACCTGGTGAGGAAGACCAAAACACCACAGCTACAACTGAGACCATATATACAAAGAGGATAACAACAAACATGAAGTCCAAGTGATGCTAGATGATTTATTCATCAGCATGGGATTCGCAAATACCAGACAACACCAACAACAAGTGTGGGGAAAAACAGCATGTGTGCTAAACGTCCGCCACCAATAGTACTTAGTAACAGTCCCGTAGCTACTACGGGAGGTCGCGCAAAAATAAAATGTTATCACCACAAAAATGGGAGTATTATACTTACACGCCCGCAGATTAAAATAATTGCTGTACGTTATACGAGGGGCACCTTCCTATCTCAAGCCAAGGATGATCTTACGAAAAAATATATGTTTTTTAAAAAGAGGGCTTTTGATAGAAAGAGCTAATTGAGAAGCACATTTCGCTCGAGAATCTTCTAAGTATAAAAGAAATGAGCTACTACAGAATCTCCTGGAAGAAGAAACGAGGTCGGGTCTAGATAACTCAATGCCTGAAATATAAGAATTAACCACACTGCACTGAACTGTGACCGAACACGCAGATGCATCAAGTGCAACGGAATGCACGAGCCGGGCCAACAATGCGGATTGACATTAGCCAGCCTGTAACCTTTCGTTATACCAATTTGGTATACTTTTTCGTTACCGAGTGTAAGTTTTGGAAAAAAATAAAACGAGTTCTAGTACATCATTGTACTAGTGTATCGGAAGAGATATAATTTTTTTTGACGAGAGTGTCGATAATAAAATTTTGGTCAAGAAAAATGAGATCAGTTTGAAAATTGTTTTGGTGATGATTACACCGTGTTAATTATTATTTGAATCCTGTGATAAAAAAAAAAATTAAAATAAAATAATTAAAAGATTTTTGAAAAACAAAAGTAAATTATGGGCGTGGGAGTTAAACTTTAAAAGATCGAACAAATTGGTGAATTTATTATAATATAATTATTGAATTTAACATAATTATATAATTATTGGATTTGAAAAGTTATTAATTAGTTTAAGTGATAAAAATTAAAATTAATATAAGGTAAATTTTGAGAGTGGAATTTTGTTGTTTTTATGTTTTTTAAAGTTTTTTTTATTAAAACAAATAAAAAAAAAGTTATCATTTTATATATAAAATATATAAAAGTGTAAAGTTATTTTGATAGTATGATAAGATCTTCATTTCTTGTTGGAATCATATTCTTCGTGATTTTTGTTCCATGCTTGAATGTATTTACATTTAACCTTGATGTTAAATATATTCTAAATCATCAAGAAAAAATCAAGCATAATTTTATCGTCTGGTATGGGGGTGATAATGGTTCATATAGTTAACGAACCAACACATTTTTTTGGAGATATTACACTACGTACATACACGTGGCATCGAGTTACCGTTTGCGCGTAGCGTGAGGCTCAATAAAATAGCAATTTTTTTTTTGTTTGTTATATATTTTTTTTATATTTTAAATACGTATTTTTTTGTGTTCCTCTACAATGTGTAGATAATAATTTTTCTGTTGTGGACATGAGATCGTAGTTTGAGGAATTGGAACAAGGCAGGGTAGCAATTTATTTTTTTTGTTGTCTTCATATAAATTAGTTGGTACATGCATCATAATTATAACCCACGACATTTATTTGTAGTGTTTACCTCTACCAGACTGAGCTGGGCATTAGTGTTAATACCATCATTTTGTGTTACAATGTGGTTTCAAAACTAACTTGTTACAAGCCGAATGTGTGAACTGCGGAGAGCAACATTTGGCGAATTACACCAAGTGCCAGGTGAGACAAAAATTTATTAAGTTTTACCAGACCCAGATGTAGGCACTTTCATCCTAATACAGAATGGTACTAGACCTGATTTTTCTGGCAAAATCATTTATATCAGATAAAAATCAAGCAACTCTTATAAATGTTGGAGCCCTGAATAAATACATTTCGATTTGTTCAATTAAAATCAATAAGTTCGATATATATGGGAATATAAGCCATTGAACTCTTTAATATACACCTTATCAGACTGTTGGGAAATTGGCATTCCTATCAAAAAACCAGAAAAGTCTTTCTGAATCAACACAGTTTTAGTACCAAACCAGTAGCAGCAGAAGTCACTTAAGGCTCTACTCTACAGCCACACCTTTTCTCATTCAATTTAAATTCAACGTATCATGATTTCCCTAAACCTGATACTTAAGAAACGAAAATCCAAATTTTTGTCAATGACACCGCTATATTCACATCTTCAATTAGCGCACTCGAAACATGCAAAGAAATGGAAGATTACAGTAAACTCTTCTAAAATTGAACTCATACATTCCCATCCCAAACAATATGACAAAATACCGAAAGATATAGTCACATTTCATTCGAAGATAGCACCATAGAATACAAAACTCAAGTCAAATATCTAGGTGCATTTATAGATAGCAGGCTATCACCTGTTGGTCACATAAAGATTATTCGGGAAAAATTTAAGACAAGGCACATTTTACACGTTCATCATAACCTACGCTATCACCATGGATAGGAGAATTGTCCAAAAACCAATGGAACAGCTCGCCTTCTTCTGAGACACTATTCCTCTGCGCAATTCCTCTATAAATATTCTATTCAGTAAATTGTCACCCAATTTAGATTTACAATTTCTGCTGCTTATTTGATTTTCACCTACCTTTCTAACCGGGCAATTGGCGTAGTGAATAAAGATGCGGTGTTTGGGTCGGGAGGTACGACGTTCAAATCTCAACGACCGAGGGATGTTACTGGAATTTTTTATCGCTTGATTTCGGTCAGTGATGACGATGAACACGACTATGACTTCTTAGTCCACGCCAGTTTGGGATGGCTGGGCGATACAATATACTATATTGCTATCTAATAAATATGAATATACTCGTAGGTTGAACAAATGATAACTTACGAATAGATACGTTATTAGGTAACTGGTAGATTTCCATGGGCTCAGTTTAAAGACGAAAAAATTTCAGAACATTATAATTTATAAGAAATCGTTAACAGTATTTGAAAAGGGACTAAGTCACTGCAAGTAAAAGTTAGTAAAACTTTTACTTGAGATGACGATTTAGTTGGTACTATTAAAAGGCTGTTTGAAATACTTAGTTGCTTGTATACAGTCTTAGCCAATTTACGGAGCGAATGTTTGTCTTATCTTCTACTCCAATTTATTTATGGTGAGGTAGTTTTGCTTCGAGTAAATATGAATATTTAATATAGGTGTTTCAATGCTTGTACCAGGTTTATTTTTGTTCATAATTATTTTTTGATCAAATTTCTTCTTATTCAAGAATAGAACGTATTTTGTCAGTTTAACGGTTATTTCATTAGATTTTCGTGTTAAATAATTTTTTTTAATCAATAATTTTATTTTGGAGTTTTGTGTGTGTTTAGAATTATGTTGTCTTGTGCCGTACGATCGTCAAGGTGACGGTAACAGGATCGTTTTAATCTCTATACATATATATATATATATATATATATATATATATGTATGACACCGAAGTTAGACCACCGTTCTATTTGTTTAGGAAATTATTGTCAGATTGCATTCTTCTAACTTGCGCATTCTTCTTACTTGCATATTCTCTATCGCAAACTATACAAAGACATTCGCAAATAATCCGATCTTGCGTTTGCTTGAAATTCAGTAACTCCAGATGTATACGAAACTTAATCAGAAACTGAGCTAGGTATTTGAATATGTCACTAGACGAATGATATTCGCAAATGTGATTACGCGACTACTTTCCATTTAAAGTTCCTTTCCGAACAACAACAGCTCATAATTAATGCAAAACTTGAAAAGATCGTTTTTTTTTTTTTTTGGAAGACGGTGGTAGTTTATTTTCGTTGTTATTTATATAAAAGAAGCTTTTGTCAGAAGAAGGAGATCTCACTTTCGAAGATGCATGCAGAAAAGCTATCAGTATCACAAATTCAGAGTTCAAAGCAATACCATCTTAATCCTAGTATAGCAGTCAATTTGAATCAAAATAACAGGAGATTTAGTAACAAGCTATGTTATAAATGTGGTAGTAATCATAGCGATAAATTTTGTCCTGCCAAATATTTGAGGTGCTCAAATATGAACACTGTAGGAATAAAAATAAAATTAAAAATTTAGAAGAGGAAGAAATAGCAGATACTTAATTGGAATCGTTGTATCTCGGAAAACTGAAACTCAAAATATACCATTAAAAATTAATGATATTCAGATCATGGTAGAAGTAGATACAAGAGCATGTGCAAGTGTTATGGAGAAAAGTTATTGCTATTAATACTTTTCAACCGCAAAATTAGAAAAAGAAGTCATGAAGTATCGTTTCGTAACCGGAGAGAAATAAGTTACAAAATAGGTAGTTTCAAAGTGCTTGTCGAGTATGAAAGAATGAGCTAATAAAAAATTTCAAGACAGTCATAGTTTTGAAAGATAATGCAAAACCCCATATTTTCTAAACCGTACAGTGTACCATATGTTGTAAAAGCAAAAGTCAAAGAAGAGATTAAAATATAGCCAATGGGCTAGTTCTATTGTAGTCATACAAAAAAAAATTTATAATTGAATGTTAATAAGTGAGTTAAATCCGATCACTACCCTACGCCTGATATATAGAAGATATTTTTGCAAGACAGGCAAATTGTAAAGCATTCACGGTACTGGACCTAGCTGGAGCGTACCAGTTCACTATTGACACTCACCTAGGGCTATTTATATTTACGCGCTTACCCTACGAAATAAGAGAATGGTGCACCGACCATTTTGTGGCAAACAAATTAAATCAACATTTTGTAACTGTTTCTAAACGAAACAATTATGTATCTAATGTTGCTCTAAGCTTGATTTGCCTCTTTCGTAAATATGTTGATTATAAACTTTCAGAGAAACTAATTATTAAATAAATTTCTAATACAGAAATGGAATCTATCATAAATTCTCTTAAGCCAAAATTCAGCGGCTGGTTATGACAAAATTACAGCAAAAATTTTGCAATCATCTCAGGAATATTTTACTCCTAGTTTAACTTGCCTCGTTAACGATTCTATAGCGAAGGGAAATATTCCAAATGAATTAATGTATGGTCCAGTTATTATATGGTCAGGTTATTATGTAGTCATATTATATGGTCATATGGTATGATGGTCACGTTACTATATATAGTCACATTAGATCTTAGCCTTTCCATTTCCATAAGGGCCTTTTCATTGCATGGATTCTTGTCTGTTAACTTCTCACAGTTCAAGGTTTCTATTAGGATTCCGTCCAGAGATCTCACTCGACTAAGCGCTACGTATGCTGGTCCTTCTGCAAACAAATCTGATCCGAGGTTGATTACTGCGTAGTCTACTGTACATCCCAGCATCTTGTGTAAAATAGATGCCCATGAGCGTACTAATGGGAGCATTCTTCTTTCAATGATTCCATAACTGTAGTTGGCAGGGAACTGTTTCGATAATGGCTTAATTATATGAACACCATCTCTACCAAAGTCAATACGGACTGACGGTATGACGTAATTATGCAGTTGCCCTCTATGGAACAGAGGCCATATTATCTCAGTTATTCAATCTCCATTCACTAAGCCCTTCGCTACATCGATATTTGATCTCAGCATTACTTTTGCTCCTACAAATATTTCCAGTTTTTCGGAAGTCCAGCTGTTTTGTCTATGTCTTTTAGTACAGCTCTATCCATGTTGACATTTGCTTCGTCTCTTGTCGCATCTACCAGCGAATCCTGAGCTCGTATAGTGAACATCTTTGTACCTTTGCTTCTGAAGTAGTCCAGTACTGCTTTATTATGTGTTGCTACCTTTGACTTGACTGGATATATGCGAAGTGCCTTCTCTATGGAGAATTTACCACTGATGTCATTTCCAACTTTGACAATTAGTACATCCATATGGTGAGGCTGAAATTCGCCAATTCTCAATGCGTTCAAGATGTCTACGAATGTGGTGTCTCCTTGTTGTCGCATATTTTGTGTCAACTCTACTAACCTAAATAATCTCCATCGATGTATGGCTGGTTGCATTATAGCAGGCTGCTCGAATACTTGATGTGCTCGTATTGGAGGCAATTGCATAAGATCATCGAAGAGTAGCAAATTTATACCACCGAATAGTACGTCACTATTCTTGAGTTACTTTAGGCGTGAATCGATCATACATAGTACTTCGTATGCGACCATAGATATTTCGTCTATGAACAGAAACTCTATATCTTTCCATTGCATACGCATAGTACGGATGAAGTTATACCAGTTAGGATTGGCAATGCTGGAATTCTTCCATCTCTCTGTACTGGAAGCTTCACTATGTAGAGTCATTCAACCAACTAATCGTGCTGCTCCTCCTGTTAATGTTGCCACTTTTGTCACTACCTTTCCATAACACCTGTTTACCTGATTCTTCAGTAGATTGAACATAAAGGTTTTTCCAGTGTCAGCGCCTCCAGTTATGAACAGCCTCTCACGATTTATACTACCATTCATTATATGATCCTGTATGTTGCGTGTTATGTGGACATATAGTTCTCGTAGACCCACATTCATTGCTCCTTGAGCTGATGTGAATTGCTCATCAGTCATTGCAACTTCTGGCTATTTCCTCCTCATACTGGTCATCTTCTGCAATAGGTGCAGCTTGCTCCAGAATCTTAAACGCATGCAACTGATTGAAGGCATTTTGCAGCTGCTTGTCATGCTCTCAAAGGTCTCCATGTACCTACTAACTTCCTTCAGCCGTTCTTCTCGTGCGAGGAATGCTTCTCGTGCCGCATCGTAGTCTTCGATAAGTTCCCTTTCCTGACGATATGGCATATACTGAAGGAGGAAGCAGTAGTAGTAATTCTCAGGATCAGTTGCTGCCATGAAGAATGGTACTTGTACCACCGCTGGTTTAGTTCTCACTACCATTTTGGTATTATCCTTAAGCGCGATGTACGTTCTTGTTCCAGTATTGTCTTCACTGGGATCATTTTCAACGCTCTCTTCACTATCTTTTTCCTGCTTCTTATATAGAAGGGTTCAAACAGCATGACAAATTCGATTAGGCTCATGTTCCTGAAGTCGAATTTCGGATGGGTGTATGGTCTGTTCTCATATCTCTTGAAGATGTTGCTGTAATATCCTGATGCATGACCACTCTCATCGAATTGCAGAACATTGTACCGTTGCTCAGGTTTGCGAGTGTTCAAGAATACACTCTTTCTTGATCTTTCCTTCATATTCAAATGAGCCAGTTGGAAAACAGCTTTCACATGCTGATATTTGTCGTTCTGTCAGAATTCGCATGCATATCTTGAAGAGCTTTCGAGAAATGTTGGTCTCTTCACGCCGTATTTGCTGTTCGGCTTGTGCTACACCTCTATCTCATACCATTCAGCCCTCATCGCAGGAAACAACATATATTGGCTTACGTTAGTGAGGTTGGAAAGTTAGTGATCACTAGTGTTATATTTTACTTTGGCTTCACTTAAGCGGTTATAATTCATATAAAGTAGACCGGGACATTTATCAAATTACAAATTATTAACTTATTATTTCGTTTCCTTTTCAAATATGGCTCAAATATAAATTTCCAGTTTTCGTTTTTTAGTTTTTAACATTTTAGAGAATAAATTGAAAATTTTAAAACTCACTCTTTGACAATGTTATGAATAGTTTGTTTATTTATTTTTTGGTTAGTTGCTGGGGTTGATAAATTTGGAATTGTTGCTATGGCCACGATTTAAATGAGCGAATGTTGCTGTTTATTTCAATTTATTCGAGCCATATAAAAGAAAATATTGTTAATTATAATTTAATTAAGCATTTTTATGATCTAAAAGTATTAAAAGAGTGCATTGTCATCGGGAATGCATATGTTTGGAAAGTTTCAGGTCAATTAGATTTGTAGAAGTGATCGAAAAATTGATTACAAAATTTGACGCAGACAACATACAACAACAAACAGTGTGAGTTAAATAAAATTGTGTAAAAAAAGCTATATGCCCAATTATATTCAGTTTAAGAAAAATTCGACCTTTTATTATCGAATCAAGTGCATGGCTAATTTATTACGTTTATATAAATGCACACCTATCATACATGAATTTTATTTGTGGTTCAGCCACTAAAACAAAATTAAAAGATTTGCAAATTTTACAAAATATGTCAATTAAATTCATAAAATGCTTTCCCCGATTGACGCCGACTTCACATTTATACAACACAAGTTTGCTTCCACTTACTTTAATGCCTACCTTTGAAATAGTCAAACCTGTTAATATGACCTCTTTCTAATCGGACCAATTCCAATTAGGACCATCAATTATGTTTTACAAAACGGTTTCCATATACATTGTTCTGTATAATCGGACCACCTCCTAATCAGACCTATGGAACACTTATTTCGTTTGATTTTTATTTTTATACCTTTGAATTGGACCGTTAAGGAAAAAATACAATTTTATTTTTACGTTGTTTATTACATAATCGTATACGTTTTTTTCTTTTTCCTGATAATAACGGTATTATAACGTTTTACATCATATTCATATTCTCTTTTGTAATATGGATAAACATTCATTCTTAAACAAGAGTACAGGGGTGCTATTCTTGAACTATGACGAAAATTTTCGGTATCTTAAATTTTCGTAACGCTGTTTTCGTAATCGTAATGGAAAAATGATTATTTGATATTCTTGAAACTATTACGGAAACAAACCCGTGGTGAATAAAAATTATGGAATAGTTCATTTTTTGACAGCAAAAATTGTTCGATTTTGACATAAATTGTAATTTGTGTTTTATATGAAAAAAAGTTAAAAAAAAAGGTTTATTTGTATTTCTTTATTAATTAGAAGGATAAAATTGAATTTTGAATGATTGATACTTATATTATCGTAAATTTATTACGTGAAACCAAGTGATTATTTAAACAAAATGAACTTCTTTTAGTTGTAATTTAAAAAAGAAAAATGTGGATTGCGAACAAGGAATTTATTTAATTCATATTTTATGTTTTTATTAACGAATTTGTAAATAATTCCAATATCGACCTCGATGCCCCAGTGTCAAGAAAGTATACGGTCAAAATGGCCACCTCATATTTAACAATTTCCAACAAAAAAATTCTTATTTAAATTTTTGTGTTGCGATATTTTTAACATCGATGACGATTGACGAACTAAATTAATGACATAAGACACAGAAAAAATAATCTATGTTATTTTTTTTGTGCATAAGAGGATGCGTTTCGAATAATTATATTACTAACAATTAATTAATTAATTTAATAATTACTATACAAATTAAGTTTTTCTTCTAAAGATATTAATTTTACAAAGCACATGAATTTTTTTACGTTTGTTTGATTATCGCGTTAACATAAAAAAATCTTAATGCAAGCAAGAATGGATCTATACTGTGCAATTAATATCATCTTTTAATGTATCAATTAATTTAAAAGTGAAGACACATAAATTAATTATTGTTTACCAAATTTATTATCGTTTTCTCTAATTTTGATATAATATATCTTACTCTTATTCTTGAAAAATAAAATTATTACATGCAATTTCATTACGAAAATGAAATAAGGAACCAAAATACCATTACGGAAATTTTCGTAACGTTCTGTTGCGAAAATTTTCGTAATCCGATTTCAAGAATACCATTTTATGATTTTCGTAATACTTTGACACTAACTCGGTACCGAAAATATTCGTAATGGTTCAAGAATAGCACCCCAGGGGTGCTATTCTTGAACTATGGCGAAAATTTTCGGTATCTAAAATTTTCGTAACGCTGTTTTCGTAATCGTAATGGCGAAATCATAAATTAGTATTCTAGAAACCATAGCGAAAATAAAAAAAGTGGTGAATAAAAATAATGACATTTCGTAATGAGGTGATTAAATATGTCAAACTATTTGAGATAATTAAGACAAGCGGATGCCATTTTTTCAATTAAATTTAAATTATATGAATAAATTATATGAATAAATATGTAGCTGTTTATTGTTAAATATATATTGTTAAATAAACTTTTTGTATACAATATAAACAGCTTTTGTAAAACTTTTTAGTAATTAACATTTTATAATGGTGGATAGTGATTTAGCGTGGCTTTTCCAATTATCGGAAATGGAACAAGCAGAAAGAAACATGGGTGTCGCTCGCCAAATAAATCAGTTTGTTGATTGTTTCGAGCTACCCGATAATGTATTTAAAAAATTATTTCGGGTTAATAAGGAAATTGCCCAAGAGTTGGTAGATACATTGTATCCCTTTATGGTAGAACCATCTCGAGTGTCTGCTCTAAGTGTGGAAACAAAAGTAAGTGCACTACACTATAGAATCATTAAAGTGTTTTTGATACTAAATAGATTATAATGTGTTTTAAATTATTTTAGATAATGTGTGCATTAAGATTTTTTGCCTCTGGTAGCTACCAGCAAGATATAGGGGATAATAGAAATATAGCGCTAAGCCAGGCGTCTGTTAGTCGTTCAATACATGAAGTGACAGATGCTGTTCACTCGAGCGGATTGTTTACAGCGAAAATAAAATTTCCTTCAAACGTTGAAGATTTAAACGGTATTCGGCAAAAGTAAGTATAGAAACAGTTAACAAGTCATACCTAAGATTTTTAAGAAACCGACAGTATATTTAAATGTTTACTATAATTAGATTTTTCAACATTTACCAATTTCCTGGCATTGTTGGATCAGTAGATTGCACGCATGTGGCTATCGTGGCCCCTTCAGAAAATGATCCCGTATATCCTGAACACATTTATGTTAATCGTAAAGGTTATCACTCAATCAATGTTCAGTTGGTAAGTGCAAGTTAAATTTTCTACTTACGTATTTTTTGTAATTATGTATGTATAATTTAATAGATCTCAGACGCAAACTTAAATATTTTGCATGTAAATGCGGAATACCCAGGATCAACGCATGACAGCTATATCTGGAATAATTCTAACACACTTCCAGCTATTCAACAAATACATCGGATGTATCCCGGCATGTACTATTTTGTTGGTAAGTAACAAATAAAAATAATATGTTTGTATATACATATTATTATGTATATATATATATATATATATATATATATATATATATATATATATATATATATATATATATATATAAATATATATATATATATATATATATATATATATATATATATATATATATATATATATAAATATATATATATATATATATATATATATATATATATATATTTATATATATATTTATATATATATATATATATATATATATATATATATATATTTATATATATATATATATATATATATATATATATATTTATATATATATATATATATATATATATATATATATATATATATATATATATATATATATATATATATATATATATGTATATATATATATATATATATATATATATATATATATATATATATATATATATATATATATATATATATATATATATATATATATATATACATATTACACATACACATATTTATATAATAATACCAAAATACATTTTTAGGTGATTCTGGTTATGCATTGCGCCCATGGATGCTAACACCAATTTTAAATGCCCCTGCAAATAGCCCAGAAAGCAGGTACAATGACCATCAAATGGTTGCACGTAGCACCGTAGAGCGTTTAAATGGAGTATTAAAAATGCGCTTTAGATGCCTGTTAAAACATAGAGTACTCCACTACAGTCCAACAGTGGCATCAAAAATTATTAATACATGCTGTACTTTGCACAACATGTGTGTATCCTCAAATTTAGAAGAACCAGACAATACGGAGGATATGTTGGGTGACGAAATATTTAACAGCGGCTCAGAGGATGGTAATCAAATTAGCGGCTCAAACACACTGCTAACACAAGGACGGGCACTACAAAACAGAATAGTTAGATCTTACTTCAGTTCCAATTAAATAAAGAAAAATATTTAGTTTAATTTAATTCATAATTTCCTATCAGTCTTATAATTACATAATTTTATTTCACATAATATATCAATATAAACATATTTTATTTAAATTCATAATTTCATATCAGTCTTATAATTACATAATTTTATTTCATATTATCACAATATTATTCCATTAAAAAAAAAAAAGAAACTTAATAGTTTTATATACATATAAAATAAACACAAAATTAACACAATCCATCTTATTTAATTAGTAGTAATATTGCCTCCTGCTAGAAGTAACGTTATAGTCATAGCAGTCTCGGCAATATCACCAATGGCTTTGGCCATGTCTTCTTTTGCTTTAGCCATCCTTTCTAACACCTTAATTTTGCTTTTGTAATATTGAGCCTTGAGGTCAATTTCTTTTTTACATTTACTCTCATAGGCCTTAGTGGCTGATAAAGTGTACTCCAACGTTGTTTCCACTCTTCGCTTTCTTTTTCTTGTTGGTGGAAGATTAGATGGTTGAACTGGGGGCGATACAACTGTTGGAATTGTCGTTGCTTGGGACAATGAAACTGGTGGAATCGGTCCGACGACTTCGAGTAAGCTGTCATCATCTTCGTTTGATACTCTAGGTACTGAAGTGACTTCACTATTGGTCTGGAAATGATCCTAAAACGAAAAAAATCAAAATTTAAACGAATTGTACGTACCTCAACATGAAATTATAGAAAATAAAATGTTTGACTTTCATGATGTTTTGAATTATGTGTTTTGACGTTATTATTATAAAATGGCCTACTTTGATTATGTATAAATCTTATATTGAGAAGTAAAACATTACAGCAAAAATTATGAGTACTAACTAAACACTTCCAAGTAATAATCATAGTATGGTTTGTTTATGCATCAAATAATTTTAACGTCAAAACAAATAAATTATTTATTTTACTAAATTTATTTGGGTTTCGATGATGTTATCGTCACCAGTCAAGGATGTTGGACCGACTAAAGATAAAACCCTCTGTTCTATCGGTGTTATTTGGAGGTTGAGACGATGACCTCCACCAGTTCCACCTTGGTGCTTGCGAATGTCGGAACTTTTTGATTTAGCAGCAGCTTTCATATCATACCAAGCCTAAAAAATATAGAAATCGTAATTAGTTTTATTTGGCGTAATATTTACAATAAAACTATTGATGTATCACGTAATGTAAATAATATTTGTGATAAAGCTAAATATTTAATGCATACCTTTCTCCAGCCTTTCCAGTCCTTACAAGCGCCTGGCACTGAGTTTAATTTGCCAGTTAAGCTTTGCCATAGAGCAGTGGCGTCTTTAAAAGTGAAATTATTTTCAAATTTACCACTGTTTAGTTTCGGGTGGCTTTCTAAAAAATCGATCAAGATTTCTTTTTGGCCAGGCGTTATATGACTACCACCTCGTCTTACACTATCCATTATAATATATTTTAAATTTTATTTTTCACTGCGTAGGAGCTCAACGTCAACCAAATTCCTTTAAAACAAAACACTAACGAAGGTGTCAGTTTAAATTATTATAACTATCTCACTCTAATTCAAGGAAAATTTAAAACATAAAATTTGTTTCATGTAAATTTTATTACGAAAATAAAATAAGGAACGAAATAACCATTACTAAAATTTTAGTAACATTTCGTTGCGAAAATTTTCGGAATATGTTTTCAAGAATACCATTTTAAGATTTTCGTAATACTTTGACAGTAACTCGGTACCGAAAATTTTCGTAATGGTTCAAGAATAGCACCCCAGGGGTGCTATTCTTGAACCATTACGAAAATTTTCGGTACCGAGTTAGTGTCAAAGTATTACGAAAATCATAAAATGGTATTCTTGAAATCGGATTACGAAAATTTTCGCAACAGAACGTTACGAAAATTTCCGTAATGGTATTTTGGTTCCTTATTTCATTTTCGCAATGAAATTGCATGTAATAATTTCATTTTTCAAGAATAAGAGTAAGATATATTATATCAAAATTAGAGAAAACGATAATAAATTTGGTAAACAATAATTAATTTATGTGTCTTCACTTTTAAATTAATTGATACATTAAAAGATGATAATAATTGCACAGTATAGATCCATTCTTGTTTGCATTAAGATTTTTTTATGTTAACGCGATAACCAAACAAACGTAAAAAAATTCATGTGCTATGTAAAATTTATATCTTTAGAAGAAAAACATAATTTGTATAGTAATTATTAAATTAATTAATTAATTAATTGTTAGTAATATAATTATTCGAAACGCATCCTCTTATGCACAGAAAAAATTAACATAGATTATTTTTTCTGTGTCTTATGTCATTAATTTAGTTCGTCAATCGTCATCGATGTTAAAAATATCGCAACACAAAAATTTAAATAAGAATTTTTTTGTTGGAAATTGTTAAATATGAGGTGGCCATTTTGACCGTATACTTTCTTGACACTGGGGCACCGAGGTCGATATTGGAATTATTTACAAATTAGTTAATAAAAACATAAAATGTGAATTAAATAAATTCCTTGTTCGCAATCCACATTTTTCTTTTTTTAATTACAACTAAAAGAAGTTCATTTTGTTTAAATAATCACTTGGTTTCACGTAATAAACTTACGATAATTTAAGTATCAATCATTTAAAATTCAATTTTATCCTTCTAATTAATAAAGAAATACAAATAAACATTTTTTTTAAACTTTTTTTCATATAAAACACAAATTTCAATTTATGTCAAAATCGAACAATTTTTTCTGTCAAAAAATGAACTATTCCATAATTTTTATTCACCACGGGTTTGTTTCCGTAATAGTTTCAAGAATATCAATTAATGATTTTTCCATTACGATTACGAAAACAGCGTTACGAAAATTTAAGATACCGAAAATTTTCGTCATAGTTCAAGAATAGCACCCCAGGGGTGCTATTCTTGAATTATGGCGAAAATTTTCGGTATCTTAAATTTTCATAACGCTGTTTTCGTAATCGTAATGGAAAAATCATTAATTGATATTCTTGAAACTATTACGGAAACAAACCGGTGGTGAATAAAAATTATGGAATAGTTCATTTTTTGACAGCAAAAATTGTTCGATTTTGACATAAATTGAAATTCGTGATTTATATGAAAAAAAGTTTAAAAAAAATGTTTATTTGTATTTCTTTATTAATTAGAAGTATAAAATTGAATTTTAAATGATTGATACTTATACTATCGTAAGTTTATTACGTGAAACCAAGTGATTATTTAAACAAAAGGGAATTCTTTTGGTTGTAATTTAAAAAAGAAAAATGTGAATTGCGAACAAGGAATTTATTTAATTCATATTTTATGTTTTTATTAACTAATTTGTAAATAATTCCAATAACAACCTCGGTGCCCCAGTGTCAGACTGTATACGGTCAAAATGGCCACCTCAGATTTAACAATTTCCAACAAAAAAATTCTTATTTAAATTTTTGTGTTGCGATATTTTTAACATCGATGACGATTGACGAACTAAATTAATGACATAAGACACAGAAAAAATAATTATGTTAATTTTTTCTGTGCATAAGAGGATGCGTTTCGAATAATTATATTACTAACAATTAATTAATTAATAAATTTAATAATTACTATACAAATTATGTTTTTCTTCTAAATATATTAATTTTACAAAGCACATGAATTTTTTTATGTTTGTTTGGTTATCGCGTTAACACAAAAAAATCTTAATGCAAGTAAGAATGGATCTATACTGTGCAATTATTATCATCTTTTAATGTATCAATTAATTTAAAAGTGAAGACACATAAATTAATTATTGTTTACCAAATTTATTATCGTTTTTTCTAATTTTTATATAATATATCTTACTCTTATTCATGAAAATTAAATTATTCCATGCAATTTCAATACAAAAATGAAATAAGGAACCAAAATACCATTACGGAAATTTTCGTAACGTTTTGTTACGAAAATTTTCGTAATCCAATTTCAAGAATACCATTTTATGATTTTCGTAATACTTTGACACTAACTCGGTACCGAAAATTTTCGTAATGGTTCAAGAATAGCACCCCAGGTCGTAAAGTAATAAAGGTTACACATATCACAATTAGTTTTTACACAATTTCCATAATTCAACCATTAGACCCAAGTGCAATTAATTGATTAGTATTAATCGACTTGAATTTAACTTAACAATTAAGGTATGTACAAATAAAATGTACACTTTTATACTTTATAACTACTCTTATACTATTCGCGCGATAATTGCGTTTTAATATGATTACATTTTCTAGGAAACTGAGTACAGAAAGACGATCTTACAGAGAACTAGATCTGTCAACTAAATTAAGTTTAATTGACTGTTCAGAAAAGGAAAAGTTATCACAACGAAAACTAAGTGAAAAGTTTAAAATAAGTGAGGTACAGGTGAGAGTTTTAAGTAATAAATCCAAAGTTCTAGAAACAGTGGATAACTTTGGATTACTAAAAAGGAAACGTATTGCATCCTACACCAAATATGGTGAACTTGATTCACTATTATTTAAATGGTTTACAATAGCTCGTAGTAAAAATTAGCCTTTGTCTGAATCTATGTTGCAAGGGAAAGCTCTAAAGTTAGGCGAACAATTAAATCTGGTTGATTTTACCGCATCAAATGGATGGCTCCAAAGCTTTAAAGAACGCCATAACCTGCATTTCATTTCTCTTAGTGGAGAAGGTGCTTTTGTGGATGCAAATATAGTTGACAAATATCGTGATACATTATGCAAATTGACTGACGTCTTCGAACCAAAAAACATTTTTAATTTGGACGAAACCGTTTTTTTTTCGAGCTAGTCCAACACGCACTTTACAATTTAAAAATGAAAAATGTAAAGGTGGAAAAATGTGTAAGGAGCGATTAACAATAGCCTTGCTGTGCAATATGTTAGGAGAAAAGGAGAATATCTTAATCTTAGGTAAAGCAAGAAAACCAGCAAGGACCTTTAAAAATTTAAATGCTTTTAAGATCAATTGGAGATTTAACAAAAAGGAGTGGATGACATCGGTACTTTTTGAAAAATGGATCAATAAATTTAACAAAAAAATGACGCAACAGAACCGCAAAGTAATT
Organism: Tipula confusa; assembly: GCA_963556175.1. Classification (NCBI taxonomy): domain Eukaryota; kingdom Metazoa; phylum Arthropoda; class Insecta; order Diptera; family Tipulidae; genus Tipula; species Tipula confusa. Next base: position 78,781,221 of record OY744476.1, read on the forward strand.
CTCTTTCTGGACAACGCAGCTTGCCATCCAGACAAGCTTTACAGCAACGTGAAATTACAGTTTTTCCTACGAAACACTACATCGGCCTTACAGCCTTTAGATCAGGGGATTATTCGAAGCTTAAGAGCAAACTATTGAAGACTTCTAATGAATCGTCTACTAACAGCAATAGATGATTTTAATGGCATAGAGGAGTTATCAAAAAAATAACAGTATTAGATGCGTGCTCCTGGTTATCAACGGCATGGACAAATACAACTCCGGAAATAATTGCAAACTGTTTCAGACATGCAGGATTTAAAGAACAGTCTGATGTAGAAACTATTCCGGGGCCGATTCAGTTCGAATCAGACAACGAGTATGTTGGTGGTGTAGAACATTGTGATATTCAAAGATTTGAGGGATTATCGGAAGACTGGGAAGAACGATTTTTCGCATCAATTTACGACCGAGATAAAGAAAATAATGAAATCAATGATACTTCGTCGTCTGACGAAGAGGAGTTACATCAGAAATCGCCTTTACCACTTACTTTCTCTAAAGCTCAAACCAATTTAACAGAATTGAAAAATTATTCCAGTGAGCAAGGGCTTGACGAGATGTTCGTTTTTCTCGAAAAAGTCGAGTAGAAGCTAATCGAAAGAGAAATATCTTTGAAAACGGTACAAAATGAAATTTCCGCGTATTTTCCAAAAGCTAATTGAATAATTTAGAACATATTATAGTTTTGTATGTCTATTGTTTTTATTACATTTGTCTATTTAATGGATTGACTTTTTTTTTATATGAAATACATACATAAATTACATGTAAATACATAATACATTTTTTAAATACATATGTAAAAAGACTTCTTATTTATTTTTATACAAACTGCAATTAAAAAAATTAAAAATAGCAAAACCTTTGTAATCGGACTACCTTCTAATTGGACCAATTTTTTTTGGTCCGCAAGGTGGTCCGATTAAACAGGTTCGAGTGTAATACTCTTTTTATTCATAAAATTAAACTAAATTTGCTGAAAACTAAATTTGCTATAAACATTAGAATCACGTGGGAAATACACTCATACGCCACTAGATCGAATAATGATTTCTACATTCAATGCTTAAGGAAAAATCTTGCTACTAAAAATATTTTTTATTATGGATTCATTACTTACAATGAATTACCTCCAGAAACCAGATCGCTTAATCAAATTATAAAACTTAAACGCCAACTTAGAGATTATCTTTACAACAAATCAATTCATTGTTAATTAATTATTATTATTAAAATATTATCACATTTTAAGACATCATATCATCGTGAAATGCAGTAATATGGGTTATAGAATATAAGTATATGTAAAGCATTTTGCTAAGAAATTTTTTTTTTAATATTTAGTGAATTTTGAATATGTTATAGTCGTTTACAACTTTTTATATGCTAATAAAAAAAAATTCAAAAGCACTTGGATGTTTTTTTGGCTATTCGGTCCAGAAACTGCTGAGGTTGATAAACTATACTTTAAATCATTGACTTACAATTTATCAATGAAAATCCTATCAGAACTTGAAAATGTCTCAGAGGTCAAAAGAAGTTAAATACAGATAACCAAATACAAGATTACTTTACTATAAAAATCAAAACAGTTTAAAATTAGAAAAAAAATTCCCTAGAGTCGTGATAATTATTTTTAATAAGTAAATCTTACACAGACATCTCTTTAACACTACTACTATATACATATATACTGATTAGATTTAATAGTATACACAACTTAATTAATAAAACAACGTAATAAACGAATGGCATTGCTCTTGACTAGTTAATCGTTTAGTTAATCGCGTGAACAAAATATAGTTTAAAATTAACTTGCGCGATCAGATATTTATTTATAAATTAAAAATTGGAGCGCACGACAGTAGAAATTTCTAAATTTATATGTGCGCGGCTGAATGATTTATAAAAATTTACAATTTTTTTTTTTTTTATGATTCAATAATAATTGAAACGTTTTACGATATTTGACATTACGGTCTCTCGTCTTATCATTTTAATTAAATTCTATTAAAGTCTTATCAATAAATATATAGTGTGACTACATTTCACTTTCGATTTAAATTTATATATGCATATATTATTATTTATAATCAAAACGTGCCTGCGTATAAATGCTTATATGGAAATTCCTTTTTTAATATTGCCAATGACTTTCAATAATAATTTAAATATTATGAGTTATTCTTTAATTGGTGATAATTTACTGTTATGTTAATGTGTCACGACCATACATTTTAAGAATACACAGATTTGACTAGGAAATTGGGTTAATATACGATTTTTTTCTTAAACAACGTACAAATTATAAATATATGGCAAAAAAAGTTCAACAGCTCGTTAAATTCTCGTCGTTAATTAAAAAAATACAAAATAAGATAAAAATGACGGTGTAATTTTATGTAAAAAGCCAAACCGTAAAAACATAGTTCTTTATGCTATAACTCAGCTATATATCAAAACTTGTTAACCATAGTGCCAGTATGCTGTACTGTCCAAATACGCCATCGCTAACCAGGATCGAGGTTCTTCTACTACCCGTTTGAATGATACGTGAAACCGAATATCACCGAATGTTGCGATGACTCATCACATCGCAATTTGGCTTAAGCTTTACACGGTTGAGCAAGCGAGATGTTAGTGATTTGTCACGTTGTCGTTCGTTATCAATAGTTGGCGCTGCTGAGCGACTACGACATCGTCGTTTAGCGTCAGCTTAAGCGACCCGTGATACACAAGATATTAGTGATAATATCTGATCTAATAGGCTTATATGTAACAAGAGGAATAGCCCGAACCACAAAACTAACCGTCAAACAAACAAATTAACTAAATGAGATACATATAAAGAAATGCATTTGAAAGCAAAGCAAATCCAGAGAAAGCAAATCAAGGGATCCAGAATTACCTGAGTAAACTCTCAGCACATGAAAAAAAAACGATTACTGACTAAGGCAACAATAAAATCAAGAAGACCAGTCCTATCGAACCCACCAATCAGACTACCTGATGGTCATCGGGCCAGAAGTGACATTGAACGATTAAAGCAATATTAGTATACTGCCGGATTATACAAAGGATGAATCTATTTTAAATCCCATAAAATTTAAGTGGCAAAATACACCCGAAAAAAGCACCATGACATGATTTTATTACTCAAACTATGGTCAAAGAGTTACCAGATAAATGCATAAAACACACAGTCTATATATTCAATGCAATAATAAAATGTGGATATCTCCCTAATAAATGGAAAACATCGCTAATGATTTTGAAGTCTGGCAAAGTCTCAAAATGTTTTGAAAACATTTTACTACAAAAATTAAGACCAATATTATTTGAAGAGCACATTTTACCAGACTATCAGTTTGGGTTGCATGACCAGCATAGTACTGTAGAGCAGCTGCATAGTTTTGTAAGCACAGTCAAACCAGCTCTAGAGATAAAGAAATACTGTTCTGCCGTTTTCCTATGGTTCATCAGAATTGAAGGTATACGGTTCAAAACGATTAAAAGTAAATAACTCTTTACTGTAAGTAATTGATTACCATTTTTAAGCAGTCATAGTTGTGTTCTTCGTCATGACTCATCACCGATAGCAATCTGGTGAGAATTTTCTTTTACATGCTTTCCGAACCGGATATCTCACGGTTTAACGGAGGTAGCTTTAACCACTGTCCTGATTACATCTTCAAGTTCACATCTTCAGGACGAAGATCCACAAAGTAATCTAAATGGATATGAGCGTATCCTGCGGAATGTATTGTTGAACGAATGGTTGTGGTACTCAATCTCTTCGTAGTAGTATATATAACTTATTAGTCAATCAAAACTATATGCATGGTACCACCAAAAAAAAATTAAAACCCCAGCTAGTATACACCAATATCAACATTGGAAAATTTACTCTCTATCAAGACAGGCTCTATGGATTCTGGAGAAGGTATTTTATTGCGTAATCAGGATACTTCTAATTCGTTTCAAAGAAAACCGAATATTTCGAGATCATCTCCAAAAGAAAGAAAACACAACTCTGTAGTTGATGAAGCTGTAGCGTTACAAAAGTTCAACATAAATTAGAAATATTTCAAGAACTAAAACAGAAATTACGAGAAATGGAAGCCATACTATCCAAAATGAATAACGAATTAATAAAACTTAAACAAGAGAAAGCAAATCAAAGACGAATGTAGAAATTTTTGAAAATGATACTTCAGAAAATGAAAGTCAAAAAACAGTCCAACAATCGCAATAAATACTAAAAGAGAAACCACAAGTCAAAAATTTCAGGAACTTATCATTAAGAAACAATCAATAAGAATAGCAACATGGAATGCAACTGGATTAATACAACATTTAGCAGAACCTGACATATTTTTAAATACTGAAAATACATGTATGATAAATATCAGAATCACACTTTACTACTTTACTAGAACCTTATATGCAAAAATCCGAGGATATATCAGATTTCACGTGCTACATTTAGCAGAGCGAACAGGAGCGGGATCAACGATATTTATTTCAGAACATTAAGCACTATGAAGGTATATAGCTAGAACATATTAACTTGCAAGTAACTAAAGTAAAAGTACAACTGGATTCCTACACTTGTAAAATATCAGCGATATATATTATCTTGTTAAAGAAAATATAGGAGGTCTCTTCACTATAAGAGGGGACCAGGAAAAACCTGGTATATTTGCTGTACAAGTTGGAAGAAACTTCCCATCCTTTATGAAGACAAACTGCTAAAAAAATGTCTGCAATATGACTAGAAGAAATTATTATCTGGATATAAAGGCTGTAACTCGAAAAGAACTAATAACTGAAATTAACAATCTAAAATTCAAAAACGCTCCAGGATAAGATCTAATAATAGGGCAAGTAGTTAAAGAAGAAGATATGCTCCGGCGTCTTTATTGAAGTAGCGCAGGCAATCGATAAAGTGTGGTACACGGGATTGCTAAAATAAATTTCAGAGAGATTTACCAAAGCATGCCATTTACCGAGCTGAAGAAAATCTACCAGGAGTCTTTCAAGGTGTCTTAGAGCCGTTACTCTACCTGCTCTATACAAGAGACTCACATGGATGATCCTACTATCGCTATATTTGCTGACGACGTCGAATAATCTACAAATAGTCATTTAAAAAACGAATGTATGTCTATTTTTGCGGTATTTGATCAAAACTCACGTTACATTAGTATTGTTCTAGAACACTGATAGCAAATGCGTGGCATGTTTAAAAATTCCACCGGTACGCCGAAAAATATAACAAATTCATAAAAAAGCAAATAGCTAAATATTAAATTTACCTTCGACTTTTAGCAACGCCATCATTGGATTGTGTTGTTTTGCAATTGTATACCATAATATACCATGTTGATTACATACCTGGTCCTCGTTCAAACATCAAAATCAACTAGCATTGGACATAGTTAGTCTTATAGGCAGAATTAATAAAAATTGTTCAATTTCTACTGATGGATTGTGGGTGCTGAAGTATGATAGGTAAAAAGGCTGAATAGAAAGGTTTATTTACTTTTAGGATGAAATTCGTCTATTTCTGCTATAGACAATTAAAAGATATTTCCGGAGTTTACCAAACCAATTGGTTAATGCAGTTATCTGACTGACTTCAGTATTTATTTAAAATTTAGTTATTTTTTGAAGGTAAATTTTACGATTTTATTCTGAATGTATCTCGATTACTTCGAAACTGAATTGCTTAAATTTGGTGTAACCTAATTTGTAACCTAATTTGGTGTAAAACATTTGAAAGGTAAATAAAAATTATTGAAAATGGTTTAAGGAGCATCGGTTAATTCTTACGTATTGATATTGAGGTTATGAAAATGTGGCAAAGAATTCCAAACCATTTCACATCTCCTAAAAAATTGGCAATAGTAGTATAAATAACAAGTAAATTAATAGCAGTGCTTCCAGAAAAGGATGGCCAGAGAAAATTCTGTGGCATGTATTGAAATCAAAGATATATTCCAAACATAGACCACTTAACATCCAAATATATACAAAAAGAAAAGAAATCTACTTCTGACCTAATATGTTAGATTTATTTATAATTTTATAGATTTAAATTTTCGCGGTTAAAAGAAAAAGTGTTGCAAGCGAAAAAAAGCGATTTTGAAAAAATTAGTTTTTTGGCACACTAAAAATCTCTAACACCAACGTACAATCATCCCTCTTGTCAACTGCTTTCCGAATAACATCACTGATTAGGAACAAAACTTTTCAAATACCTTATGAATAGCAAACTGATAGGTCGAAAGTTAGATAAATTAGTATATTTTTGTTTTTTTGGATCAAGTATTAATTTGAAATTTTCCAAATCGAGAAAATGTTGACATTATGAAGCTATTAAAACCGTGCAAGAGATATAGAAGTCAATACAGGGAAAAATCATTTTGATGAACCTAACCGGTATATCATCAGTACCAGTTGCCATAGCCCGTTGCTATATCAATGTTTTTAAAGCTGAAAATACCTTAAAAATGAGGTAACTGCGTGGAGTAGTCCACTAAATAATCCCTTAAAGAGTTGGGAGTTATTAAAATTGCCAGGGTCCTTAAAGGATTTAACTGTTTTCAAGTTTTTCTTAAAGATTTTTGATGGCAATGATGGATAGTCTGGCTTTACATTTAGCCTAAGGCACTTTGACGGTTTCAGACTCAAAGTTTTTGGTTTATTACATATATTCTTCAAATATATGTAATAAATTAGAGCATAAATATTGAATTTTTTCATTAGGTTGTATAATTTAGAAAACTCTATTCCAATAAAGACTGCAACAGGATTCTGTCGATTTAGTGGTATCTGATGCATATTCATAAATGTAAATGAGCATAAGTCATTTACATTTATGAAAGTATGCATAAGGTTGAGAACGCAGTTAATTCAATTTACGACAGTGTACAAGGTGTACACGGATGCACAGAAAATGTCAAACGTGGCTCAACATCTGCAAATCATCATTAAATATAAACGGTAATTTGGTGTCCTTAATAAAATATAAGTTAAATAAGAACAACACATGGCACAGCCAGTAGGCCAATTCAGCACCCCAAGCCACGTCCGAACGGCAATTTACAAAAGAAATGTAAAAAGTTTCATATACATTTTTCTATCTATGCGAAAGCTACTAAAATGGAGAAGTGCAGGTCGCACAATTGTTGCATATTGCAGGGGAGATGCAATTAAAATGTAGTATACGAGCGGTACTTGTTTTATAAAAGAAGTCAAAAGGATCATGAGCCATTTAATCACTTTTTGACTGACATTACAAAATTGGATAAAAGTTGTGAATTTGTTTACACAGAAGATGACATGTTGCGTAACCGCATAGTACTTGGTGTAGCAAATAATAAATTACAAGCAAAGTTATTACGAACAGATGACCTAACGCTGGATAAAGCAAAAGTGATCTGCAGCATAGCAGAATTGGCTAATATACAAGCAAAAGAAATTCAACTGGGCGCTAAATTAGTGGCGCCACCTAGTATTAATAAAATAACCTCAAAACAGGATCTCTCAAAATCCCGTGCATATCAAGAAAATTCGTATTATTTAAAATTCGCAAATAATGGTGGTAAAATACATTCAAATCAATTTCAAAGAACCTTAATTCGTATTTTATTTCCATTTATTACCATCCTTGGACAATTTATTAAGGCACTTGCATGGCATGAAATATTTTACAGTCTTGTATTTACGTGAGGTAAATTCTAAGTATTTTGATAATTTGCCGGGATGTTTCATCTACATTGATAATATCTTAGTATGTGGCAGTACCAAAGAAGAACATAATTACAACTTAACAAAGGTACTGAACAAAGCACGGGAAATTAAAGTAAAATTTAATCCAAATAAATTACAGTATTGTGTTACAAATGTAAAATATTTGGGGCATATTTTCTCAGCGAATGGCATGCAAGCAGATCCGGAAAGAATTCGTCCAGTTCAAAATATACAAAAACCAAAAAAAACGGATTGAACTGGACAAAATTCTGGGTACAATTAATTAACTCCGTAATTTTATTCCAAATTATCCGGAATCAAATCTACCACTACGTGTCTTATTGAAAAAAGATAATTTATTTTATGGACCAATAAACAAACCACTCAACAAAATAAAAGAAAATATTGCTAAAAATACTCTGCTTCAAAGTTTTGATCCAAAATTACCTAATACCTTACAAACCGATGCAACAAAAGATGGTCTAGGTAGTTGTTGGAGTTTTCATCTAATAGATTACGATACGTATGAAAATAAAATTGTTAATTTATAATTTGGATGTTCAGTATGTCCAGGGAAAATATTTACATGTTGCTGATTTGTTATCTAGAAATTCTAATTTTGATTCAACAGATATTGAAAGTTCAATTAAGGATGTCGTACTATTAATTTAAGCGATGAAAAGCAAAAAATTATCAAAATTCATGACAATATTACAAATTCACTAATGAAGTACTACAAAGAAGATTGGCCAAAATTAAAAAACAAAGTTCCAGATCCATTAAAATTTTATTGATCTATCAAGGATAAATTGTACATCGAAGATGAGTTGGTGTTTTATGAAGATAGGGTGTTCTTCCCTTAAGATTGCGAGATGAAATCTTAGACCTGTTGCACAAGCCTCATTTTGGAATGTCCAAAACAAAGGACATAAACGCCGACATTGCAAAAATCATATCGAAATACCGTATTTGTTGAAAGAATCAATAATATAATTATTCTCAACCTATGATAGGTCACACAATCCCAACTTTGCCGTTTAAGTAGGTTGTGACATAATGGAGTGTTTAGGAACCAATTATTTTTTAATGATGGATTATTATTCCAAATGGCTGGAAAATCATAAAGTGCTTGATAAAACGGCTAGCAGTATAATGATTGTTATGAAAAATATTTTTTGCAATCATATGGCATTCCAAAATTCTGATTGTTGTTACGGACAACAATGCATTCGATTCATATAAGATGAATATAAGATGATTGGGAATTCATATTTTTAGTCCTCGGTATCCACAATCTAACTGATTAGCTGAGAAAGCAGTACACATTGCAAAATGTATGATTAAAAAAGTTACAGAAAGTCAAGATGGTGTAACAAATGCCTTACTTGAGTACCGAACGACTTCAGTTGCAAGTACAGGATTATCACCCTCACAAATGTTAATGAGTAGGCTGTTAAGAACTTCCAGTTCATGATAAGCATTTACAGCCAAACCTGGTTAATTCTATGGAAAGATTGAGGCAAAATCAAATAAACCATAAAATTCAATATGATAAAATGATCAGAAGGAAGAAGGAAATAGAACTCAATTCATGTGATAATGTAGTGTACCAAACAAATAGAAACTAGCTGTTATAGTATCAAATTCAGATCATCTACGGCCATTCTGTAAACGTAACAAAAATCAATGCAATCACCCATCAATGATTCACCCATTGTTCTTCAAAACGGAAACGACGATGACTTAAAGGTTCTTAATTTTGGTAATCATGAAAATTCCATAATTAAGCAAAATTCGAGTAATGTTTCAGTATTAAGTTCGAGTCGGTATATTACAAGATCCGATCGTATTACCAAACCACCAGATTTTTATTGAACATAAACTTTTTAAGCATATAGCTCATTTACATTTATGAAAGTATGCGTTAGGTTGTCGACTTTATTTCAATTAGAATTATTTCTATATTTGGAATACAAAGTTTGTGTATCAATGTGATGTGTCTTAGAATGTGTCACTATAAATACATGATATGAATTTTTATTTTCATGAATTAGATGGTATAAATGTTAAAAATATGTGATTTCAGCAGGATGATGACCCTTGTCACTCAGAAAGAGAAACAATTGATCAGCTGCGCGAACGCTTTGGTAATTAAATAATTTTTCTAAAAGGAATGTTTAAATATGTTTGTTACACTGTTGAAGGTGTCCCGATAAAACTGCTTGTTGACCAAATTAAGCGATGTAAGTTCGGTAAATCGTGATCAGTGTTGCGAAACGAAAAAACACTCCAATATAAAATATTGGTTTCCGGTATTACACCAAAATATTTTTTCGTTTCGTTATGGTATAACGTTACAAAACATAAATTTGTTTATTTTATCTAACTTAATCTAAGAAAATGTATCGATTCAAAGGGCTTTTGTAATAGGATCGAATAGCTGCCGGAGTTCCTTGACTCCTTGAAATACGTTTCTAATATACTATGATCTACAACTTTTGGTTTGTTGGTTTCGCTTGGATACAACTTTTCTGAAATATTATTCAATACAATCGAATATTGTCTCTTAAGATGTTTTACTAAATTTTCAGTGTGACAAATCGGTAAGAATGTGCTAACATTGTTTTCTTGACAACTTTTACATGGGCTGGTATTTTTAATTTATCAATGATAAAATGCGAACGTATTTGGTTTTTTCTCTTATGATTCGTCCCATTATTAGTTTTCGGTAAAACCACAAATGATTATACCAGATGAACAACTTGTATGGCTTAAATTTACACAAGTCATTTTTATTGTTTTTATGTGTTTAAAATGTAAGTGATGAAAATATGTTAAAAACTATTTAAAACAACACATTTTAAACACTTACAACTTACACAAATTTCTCTTACTGTCTTATTTAGGTTCTCTTCCTGACATAATTTTATACAATTACCATTAAAATATATGGTAAGAAAATTATCAATATGGCGTCTAGTGTGGTAAACCTACCATAAATTTTACATTTGAATGCCATTCGTTTGTTGAATATATCGCTAGTGTCATAAACGTTTTTTTTTTCAAATGTTATCAAAAAATAAACAAACTAAAATTGCTCTTAGGATAAAACAAATTTCACAAAATTAAAAATCACACTGAAAAGAAAATGACGCCATTTTTATTTTTAAATGTTGATTTTGATGGTAATAATTATAACAGTTTGATGGTATTGCGTCTCTTTACTAGCAAACTTCGAAAATTAATGGTATAACTCAATCGTAATCGCAGGTAAGGGTCTCCATGTTAGACAATTTAATTTTTAAATTTCTTTTTACTTTTATATAAACATAAATCCACAATTCTTAGCTTAGCTTAAAAATAAAAATTTCACTCAAAACCAAAACAACATTTATGTTGGTTTTGATATACATACTAGATTTATTTTACAATTCTTTTTGGGAATCCCAATTTCGCTAGAAAGTAAGTGGTTGGTCTATTTTTGACTAAAAGTTGCAATTATATAAGGGTCATATTACATTATGAAAATACAGTATAATATAGGCCTTACTTAAGAACCACACTGCCATACTACAGATATCCTTATCTACATTTTTGGCCAAATTGAGTTATAAATGCAAATCGATAGATATTCATATATGCTTTATGATCATTGTAATTTATAAAAAAAAATTAAAATATATTCAGAAAATGTATAATTAACCAAAAAATATTTCATTCTAACAAAAAACGAAGCTTGGTCTAATCCAAAATAACTTAACTAAAGCACTTTTATCAGAAACATTATATGATTTTCAGATAAGGCGTATTTATTTCAAATGTGTTAGTTAAGTCTTTATTGCTTAGTTTCCACTAGTATAAATTGCACTTACGGCAAATTGACTGTTTTGTAAAACTGACTAAGTGATATTTCCCATTGGTGGATTTAAACAAAACTAACTTATCAATAGAAAAAAACCTTATCTAACTAAATTATTACAATGTTTAAAAGAATATTATTAGTATTATAGAACCATAAACGACTTATGTGGTAGGTAAGGTATAAATGCTGCGCAAGTAAAAACTAATTGTCAATTTATTTTGTGATATCAATGACTTATTGATAAATAAGTCATTATTGATTAGTATTAAGAAATGCTTTTTATCCCTTAACACCGTTTTGTTTGTTTTTTTTTTCATAAGAAACAACATTATTTTTAATTTTTATGCTGCAAAATTGTTATATGTACTTATGTACTTATAATGTACTTATTTTATTATAATGGTTAATATTACAAAACAATAACATGATTTATCTTTTAAATGGATTTTATGCAAAACTAGTTTGTAATTTTAAACTTCAATTTCCTCAAAAGGCACTTTTTTATCAGCTAAGGTAAATATCTGCAGGACGGCAGTACAGTTATACATAAAATAAAATCTCGCTGACAATTTTAGTTCTTTCTTTTCTGGGTGATTTGGCCTGTCAATGGACATACGTGGTTAATTATTTTGATACGGCGGATAAAAGCCACACTTCCAGTTTTTTAGCTTAGTTGGCCAAAATGACATTAAAAAATGCCACAAATACCAACAGTTAAAAGTTTAGTTAGCAACGCTGCGAATATAGTAAAAATGTGAAACGAATTGGGAATGGTGGAGAGCTTTGTAATAAGCGTTATAATAACTTACGGTTGTTTTACTAATTTTTTAAATTTGTTTGCTCATGACATGGAGCTGTTAAAAAACACGTAAAACAGATAATGAAATATTTTAGAAACCAACATTATCCAAAACTTTTAAATTACCAAATGATGTGCGCTGTACCACATTAGCTGATTGTATGGAACCATACATCGAATTATTTAACCATAAAATTATACAAATTTTTATAAAAGTTTGCTCCGCAAATCCAACAGGTATCGACGCTGCAATTAAAATAAATAATTCGGTCTTAAAGATAATGCCGTTGCTATTGATCAAGCTCAAAAAGGCAAATTCACAAATGATGAGATGTGGTTGCAGCTCGCAAAAAACATCGAAAAAAACATTTAATGTTCAGTATCCGTCTTACAAGCTTGAAACAAAAGACTACAAGAAGCACACACCCCGACTCACATCATTACCAACATAACAGACCAGCGGTTTCATAACTAATATTCACAATTAGTTCAATAAGTTTGAAGTTATGCAATTAGTGTAAAAAAACATTAGTTTAAAACATATATTCAAAATGTTTCTATGTTTAAAACAAACCATTTGTTTATATATATAAATAAATGGTTTATATATATATATATATATATATATATATATATATATATATATATATATATATATATATATATATATATATATATATATATATATATATATTTGTTTATATATATATATATATATATATATATATATATATATAAATATATTTATATTTATATATATATATATATATATATATATATATATATATATATATACTTGGAGTGCCAGCCTTTTTCAATTGTGTCACCCTGTTTTCAGAGAACGCTATATTTTTACTTATGTACAAATTACATGTGAATTGATAATGATATCATAAAATAATTTATTTTTGGAAAGAATGTATAGCAAAGATAAAACAAAATACAAAACAGTCAGTGGAAATGACTATAAACATAAATAGCCCATACAATTAGACGTTATAAAAAAATGTATGTTGGAAGCTTAAACAATTTTGCACTTTTTATTCTAGCCATCACCCCATATTGTGCGCGAAAATGATAATAGTGCGATGATTCATCTAGACCACATTCATTAGGTACACAAAACTTTGAACAATTTGATGAAATTGACAAAATATACATTTAAAAAACAGCCTTGAACAAATTATTTATTTTAGACAGTACACTATATAGATAAACGTACGAGCACTTATGTTTGTAAAGTCATTTAAATTAGTGGATTTTTATCATACAAATTTGACTGTCAATTTTTTCTAGAGTCATTATTTTTAAACAGACAATTAGATTAGATTATAATATGAGCTTGATTCTCATCAAATAAATAAAGTAAGAAGCAATATTTGTCAGAGCCTTTTCTTCGAACTATAACGAAAATATAGTGATACAATTTTTGCACATCTTAATTCATATTCCAACCTACTAGATGATATAGTTTTCTCAGAGATTTGGCTAGGAAATAATGTGGTTTCTAGGTATAAGGTTTCTAATTTCGATTTGGTTGATTGTTGTAACAATTCGTCTTCATCCAGAGGACTAATTGGTTATGTAAATTCTGGTTTAAATTTCAATTTTGTTTCAAAAACAATAAAAACAGGTGACGTATTGAGGTTAAATATTTTAATGAACTCACGAGTTTTGATGTAATTTGCGTATATCGTTTTAATATTTATTCAACCTTGGAATTTGTTGAAGAATTTTCAACGTATCTTAATAGTATCAGAGAAAAAAGGTGATTTAAATATTGATATTTCTGAGTCAAATTCTACAAATCACAATATTACTGCTTATATATTCAAATGATGTCTGTCTTTGGGTTGACATCACTAGTTCACTAGAATTACTGATACTACATATTTCAACTACTATTGATCACACGTTTTTGTTTGTAACTCATATTACAAACCGTTTTTTATCTCACAAGAAAAAGGCTAAAAAAGGCGACCTTGAATTTCGAAACTTTTTGTCCAAAACTATTCATATGAAAAATCAACTTGTCAAAACTTTACGCAAACCTCCCAAAAATAGCAAATTAATTGAAAAGATAAAAATTTAGAGAAGAACACTAATTAGTGAAGTTATTCCTATAGAAAAATAACATTACCAACTTTTAAAAATTTAGTGTTACGTAATAGTGTTACGTGTTCGAATTATTATAAAGTCTTACATGTTGTTGGGTTTTTTATACACCTAGTAGTTACGATTCAAATTTCCAATTTGAAATCGTTAATAGTTGCACAAAATTTTATGATGAGAACCACATATCGGAAACTACGATTAATTTCTACTCTGCCTTTATTTAGACATTTAAAAATTCTTCCATTATGACATTTTTACGTTTACAAAGTACATTTATACGTTTTTAAAAATTTCCTTTTTACGTATTGGGCAAATTAATTTGAAAGTAACTAATTATCCACTACGAAATGCTAAACACGTTTACTGTCTTCCACCTAGAGAGAAACATTTGAAGCATTTCTTCAGCTCTGTGGCGCCGAAAATGTATAATCAACTACCAGAGAGTTTAAACCCGGTCGATCGATGATCGTTGAAGAGATCGGACGTGTTTGTTCCGATCTCCTCAATTTTAAAATTAATTTTTTATTTATATTTCTTTTGTTTTGTTGTGTTGTTTTTTTGTGTGTTTTTTTTTTTGTTTTGGTTTAAGTAGCTTTGTGCGCGTGTATTTTTGAAGTTCTAAAGTGGATCTTGTACTCTATCGTTTTCCCAGAGATCAGGTATCAGTGCATCATTTTTAATGTGCATTTTTAATTTTTATTTATAACTATAACTATAAGGACAATTTTTTTAGTATAGTCATGGTTAGTTGATGATTTTTAATTTGGGGGGACGGAAGATTGGGAGTCTTTGTATTTCGTGTAGGTAGAGTCGGTGAACGAATGAACGGATATTTATGTCTTGTTGGGACTAAAATATTTGTACCTCATGATAAAGTTGACTAAAAATTACAAAACTAATCCAAATTTATTCACTTTTCCCCGTAAACTCAGTAGGAGGTACTGTCCCCGTTGTTATTAACAACTTCTTAAAGGTTTTCTATAATTTGGTTAAGGATTTGATCCCAAATGAGTTTTATTTCGTCAAACATTTGCATTGTTCGTTTTTTCAATAGTTGTTGTTATTTTTGTTTGGTTCTCTATAGTATTAACTTCGACAATTTGTGATGGTCAGTCTATAGTTTGTTGGCTCACACCTTTATGAAATTTAGTTATAAATTTACTTTTGTGAATTGGAGTTCTTATCATTTTACATACGGTAACTACTGCATATTCATTCGGGGCCTCCAAATATGTGCTTGAAGTAACTCAAGCACATATTAGTCTCAAGCTATTACTTCGCCTCTTCCGCTGTGCCGACTTAGCATTGTTATGTTACAAAACTTTCTTTATTGAGGTGTCGAATAAAAATAATATTTTCCGTAGCTTCCTTCTAAAGAGATGCACGATTTGTAAGTTTAACAAATCAATTTGTAAGTTTAGGATAAACTTACGATTTGTAAGTTTAACCTAAAAATATAATAAATTAAATGAAGCAGTTAAGGCGTTTCTGGCCTTATACTGAATCTGCAATAAATTGAAACTATTCCTAACGGCTATTTTAAACCATAAACATTCGCTTCTCTCTTGTTTGACGATAAGTTGGTAATCAGACCGATTTAAGAGATGATATTACATTTTAAATTTCAAGTGGAACTTTTCTTTGAAATAACTTTATCGGCCAATATTTTATTTTTTTTTTTAAATTTTTTATATTTTAATTCATGTAATCTTTTCTGAGGCCAAATCTCTTCCAACTTTTTTGCGGTTAACTTATCGTACTATACTTTATGCCCTCACCTGCCAAATCGAAGATGCATGAATCCAGGTTTACTTTGCATATCTACCATATGCACATATTGCATTGCTCCAGCCAATCTATGCCAACTGTTTGAAGGTTTTGGCCCATAGATTCTGCCCTCCAATAGAGTGTCATATTTGTATTCATTGTCATCACCGATCACAAACAAGAGATGAAAGAGCCCTATTACATTTCTTCCTGTTTGGATTCGAACCCGGAATCTCCCGACCTAAACAACGCTAGCCTTAACCACTGCACCAACTGTTCGGCGGCCAATTTTTAACTTTCCTAAATTATACCGTTAACAACTTAAAATTTTGTCACAGATATATAGTATTCAAATAATTTATTTTAGCAAACAATTTTTTAACATGTCAGAATTTGCTTATTATGGTGTGATTGCTAAAAAACGGTGGATTTGATCAAGTTCAATTGTATAATTATTTTATTAAAATTCGATTTCTGGTGTTTTTGGTTTTAAAGTAAATATAAATAGGATTTTAATGCAAGTACATTGTGTGATTGCTAAAAAACAGTGGATTTGATCAAGTTCAATTGTTTAATTATTTTATTAAAATTCGATTTCTAGTGTTTTCGGTTTTAAAGTAAATATAAACAGGATTTAATGCAAGTACATTGTGTGATTGCTAAAAAACGGTGGATTTGATCAAGTTCAATTGTTTGATTATTTTATTAAAATTCGATTTCTGGTGTTTTTGGTTTTAAAGTAAATATAAATAGGATTTTAATGCAAGTACATTGTGTGATTGCTAAAAAACAGTGGATTTGATCAAGTTCAATTGTTTAATTATTTTATTAAAATTCGATTTCTAGTGTTTTCGGTTTTAAAGTAAATATAAACAGGATTTAATGCAAGTACATTGTGTGATTGCTAAAAAACGGTGGATTTGATCAAGTTCAATTGTATAATTATTTTATTAAAATTCGATTTCTGGTGTTTTTGGTTTTAAAGTAAATATAAATAGGATTTTAATGCAAGTACATTGTGTAATTGCTAAAAAACGGTGGATTTGATCAAGTTCAATTGTTTGATTATTTTATTAAAATTCGATTTCTAGTGTTTTTGGTTTTAAAGTAAATATAAACAGGATTTAATGCAAGTGCATTGTGTGATTGCTAAAAAACGGTGGATTTGATCAAGTTCAATTGTTTGATTATTTTATTAAAATTCGATTTCTAGTGTTTTTGGTTTTAAAGTAAATATAAACAGGATTTAATGCAAGTGCATTGTGTGATTGCTAAAAAACGGTGGATTTGATCAAGTTCAATTGTTTAATTATTTTATTAAAATTCGATTTCTGGTGTTTTTGGTTTTAAAGTAAATATAAATAGGATTTTAATACTAGTACATTGTGTAATTGCTAAAAAACGGTGGATTTGATCAAGTTCAATTGTTTAATTATTTTATTAAAATTCGATTTCTGGTGTTTTTGGTTTTAAAGTAAATATAAATAGGATTTTAATGCAAGTACATTGTGTGATTGCTAAAAAACAGTGGATTTGATCAAGTTCAATTGTTTAATTATTTTATTAAAATTCGATTTCTAGTGTTTTCGGTTTTAAAGTAAATATAAACAGGATTTAATGCAAGTACATTGTGTGATTGCTAAAAAACGGTGGATTTGATCAAGTTCAATTGTTTGATTATTTTATTAAAATTCGATTTCTGGTGTTTTTGGTTTTAAAGTAAATATAAATAGGATTTTAATGCAAGTACATTGTGTAATTGCTAAAAAACGGTGGATTTGATCAAGTTCAATTGTTTGATTATTTTATTAAAATTCGATTTCTGGTGTTTTTGGTTTTAAAGTAAATATAAATAGGATTTTAATGCAAGTACATTGTGTAATTGCTAAAAAACGGTGGATTTGATCAAGTTCAATTGTATAATTATTTTATTAAAATTCGATTTCTGGTGTTTTTGGTTTTAAAGTAAATATAAATAGGATTTTAATGCAAGTACATTGTGTGATTGCTAAAAAACAGTGGATTTGATCAAGTTCAATTGTTTAATTATTTTATTAAAATTCGATTTCTAGTGTTTTTGGTTTTAAAGTAAATATAAACAGGATTTAATGCAAGTGCATTGTGTAATTGCTAAAAAACGGTGGATTTGATCAAGTTCAATTGTTTAATTATTTTATTAAAATTCGATTTCTGGTGTTTTTGGTTTTAAAGTAAATATAAATAGGATTTTAATGCAAGTACATTGTGTGATTGCTAAAAAACAGTGGATTTGATCAAGTTCAATTGTTTAATTATTTTATTAAAATTCGATTTCTAGTGTTTTCGGTTTTAAAGTAAATATAAACAGGATTTAATGCAAGTACATTGTGTGATTGCTAAAAAACGGTGGATTTGATCAAGTTCAATTGTTTAATTATTTTATTAAAATTCGATTTCTGGTGTTTTTGGTTTTAAAGTAAATATAAATAGGATTTTAATACTAGTACATTGTGTAATTGCTAAAAAACGGTGGATTTGATCAAGTTCAATTGTTTAATTATTTTATTAAAATTCGATTTCTGGTGTTTTTGGTTTTAAAGTAAATATAAATAGGATTTTAATGCAAGTACATTGTGTGATTGCTAAAAAACAGTGGATTTGATCAAGTTCAATTGTTTAATTATTTTATTAAAATTCGATTTCTAGTGTTTTCGGTTTTAAAGTAAATATAAACAGGATTTAATGCAAGTACATTGTGTGATTGCTAAAAAACGGTGGATTTGATCAAGTTCAATTGTTTGATTATTTTATTAAAATTCGATTTCTGGTGTTTTTGGTTTTAAAGTAAATATAAATAGGATTTTAATGCAAGTACATTGTGTAATTGCTAAAAAACGGTGGATTTGATCAAGTTCAATTGTTTGATTATTTTATTAAAATTCGATTTCTGGTGTTTTTGGTTTTAAAGTAAATATAAATAGGATTTTAATGCAAGTACATTGTGTAATTGCTAAAAAACGGTGGATTTGATCAAGTTCAATTGTATAATTATTTTATTAAAATTCGATTTCTGGTGTTTTTGGTTTTAAAGTAAATATAAATAGGATTTTAATGCAAGTACATTGTGTGATTGCTAAAAAACAGTGGATTTGATCAAGTTCAATTGTTTAATTATTTTATTAAAATTCGATTTCTAGTGTTTTTGGTTTTAAAGTAAATATAAACAGGATTTAATGCAAGTGCATTGTGTAATTGCTAAAAAACGGTGGATTTGATCAAGTTCAATTGTTTAATTATTTTATTAAAATTCGATTTCTAGTGTTTTTGGTTTTAAAGTAAATATAAATAGGATTTTAATGCAAGTACATTGTGTAATTGCTAAAAAACAGTGGATTTGATCAAGTTCAATTGTTTAATTATTTTATTAAAATTCGATTTCTAGTGTTTTCGGTTTTAAAGTAAATATAAACAGGATTTAATGCAAGTGCATTGTGTAATTGCTAAAAAACGGTGGATTTGATCAAGTTCAATTGTTTAATTATTTTAATAAAATTCGATTTGTTGAATTTTTGGGCAGTTCAATGGATAAATTGGGAAAATGTAGTTTGCAAATATTTTATAATCTATATACAAATAAATAAAATATATTAAATAGATAAAATATTTCTATATTAACTAATAACTCAAAATTTATTTGTTTTTAAGTATTTGTATTTGATCTTTTAGTTTTGTTGGAGTGTAGATTGGTTTTGTCTGTTCGTAATATTTGGGTGGTCTCTTTTAGAGAACAACGGAACGAATTTCAACGGAAACTAATCAAATTTATTACAGCATATGGATTGCAGAATTATAATTTTATAATATTATAATTAATTAAATTACAATTTCAGATTGAAATTAATTCTATTTCTTACAGTCTATGGCTAAGAGCAATTAGTTCATTAATAGATTTTGTTTTTAGGATACCTCTGCAGATTACAGATGAGTGGTGGCACATTGGAGTTGCTGATAAGAGATGGCAGAATGCAGAGCAGTACAACAAAAATGTGATTGTCTTACACTAACAGTAGTTTGAATATTGGATACCGGGAAATCGGACCAATTAAGTCATAACTAACATACTTTTCCTTTCCCTAACCCACAAAATTTACTAACTATTGGCCGCCAAGGTGTCTGTAACCGGGTCGATCTCAATAATTTAACTAGTATCCTTCCATATCCTTCCAAGTATATGTAAAAACGGGTGTACTGTGGGCCCGGCGCTTTCCGGGATATCCTGCTTAATGCTTGGCAGTACATTCAAAATCAATCAATCAATCAATCAATCAATCAATCAATCAATGTCAGAATTTGCTTATTATATTGATAATTGGAATATAGGGATATGGTAGTCAATAAGATTGAATGATTTTGTTGCATAGCATAATTGCAATATTGTTGAAGTTGTTGTTATTTTTGCTTAAGGTAATAGAATCTCTATAGGATTAAGATCGAGTATTTATGGTGACCAGTCTATAGTTGCTTGACCCAAATCTTTGAGATATTTAGTTATAATGTACTTTTGTAGATTGGAGCATTATCTTGCTGTAATAAGAAGTCTGTTCTTATCAATTTTCACCCGGAAACCATTGCATATTTATTAAGGGCCTCCAAATATGTGCTTGAAGTAATTTTTCCCGGCAGCATTGTGAGATCTCTTATGTCAATATAGCTAAAACACCCCAAACCATTACTTCACCTTATCCGCTGTGCCGAGTTGGCATTGTTATGTTACGAAAGTCTTTTTATTGAGGTGTCGAATAAAAATATTTTTTACGTAGCTTCCATCTAAAGCAAAGAACGATTCGTTGTTTTATAATATTATTCGCCAGAACTCGACAGGTTTCGCTAAATAGGTACGAGCAAAGTTTATTTGGTTTTTTATTCTTCTGGCTTATAAATGGCTTCTTTTTACATTCGCCTCACAAAACCGTCTGTGTACAGTTTTGAGACTAATTTTTATTTCTTTTACATACTGATTATCTCACTTAGAACTGATTTTCCCGTAATCAGAGGGTCTCTTTGCACAAGCATAGTCTTCCTTAGGCATTGTATTTCTTTTAACCTCCCTTTCTTTAGGCACTTTAGGATTTTGGATTTCCAAATTTGGTACATCACCAAATTTTTGTGGCAGTTTGTATCTGTATTATTACAACTATATTATTATATTATTTTCTTATTATATTATAAGGTATATTTATATTTATAAGGTATATAAATTAGATTTCCATGATTATATGACGTATTTGTCGTAAAGCTGTTAAATCAATTGATTTTTAATCATATTTTATAAAATCTAATTTATATTATTTTAAAATTTTTATAATTTCATATTTTTATAAATGTAAAAAAATTAATTAATTGTAAATTTCAGGTAAAAACTAATACAATTTATTACAGCGGCTTGCAGAAATTATATCATTATATTATTATATTATGAATTAATTAATTAATAGTTTCAAAGTAATTAGTAATTTTCGGGCAAAAACTAACACAATTTATTACAGCATATGGCTTGTAGGAATTATATTATTGTATAATTATGTTATTATATTAATAATTAATTAATTTGTAATTTCAGATTAAAAATTAATTCTATTTCTTACAGCCTATGGCTAAGAGCAATTAGTTCATTATTAGATTTTATTTTCAGGAAACCTCTGCAGATTACAGATGAATGGTACACTGGAGTTGCTGATAAGAGATGGCAGAATGCAGAGCAGTACAACAAAAATGTGATTGTCTTACACTAACAGAAGTTTAAATATTGGCTACCGGGAAATCGGACCAATTATGTCATAGCTAACATACTTTTCCATTCCTTAACCCACAAAAATGTACTAACAAGGTGTCTGTAACCGGGTCGATCTTAATAATTTAACTAGTATCCTTCCATATTCTTTCAAGTATATGTAAAAACGGGTGTACTGTGGGTCCGGCGCTTTTCGGGATATCCTGCTTAATGCTTGGCAGTACATTCAAACTCAATCAATCAAAAAAAAACTACCAGAGAGTTTACTAAACATTTTTAAGGGGTGTTAAATCATGGGAGTAAAGGATTCTGAAATTTTCTTTCTCACATTAAAATGAATCGACGCTTATATTTTTTAAGTTTAATTGATATTCATTTTATTAATTTGAATTTAAAATAAAATTATTTTAAATTGCTTCCTTCGTAAAGTTATATTCATATAATTTTTTAGAAGCTTCCCTACTGCTTATTTTTTTTCAAAACGGTCTTTTAACTATTTTTTACCTTCTATATGTTAGATTGTACTATTGAAAGATATGGTCAAATTACAACTATAAGGCTACAATTTCTAAAAAAAAAACCAAATATGATGCTAACGAGAACTGCTGTTAAAGAGAACTAGATATTGAATAATGAAATTGCCGGCGAAAAATATGTAACAAGTAGTAAAATCAAATCGTTAGTAAGCGAAATATAAAAAATGACCCGGTTATCCATATTACTGTTGCACTTAATTTGGCATTTCTCAATAAAATTGGAAAAACGTTTAGCAACGTCGAAATCAAAATGCTTGCAATCGTTTGCAATCCGCGATTAAAAAAAATACATTTTTTAGATTCAGTTTCATTTTTTCAGTGATTTTTACAATCGTGTAGATGCAAACCGATATTATTAATTTAGTTTCTTTCTTGAATCGATTTTTTTCACACTCGATCTAATCGATTTGTTTGGTACGATTGTTGTATCAATCTATTGTTTCTTATTATGTGAATTAATTTAAAATATGGTTCTTTCAAAGCATTGCAATATCCCTGTGCTTTGTCAGAAAAAGTTGCTACAAAAAGTAGGACAATAATTTTGTCTCAAGACCCTATTATGGCTAGAGTTTGGTTGGGTCTAAACATCCAATCATTCACCGACGCATTAATTGCTCCAGACCAACGAATTCGACTAAATTTAAAGTTTTTTACGATTTACTAGCTAGCACAGGTTATTACAACACACTCTTTAATTTTATCGAGTCAGTAATTGTAATTGTCGGCAACTTTATTTTTTCCCATGTATTATGGTTTGATGCAGACTGCCTTTTTATCGTCTTTAACTAATGGGGCAATTAAGTGGCCAATTTTTGGATCTGCATGAAATTTACAAGATTTTTACAAAAATTTTGATTTTAATTTCAGAAATGCCGAATACTATTCTGAATAACACCAAGAGGACTCTTTTACATGATGTTCATGGTGAGAATTTCAATGGCATTTCTTTATTATTCTATCTGTCGATTAAAACTCTATATAACTATATACTATGTTGGGAGGGGGAACCGCTCACAACTGGACATTTTAAAACTGGATATTTCAAAATAGGCTTTGACAAAACGAAGATAAATTACAAAACTGGATATTTCAAAACTGGATATTTTAAAACGAGATAAGGTACAAAACGAGATATTGTACAAAACTTGATATTTCAAAACAGGATATTTCGACATGTGATTTAAACTTAAAATGATTTTTTAGGAAAGTTCTGGAATATGGCCAGTTAGGAAGGAACTCGGCGAGTTCTTAACCAATTTTGATGAGATTCGATATTTAGGATGAAAATGGGATTTAAAAATGATTTTTTGGGAAAGTTTTGGAATATGGCCAGTAAGAAAGGAAGTCGGCGAGTTCTTAACCGATTATAATGAAATTCGATATGTAGGATGAAAATGAGATTTTAAAATGATTTGTTGGGAAAGTTCTGGAATAAGGCTAGTAAGGTTCCATACTTGAATATTTCTAAGGAGAGAAATAGAATTTTCCTTCACTTAATGTTTTTTTTTTTAATTGCTGCTTTTCTCATCTTATTAAAATTAATTTTCACATTCTCAACCTACATATAGAATTTCATCATAATCGGTCAAGAACCCACCGAGTTCCTCCCTAATTGGCCATATTCCAGAACTTTCCCAAAAAATCATTTTAAAATCCCATTTCCATCCTACATATAGAATTTCATCATAATCGGTGAAGAACTCACCGAGTTCTTCCCTAATTGCCCATATTCCAGAACTTTCTCAAAAAATCATTTTAAAATTCCATTTTTATCTTTGGAAGATTTTCGTTATTCAATTTTTGAATTTAGTAAAAGGACCAAGATTGACAAGATTGCAATCGACTGCCGAAACCATGGAGCGGAAGAGAAGAATTGGCTCCAAAGAATGCGATGACAGTTCCATCTGCAAGCAAATGTTATGGTGTCAATTTTTTATGATGCGCGTGGGATAATTTACATTGATTATCTTTGAAAGAAAAAATAAATCAACGTCGAGTATTATGCAAACTTATTGCAGCGTTTAAATTGCAGAAAAAAACGGTACGATTTGACAAAGAAGAACGTTTTGTTTCATCAAGACAATGCACCAATTCACACATCCGTTAACGCGATGGCCAAAATCAATGAGTTAAAGTTAATTACTTCCTCATTCGCCAGATGTCTCCCTCGGGTTATTTTCTTTTAACTAAACATGAAAAAGTGGGTCGATGGTGGAAGATTGACGGTTATTTTGAGGAACTTACCGATTCTCACTATATATAAACAGGGTATCGAAGCTATTGAACATCGCCTAAAAAAGTGTATTAAGCTAAATGAAGACTAAGTAGAGAAATAAAGATGTTTTTCCCAAATTGTTTGTGTTTTCTTTATCTGGTCGAATACTTCTGGGACCAACTCGTCAAGCTAATAAACCTGAAATGTTGGAGCCGTTCTGAAATGTTTACTTCCTTAATATTAAGCTTAACTTATAAATAATGCACAGTACTAGTACTTTCCAATTAGTAATCTAATTGGAAACTTTAATATTTTAGTCATTTCCAATGAAATACAGAAATTATCGTTGTCCCCAACCATAATTGTTTCAGCTGTTTTTAAACTGGTTCTGTTTACATTCTTAATATAATAGAAAACAACAATAAAATTAATTTTTTCATATACATCTGGATATTTCTAAGAATATTGTTATTTTTAATTAGGTAAATTTATTTTATTCAATAACATCTCAGGTACGTAGGCTAATAACTATAAATAGTACCAAGCTACTTATTCAAACAATTTTTATATTCTGGTACTCTTCCGTTTCCTATACCTTTAATTAAACTCCACCTTGCCATCCAATCAACTTATATATATATATATATATATATATATATATATATATATATATATATATATATATATATATATATATATATATATATATATTTAAATATATATATATATATATATATACATATATATATATATATATATATATATATATATATATATATATATATATATATATATATATATATATATATATATATAAACTAGCAAATCCTGCATAACAATTTGACTGTGAATGATTGAGATGTTTGCGTTAGTGGCATAATTATGCTGACTAAGATCTCAGTCGAAATAATTTAAGGCATGCGCTTTTGTTCGATTTTCAATACGGGTTTCGTAAGAATCATATGCTGATGGAACAAAAGTATTGAAAAATATGGTGATTCAAGTATCACTAGATACTTCTAGCATTTAAGTTATGTAAACGTTACCATAAGATGGCATCGATCGTGATCACACTAATGCACACGTTCACGGAACAGGAGCCATGTGTACACGCGGAAGGGAGACAGAATTTCGCAGAATTAGTGGTACCTTAGATGATGTACTGCGTCATTTACGAATATTATTACCCGAAGTTTATTGCTGATTTACTGCCTTTTAGGTAAAATTGATGAAGAAACCAAACAATTGTGGGCACTTGACTTAGTAGATATGAAGTTTCCAACAGTGGAAAATGTATTAACTTTCCTGAATAAGAGGTGTAATGCTTTACAAATTTGTGAATCCACGAGTAAAAAGAACTACAACATTTGAGGTTTTAGCAACGGCAGGTATTTATATAACATCAAGTATCGGCGAACGCCAGTTATATAGAGCATTATTGGATTCGGGCTCACAGATCTCATTTGATACCGAATCTTTCGCTCAACGCGTAGGCCTAAAACGCAACAATTCATTTGTTTCAATTTACGGTCAATTTCAAAGTTCGGTTGGTTGATAGTGGGGCCAGTTAATCATTCAGTGCAAACGATAGTTAAACTACGCGTCATCACAAGCCCAAGTTTTCAAGTAATAAATAAAGATCTGCATCTACCATTAAAGAAATTTTGGGAAACTGAAGAAAACACACTTCACACCAACGCAACTGTCACTGTCTATTGTATGAAACGGCATGTGCAACCTATTTAGCAGTAAAAGCATTTAAGAAATCATCCGAAAGTACATCCCAAATACAAATACTACTTAAGCAACATATTAGCGACAATTTGGAGGAAAGCGGTTTCCACTTAAAACAGTGAGTTTTTGGATCATTGGCTCAGTACAAAATTGAAAGCATCCCAAAATTAATTGAAGAGGACTCAACAATCAAAACACTTGGGATTCTTTACCAACAACAAATATATATGTTCAGCTACCAGTATATTGTGACGCCTCCGAAGCTGCTTACGGTTGCGTTGTAAATATAGAAAGAGAGCTATAAACGAGAGTTTGGCAAAATTACCATAAATCTTTTAAACGTCAAGAGTAAAATAGCTCCGATAGAGCAAATATCTTTACATCGATTCGAACTATGTAGCGCCGTCCTATTGTGCAAGCTAATCAAATTTTGTTTCCAATCCCTATCATACAGAAACCTAGAAGTGTTTGCGTGGACCGATTCGATGATAGTGATCCACTGGTTGTCGGATGTATTTCGAAGATGGCAAAGTTTTATTGGTATTCGAACATTAGTAATTCGGAGAACTTTACTCGAAACCAGTGACAAAGCAAAATCCGGCCGATACAATATCAAGAGAGATCCAACCAAAGGCATTAACTAAAATATAACTTTGGTGGCAGGGCCTTGTTGGATGAGACAAGCTGAAAATAATTGGCCAAAATCACAAGTAGTATAGTGGAAGGTATTTCTCTGGAAGAGCGTTCCAAATATATTAAAGTATTAACAGCAACAAAGACTGAAAAACAGGTAGTTTCAACGATACTAACCAAACTGTCGTCATTGTTGAAAGCGCGAAAGGTAATGGTCCATATATTGAGGTTTAAAACGAGTTTACGTAGAAGAGAGTTAAAGAAAGTAACAATTATTTAATCACTCTAACCGGACTAGATCAAGCCAAACTGATACTTCTTCGCACTGTCCAGCAAAATGAGTTCAAAGCAAAATCTTGACAATAATTTAACATTACCTATGCAAAAAACCATTTATCGTCACTTGATCCATTTAAAGACACCAATGGACTTCTTAGAGTAGGTGGTTGCCTTAATAAATCATCACTTCCGTATTCAAC
Source organism: Tipula confusa (assembly GCA_963556175.1). Lineage (NCBI taxonomy): Eukaryota > Metazoa > Arthropoda > Insecta > Diptera > Tipulidae > Tipula > Tipula confusa. The sequence goes on from OY744476.1 coordinate 78,808,931, forward strand.
AAGGCATCCAGTAATTCTACCACCAAAAAACGACGTAGTTTGTGAGAGAACTATTCGAGATGTCCAATTCAATCACATTCACGCTGGAAATTTACTGACACTAAGTGAACAAAAAATGGAAGACTTACCCACTGTTCGATGTAACTAAATTGAACCATTTGTAAACATAGGATTTGATTATGCTGGGCCACTTTACATCAAAAGAACCAAACGTAATACTGCTCCGGTCGAAAAAGCAATGTTTAGCCGTAAAGGCAGTACATTTGGAAGTAGTTGACACCGCATTATTCTTGGCAGCTCTTAGACTTGGTGTGACAATGAGCCAATTTATTGGAGCCATGAGGTATTAATTTCCATTTCAAATCGCCACATGCTTTTAATTTTGGTGTATTATGTAAGTCATCAGTCAAATCATTCAAATATAATCTTAAGAGAGTCACAAATATTAATTTGTCATTTGAGGAAATCACCATCCTAATAAAATAAATAAATAAATTGAGGCGATCTTAAACTTCAAACTACTCTGTAGAATGAACGATGATCCTGAAGATGTTCTAACACCAGCTCATTTTCTGATCGAAGAGTCTTTGAAATTACTTTCTGAACCAATGCTACATGACATCCCGCAAAATTAATTGTCAAGGTGGCAGAATTTACAACAAAGAATTCAAAGATTTTGGCAGCGATTGTATCACGACTACCTAACAACACTTCAACACCGGTATAAATGGAAGGTTAAATCCCAGCAAATAAAAATTGATGACATTGTACTAATAAAAAAGGAAAATTAATATCCAAGCCTGTATGGTTACTTGGGCAAATCAAACGACTTGTCACCAAGCTAATAAAGTTGATTAAAACGATTAAAGGTGATTATAATTCTCGGTCTAAAATCCAGTAAATATTGAGGAAAGTACGAGGCATTTCATAGATTTAAAAAAACACTCACCTGGGCTTGATGGTCTCAGTACTTTCGTTATAAAAAAGTTTGAATAACTATAGACCCATATCTTTATTACCCATTTTGTTCAAAGACTTTGAAATTTGTATAATTTCGGCTGGTTAATTATTTGAATAAAATTCATTTACAAACGAGTACTGAGGATGCTCAATTGTCTTGCGTTAATAAGACTCAGTATAAGGTCCTTAGCTATTTAAGCTATGGTTTGATTGGAAATATTGTGGCTTTTGCCAGTGACCTGGCACTGGGTTATTCTGGCATATCTCAATCTACTGTATACAAGATAAGATTAAAAGTGACTATTAGACATTGGATTGACTGCCATTGCATTAAGTTCTAAAACAAAACTAATGTATTTTGGTCTAACGAAAGAAATTTTCTCATTGTCAAATATAATGTTGGTACTAAGGTTTCTCGGTCGGTTTTTACCGTCGGTAAAAACCGGTAATTTAAGTAATTGTTAAATTACCGATTACCGGTAAAAAAAACTTAAAAACCGGTAAAATATTCATATTCGAAAACGGCGCTGAACAAAACGTTTATTAATTCGCATCTGTCAACTTATCGAAGAAGCATGATTTACACATTATTCGATTAGTTTGCTCATTTGTCTAATTGGAGTTTTAAAATAATAAAAATTCTTCTGTGAAACATTTAATTTAGCAAGAAAAATTGAAAACCTAATTGAATTTACTGCAAAATAAATTTGCGATATTTGAAGTTACGGGTAACAGAATTAAAAATTTGAACAAATTACTTAACGCACTAAAAACTGTTAAGCCTACTTTCATTGATAGCAAGCCTACATTTTTAATCGATAGTGTAGTTTCTACACTATAATTAGATCACAACTATCGGATTATTTATTTAAAATTGTAATATTCTATTAAATAACCGGTAAATGCCGGTTTTACCGGGTTTTCCGTTATTTGAATTACCAAAAACCGGTTATTTAAAAATCGGTAAAACGAGAAACCCTAGTATAGGTACTATAACTCATGTTGTAAATTTATATTTAAAAAAAAGCTTCCCTTACACAGTAGCCAAAAAATACGAAAACACACTTCCCATCTCCATTTTCCAGAAGAAACCACCACAAAATAAATAATAATGTACTGCTTGGTCGCCGAACCGTATCAACGAAACATATAACCTATCGAGACCTTCAATAAAAACAACGGTACACCTAAATAAAACCAGCATCAACTTACAAGCTCATATATCTTCTGTGCCTCTGAAAGCATTCTCGTATATTCTACTACTTCGATCAATTTGAAATGCAAACCTTCGCTTTATACGTACTCGAGACACGCTACTTTCTCCAACATTTCAGTTCACTTGTGACAAAATTTTTTCATCCTCCCTGTTGAGTTTTCTTCAATTTGAATCTACTTATTTATAAATAAATCTCGAAATCATCGAACAACTTTTCTAATATTCAAATACACAACTAAATGTATGGACCGTTCTTCTTTGCTAGTGCGGCTGGCATTGCGATAAATTCCAACCGTGTTCATTATCGTGAGATGATAAAGAAATTTCCGGACTCAAACTACAAAAATGAATCTCAAAAACTAGTGGTTTTAATAGGACGGCGCAAAACAATGAAATTGAAATAAGACGAAATTTGTCTTAATACCCCTAAACTTATCATACGACCCTTGTAAATAGTTTTGTATTTTAGGAATTCGCTAAAACTTAAAACATAATAATGTTGGCTGACAAAAATAAAAATCAATATTTTAATTCAAATTATAAAGAAAAAAAATCATAAAAGTGACCATAATCCTATACATAAATAAATTACTAAGCAGGGCCAAATTCCCTTACATAAGTTATCACTTTATACTTGTGTATGGTGTTACTCCATCAACAGTCAAGCATAATGGCAATTAAAATTTACGCACTCATGCATATAAGTAAACAATATAACCAACATTAATGGGTATAAAACATAAAAATCTCTTGTTTGTAACTAAATTAAATTAATTGACATACGACATAAATACATAATTAAATTATGTTATTTTAATTGTATCTAAAAAATTGAATAAATATTGACACGTTAACTATTTTTTTGAAACCCAAACTCCTTTCGCTCACTATTCCGTGCGCACCCCTAGTTTTTGATTGATCTATGATACAGATTACAGAGTAATTGACATCATTATAATATTAAGATCATTTAATATTCACCATAATTATAGTTCATACTATAAAAATATTTATATTTATAAAATAATCGATCGACAAGTTAGATTTTTTTATCGTTACTTCCCTCAATGTACATATACATTTTCTATTTTTCTACAGGTAACAAAGTGTTTTTTTAATAATAGCAAAATACACGTCCCCAAATGCCATATATACGGTAATAGTTTTATTAGAAAAAAAAAAGTTAGAATAACAAAATATGTGTATAACTACCTCGTATAAAAAAAAATGTTTGACATTCAATGGTAGCGTTGGCAATGTTCTATACCTTTCCAAGTATAATTTCGATTGGAAAATATTTAGATTCGATCATAAGATAGTGTTAAATTGCTATAGGTAACTACAACTAATTTCAATGTTGACTGCTCTTCAAAGCATTATCGACAAATAACCATACCATCATATTATATTTTTTCCTCACATTATATACATAGCAATGGTGTGCTTACGTCATTTTGTTCGGGAGTCACGCAATTTATTTCTGTTTATAGTTTTGAAAAAATGCTAAGCCATTAGTTACACGAATATGGTTGAACAAAATTCGTTGTTTACAAACTTTATGATTTCTTCAATCAAAGTTTTAAAGTCAATATAAAATACCAAAATGGGAAAGGTATATATTTTTATTTTTATTTTTTTTTTTTTTTGTAGTCTAGACTGTTTGAAATTCACAGAGGTTAATTGAATTACATATTTGTCTGGAAACATATTATATATCTACATGATCGAATGGAGCATAATGTAAAATAATCTATTAAAAATGTAAATGGTCTCGAACTAGACTATGGGTTAGCCCCTTAATCTTGCAATACATAATCTTTCTTTACAAAAGCTTACATAGAAGAATTTCCAGTGTAAATGCACGAGAAATTCTTATATACAAGATAAAAAATCTACACTGTGATATAATTATAGATCATGTTTTCCGAAAGAGGCGCCACGATCAAAATATTTAGTATACCATGTAATTCGCAAGAGGCAGCACGATCAAAGTATGTAGTATGCTATATTTTCCAAGAGGAGCAGCACGATCAAATTATATAGTGCCAATCATTACCAGAAGGTTTTTTTTTAAATGTTCTTCAAAACATTTCGTGTCAAACGTAAAACATAAAATAATACAAATTAACAATAATTACAAAATAGCCAAAATAAGAAAGAAAAAACACTAAACCTAAGTGTACGTTTCCACCAAAAAGTTGGTTGTTTTTTTTTTACAACGCGCCTCATACGGATAGTATCCATACACAAAAAAATTGAGTCTGAACACAAAAATTTGTTACTCACACATAAAAAAAACAATGCGAAAACAACCATCTTGTACTAATGGAGAGAAAAAAAAGAAAAATTTTACTAATCCTGTTGTTTTTTTACATTGGTACTAAAATATAAAATTTCCTCTAGGAAATTTTATTTATTTATTTAATAAATGTCTTTACCATGTATTTTTGATGCGATTAAAATTTTAACTAACGCTATTTATTTTTTTAAACACTAAAAGCCATTATTTTTTATTAAACTTTAAACATTTTAGATTTGCAACCATTTACAATGCATTTTTATGAAAAAATTAACTTCAACATTTGAACACATTTAAATATTTAAATGTTTGATTCTAATACATACACATACATGAAAAATAAAAAAAAATTCCCTTTGTAAGAAAACAACAGATTCCTCGGTCGAAACCAAGACTTAAATAACAAAATGTAATATTTTAAAGCAACACATTGTTTGAATCAAAATGATAGTCATCCATGACTTTTTCTTGTTTTAAATTATTTTGTTGTTGTTCGAGATAACTCCAACAGAAATGATGTTCATTGTGTTTAGTGTATTTATGTGCAATTAGAATTACTAGCACTCGATATTCACAAAAAAATTCTTTATCAATGCACTATGGGTCTGTTTTTTTTGATATCGGAGAAATCGGAGAGATGGCAATCGGAGAGAAAGTCCGACATGATCTATTCTTTGTGAAAAAACTAAATTTTTTTGTACAATCTAATAATTATCCCTTTTTTGGTAGTTGGCTTCCATTGCCGAATTCTTTAAAAAAAACAACAAAGAATTTTGCTCAATTAGAAAACAATTGTACATACATTATGTACATATTCCATGAATACTTAAATAAAAAAAAATGTGTACGTTTGCTTTACTTTTACTTCTTACAAAAATAGCCGCGCAATGTGAAAGTTTTTAACCGCGCCATGTCAGGGATTCCTGTAAATGATATAAATGACGAAATATCGTCCAACATCGTGGGTTCAACAAAAAAACACTTAAGTGCGTGTTTAAAATTACAATTGAGAATTCATAAACTTTTAGGAAAAGCAAGATTATGTTGATGTTTATGTAAAGCAAGATTTTTACTAAATGCAAGATTTTATACTTGCAAGATTTTGTAATGCAAGATTTAGGGACGCTCCTGGTTTCGAACTAGACTATAAATAACTTTATTGGAGTTAATGATCTAATTTTCTATATTCAAATATATAATTTCCAAAAATCAATGATGAGTAACTAATCGAGTCACCACAATGATTATTAATGATATTGTTTATATTTTGTCATTTATGTTTTTGTGTGTTTAATTCTATGCCATATGTTTTTATCGGAGAAACTATTCAAACCATCTCACAGATGTTATCTTTTATAACGTTATTTACGCAATTGTCAATCAAGTCGCTACCTCACGATTATAGTATCGCTTTAACTATCCAAGTTCCGTAATCAATATAATCACTGGATCTGTACGACAACGGGCAAATAATAAGTTTTCCAGGCTATAGTTAGATAAAAGATCACTTGCAATCAATGCATTTAAGAGGTATGTGATATTAAATTTCAGGAGCGTCTGTTTTCATATTGAGCAACTGTTTGGTCAGCGTCTGTAGTTCAAGAGAGGCAGCTGCCTCTTATTACTGAAATGATCTGCTCCATGGGTTCTGGCGGAAGCCACATATTACGTCAACAAACATTCCCTAGAAGTGGCCTAACACTTCGGTCTAGTAAGGATTATGCTATTCAGTTCTAAATCACCATCTTGCGAAACACTGCCTGAAAACTTTACATCCACTGTAAATAATGATGTTCTACTGCAAAATCTCGAGCAAATGGAAAAAACGATAGCAAAACTAAATAATTAAGTTGTCGAATTAAGAAAAAAAAATTATTCTTTGAAGAAAATAAAATCAATGATGAAGCAGAGACCGCGATATTAAATAAAAATCATTTCCAACTGCTCAGCAAAGAAAACCAATTCTGTGCTGATGAAAGTGAACTAGAACGAAAAACTAATTGGATTCGCGAAAGAAGAAAAAGAGTAAACAAAAGCGACCAAAAACACTACAACAACCAAATGGAAGACTGATCGTCACCTGAAGTTCGAAAAAGAGAAAAAGCAAAACAAGGACGAAAACACAGAACTTATCAGAAGAGGACTCTCACTCTTCATGTTCATCCAATTATCCACCTGAGAGTTAAAAGTGAACCCTTGAGAAAAGCTACTAACAATCGAGCGCGTTCGGTGACGGGAATCGATGTAAAATAGTCCTCTGCTTGGAAATAAAAAGATTCTTACTGTCTTAACATTCCTTTAACTGAAACACTTTACTTGATCTAAATTTGACGGTCAAATCTTAGTCCTCTGCTTGAAAAAACAACGATACCTGGGCTCGAAATCCCAAACAAAAAGTAGACCTGTTTGCAAATCATCTAGAGCAGACCTTTAAACCATATCCAAGACAAGCTGCAGAGGAAGATATTACCCCAGCAGAAAAAATTGATGAGCACGGAATAAGAGCTATAACAATTGGAACTCAATTGAAACTCAGTTTCAAAGTTTAAAATTAAATTTTAACACGGTCTCCAAAAATCTATTTTCGTGGGAAATAGAAATGAAATTTTTTTGGAGACTTATTTTTTTTTTGACATATAACACCAACAAAAAAAAAAGAAATGTAAATTATGCAATTCTTGATTCTTAGATCTGTCATTCGTAAATTTTGTCGTGCTAGGTATTGTATAGTAAAATTTCCCCTATTTTTTGTATTTTAGATGCCGCGCCATTTTTTGTCATTAACTAATAATATTAAACTAATAATTGTGATTTTTAAGAATACACAATGTGTAATACACAAAAAAATTTTATTTTCAAAATCAGATCTGCCAAAAATTCCGCACGAAAATAATGGGTTGATACAATAGTTTCATGCGAAAACAGATTGGAGTTTATGCGCGCCATCTCTGGAACATGCCATGCACTTGGATAAATTTTGATTTTTCGCTCGTGATCTGAGTATTCGAAAACGAAATATCAAGTGAAATTTTTCGTACCTGATTTCGCTTTGTTAAAATCGTATGAGTATTTCACTCGAAATCGATCTGAGTACTAGGCTTTAAACGTTAAAAAGGCTCCAGGGTATGACTTAATAACGGAGCAAGTAATTAAACGCATGTACCAAAAAAAAGGAGGAAGAAATTATTGCACATAATGAATGCACCAATCCGATTAAGATACGTACCAAGGCAATGGAAGGTTGCAGAAGTAATCAAATCTCCGAATGAAAAATTTTCATATAGGGTTTTATCTCTGCTTTCAATACGATCAAAATTATTCGAAAAGTTACTTCTAAAAAAACTGAAACTAATCTGACTCAAACAAATATGCTCCGGGATATTCCTAGATGTTACCAATCGTTTGATAAGGTAAGTCATCATGGGCTTGCATTCAAATTGCAACGGGTGCATTTATTTACTACATGTACTAAATTATATTTTATCTACATCATTAACTAATGCATTAACTAATGCATTGAAGCATGAGGAAAACAAACATTCTGTATTTGACAGGCATTACCAGCAATTTACTGGTTTTATTTACGATGCTGTCAGATTTAATACAGAGGGACATTTTCCACCAAGTTACTATCTGTATTTCGCTATAATTGAGACCTGGATAATATCAAACCCACTTGTGTTTAAGTTAATATTGTGAAAAAGGTGACTCAATTATAATCAAGGTCAAATGTGGTTCTTTTTGGATTATTGTTGTTGTCGCATATATCGTTTGGTAATCATGCTGAAATTTACAAAGGATTTCTAGAATTTATAAAAAGTGACGTTCTACCACTATCAACGAAAATGGTCAGATGTTGTTTGCGGGAGGTTTTAATCTTTCTAAAATTGTTTGGTCTTCAGTGAATGACAAGTTTATGGAAACTACAGTTTTTAACAAAAGTAGACTCAAAGCAGTTTTTAACGATTTTGACCGTATTCTGAACCTGATTTTTTCTCCGCTTGAATTTATTGACGTAGAGTCTTGCCGGAATTTAGCGGGAGATACTAGTATTTAACACAAACTTTTAATTTTATTTTATTTTGCAGATTGTGATTTTGTTGATTTTGGAAAGGAAGATTTTAAATAAGATTTTAACAATGGCGATGTTCCCGCGTTAAGCAACTTGCATGATAATATTGGTTGGACAATTTTATTACAAGGGCTGAGTATTTTGCAATATTTCGAGTATTGCGCAATATTTGTGGGAACAATTACTTCATTTGTTCAATACAAGCTTATCGAGCGGTATATTTCCTGGTTTATAATTGAAAGCCGCCGGTAGGTTTGATAGATTGAGATCACAAAATTCTTCTTCAAAAGCTACCAGAGTTCGGACATGAGTTTTTTTCAATTAAATGGACTGCATCATACATACCAGCACATTGTCAATACGTTAATATTTCGCAGGTTACTTCGTTTGGATTTATCATACCTTCTGAGGTTTCACAAGGCTGTTACATTGGTCCATTACTTTTTAATATTTTTAATAATGACGTTATACAACGTTTCAAGTTTTGTCACTGTCTTTTGTATGCATATGACCTTGAGATTTATGCGCATATTAATTCTTCTTTTGGTACTGATTGAATGCAATTCGGACTTGATTTAAATAAATTGCCCATACACACGAAAAATTGTAAAGTTATGACTTTTTGCAGACAGTGGTTGTCTTGTGTAGAGATACAGTGTTTTATTGGATGAACAGATTAATCGGGTTTTTGATATTTGAGATCTTTAACGTATTTTTTCGTTTCAGCTGACTTTAAATATGAACTCATAGATTATATAATAATTAAGGGATGCGCTTTGTTGGATTTTATTAAACGGAATGGCTGTGATTTTTGTGATCCATTCACAATCTATCTTAATTTTTTAGATCAGTGTTAGAATACGTATCAGTCGCATGGAAACCACTTTATCATGATTGATGCATTGCGGCATCTGGCTTTTTATAAAATCTATAGGTAGTATATATGTAGTGTATTTTTTGTTAATATTTTCCAGAAGCTTTGGAGCACACAAATTTACTTATTCCCTTATTTTTATAATTTGCTAAACACATTTTACTTATGTTTATCTAATTACGCATTTATAACGACACTAAACACCCGCATTTGACAAAGAACAACAGTCGTAACTAAAGTTTTACGTGGTTCTACTTTATGTATTTACATAATAGTAAAGAATATTTCATAAATAATTCAAAATTATTTTCGGTTTTAGCACTTTATCTAAATTGAATTTTATTTAAACTGGAACTAGTGGAGAGCACACTAACAATTACTGCAACATACACCACAGTCCGAAAATAGCATCTCCGATTAGGACGTTATAATAAAAAATAATTCGGTTTCAGCCGAAAACAAGCTAATTTCTAAAACTTGTAGCGTAAAAATATGGCACTGTGACCAAAGCAATTTTACCCCGGATTGAAGCAAACAGTTTCATTGGAATTTTCGTGTGTATTGACGTGTTTTATCTGTTTAACGGTTATTTCATTTAATTTTTGTGCTAAATATTTTTTTGATTTGTAATTTATATCCGTTTTAGAATTTTGTGTTTTCTCGGTTGACATTTATCACTCGGTAACGGCTCACTAATTCGTTTAGTATAATTGTAGCGTAAGTAATTAACTTTTTCATGTTTGGAGAAATTAATGATATACAACTTTAATATGTTTGATTTATACGGAATTTTTAGATATCGATATTTGTGTTATCGATATTTGTGCCAAAGTCGTCGGTAACCGGATACACTTATATATGCGTGGGCGAGCGGAAGTTTAGATATATACCTAAGTATATGTAACGACGTATACGTATACTTACTCCATACATATAGGTTACAATTGGACCTATAGTACAATCAATCAATCGAAAACAAGCTTATTTCTGATGATTACTCCACTTTAAAACTCAGCACTATTGTCGGAAGGTAGATTAGAGAAAAGCATGTTTTGGAACCAAATGTACAATGATTTACGACGATTTTCAATTACAATGATTTTCTATTAATTCCATCTATACCTATATGTATAGAGTCAAGGCATGCACTTTCACCGGTTTGTACTATAATTTACTAGTTTTTAAAAACCCTACCATTTTCAATTACGGTTTTATTTAAATCACGGGATTTCGTCCTAAAAAAGATTTGGGCTCGTTAGTCCCAAAATCCCGGAATTTATAAAATGACTCGAGATTCCAAATATTGTAATATTCGGAAAAGAGCTATAAAAAGCCATTTAAATTTTATGAACACTTAAATTGGCGCATCTATAGTGTACGAGAAACTAAAACGAGGGAAAACAAATGCATAAATAATCAAATAAACAATTGAAGTATTATAGTTAAAGTTGAAGTTCATACATCCTAACAATGAGTTAATCCGTGCGTCGTAAATTTCAATAGCAACCATATAAAAAGGCCATTAAAAAATTACGTAAAATCCAGGTGTGTTTTAGACTCAAAACTAATAACAAAGCAGTCTGTACAAATCAAAAAAAATCATAGTACATTAAATAATGACCAAAATTGGACAAAAAAATTACAAAAAGTTTGCGGTACAATTCTAAAACGAACTACATTCATTTACGATCTTAATAATTTGACATGAATTAACTATTTCAATAACCTTCGGACAACTTATTATGATTTGTTTACATATACAGTCGAACCAGTTTTATCCGGTATTCGATCAACTGAAGTATAAAGCAGAGTATCTAAAAAAAAATTAAAAAATAGCAACAGCATTACAGGCATTCTGTATTATGAATATAAACAGAACCAATTTAACTATCCTTTATGATGAAAGGCCTCAAACTACAAGAGGGCTTAGCCAACATGCTATACTAAGGCGACTAAAGTACAAGATTGTCATGACAGCTGACATCGAAAAAATGATTCGCCATGTCTGGCCCAATACAGACGATCAAAATTATCACCGAATATTATGGAGGAAGGAGTCTTTCCAACCTATACAAGTTTATAGGCTAAAAACTATAACATACGAAACTACCGCTGCCAGCTATTGAGGAAGAACTACTAGCGCTACAAGAGCTCACAGCACAGAATGGATTTCATTTGGAAAATGGACGTCTAACTCACCCAAAATATTATAAAACATTTCTGGCAACCAACAAGCTAACGGACTATTCCAAATGAAACTAAATGGATGCATTAAAACATTGGAGTACTCTACATAACCTGACCGCAGATAACTAACAAGCAGCCAACCAAACGCTCATTCCTATCTGACTCATCAAAACTTCGGAAACTATGGTTTTGCTTGGTTTAAAGTAACAATCATTCGCCTCGTTTAACTCGAGCCATATTATTGGCAAATTATTAAAACAAACAACAACAGGATCACATCATGTGAAATCTCAAGACAATCCAGAGTACGCAGCTTCACGTGGCGTAACTCCCAAAGAACTTACCTACAAGTTATAGTGGTGTAGACCAACCTTTCTAAAAACTATTCCGCCACAATGGAATACTGAACAATCTATTCCGGATTTCTATTAAACTTACAGGCAGAGCTGGAAGAAATGATAGTGCTGACGACGGCGATAAAGGATTAAACGTTTATATACATCAATTTCAACAAAAGCAAGCGCACAGTTGCATAGCTACGATTTATAAATAACTGCAAAAAAATATTTTAACAAGGGTTGGCTGACCGGACTGAAATGAACTTAAAGTGAAAAAAAACCATTATAAAAATAGCCCAAGAAAAGGATTCCGTAAGAGAAATCACATGCATAACTAAAGATAGAAGGTTAGATACAGGCAGTAAGCTAGTCTCAGGGGCAAGGCCCATCCAACTATCAACGACTAAGGGTGGAGCCAACAGATCCTACAAGGGATGCATCGCTCTCTTCGATAGTGAGCAGCCACTCAATATTATTCATAGCGGCCTACAAAAGTTTCGTTTCCAGACGAGGACTTTGCACGGATGTATTCTCTGACAACGGAACCTATTTTGTTGGAGCAAATTCAGTACTGAAGTAAGAAGTACCGTGCAGCTGTGACCACACTACCTGAGAGCATATAGGCCACGTTGTCCAGTGATGTAACAACGAGGCACTTTATACCGCCTCACACCCCGCACTTTGCCGGAATATGGGAAGCAGATTCAACGCTAAGATTCGACGAACAAAATACTGTCACCACGCAAATCAAAGTGGTTATCAATTTTCAACTACTAACTCTACTAACCAAGGACGCTTCGGACACAACCGCGCTACCGCCAGGGCACTTTCTGATTGGCGGTTCTTTAAAGGCGATATCAGAAGCGATTACCAGCAACAAAGAATTAAGAACAAGACGACACATGATCAAAAAAATGGAAACGCGGACTCGTGAGTACCAAAATCGAAATAAAACCGTTTAGCCAGCCTATCATCAAATATTTCGAGAAGTAAGAAATTATCCCTATGGAGTGGACTGTGGTAATCCTGTACAGCTATGAGCAGCTACTAGGAAGAAATCGGTAATTATAAGATGGCTCACAATGAGATACAAGCAAACTGTAAGGAGTTACCTGAATTAAACTGCAACATTCTAGAACAGCTGCAATGGCAATTCGGCAATCTGGTTGTTGATAATGAGTTACTACTATAGGCAGCAACAAAAATAATTTACAGGAAACACACCAGAGCCTTCTCGACTTAGTCTGCGATACGCATTAGTTACGCCAATTCAGTTAGAGGAGTAGTTGGAATTGCTTCGTCAATACGGAGCAGCCTCCATCACTATTCAAGAGCACGTTATTCATGATCTCGGTTATGTATATCAGAGTGGCAGATATAGATAAAGTAACAACTTCTTCAACAAGCCCTGGGGATTGGCTACGATTCAATGGGCCAATCATTCACTAATCCGAATTCAAAAAAAGACTACCGAAACGAATACTAGCAGTAATAACACACACCGACAAACAAAGATATCCTCCATTGGCTAACCAACACGGACACAAATCGGAAACTGAAACGTCAGAACCCTAACAAAAGCATCAAGGCTAGCATAATTAGAGAAAAAATCAACGTTACAAAATATAAATAATCGGAATCAGTGAAGTGAGATGGATTAACAGTGTTGAAGTAAACTCAAGTGTAGGAAATTACGTGATATTCTCTGGACGAGTTGATAAACATGAACAAGGCGTGGACGAAATGGAAAGAGATGGAAGAAATGTTTCGGAGAGAACACCACCAACAATACATAGATCTTCGAATTAACAACTGGCGCCATTAACGAAACAAGTAACACTTATCCACCAACGGAGCAGGAAGCTAGCGTTGATATGGCTAAAATGAAGAATAACAAAGCTTCTGGAACGGACCATTCTAATGAATAGAATTCACCACTGTACACTTCGAGGACATCGAGCATGCATTTGAGACCAATACCATGAACGCAATATGGAAAGCACTTTATAAAATGGGCAAACCAAAGAAATAAATCAAACTCAAACAAGATATGTACAAAGGCAAACAAAGTGAATCCTACAATAACAACCAAGGAGTAAGACAAGGATGCGTACCCTCGCTACTTTTATTCCTAGTAGTTTTAGATAGTGTTATGAGAAAATTAGACAGCGCATCCTCCAACGGCATTCAATGGGATTAAACCCACAAACACGCCGACATGCAACAAAAAGTGCAGAAGCTATCAGATCTAGCGAAAGAGGTTGACCTTAAATGGGGCTACCACACTAATATCAACACCGAATATATTAACCAAGAGAAAATAGAAGAGGTTCGTATAGCTTGATTGCACGCATAGCTTGATTAGCAAAAACGAGTGGAGCAGATAAAACATCAATTAACGGATCAACAAAGCCAGAACAATGTACCAGAACATGTGTGAAATCGGCTGTGAAAAATGGAAGCATACGCAATAGATCAATGACAAGCTACAGGTGTTTGTATACAAATGTCATAGGAGAATACTGAGGTGCTTCTGGTCCAACAAAATTACAATTGTTAAGCTCCTAAGGCAAAGAAATCAAGTCACCAAATGATGTCATAAGAAGAGCTCTGGGGTGGAATTTGCAAGGAAACAGCAAAGTTGGATGAACAACATGAGAAATCATGGGCGGAAATTAAACTAATAGCGCCTAACAGAGTTAGATGGTTCCTAGTAAATACGACAGGTTACTTAAGACGGCATGGCTGCAAGCAATGAACAAAAGAAAAAACACTTTGGTTTGGCTTTAAAGTATGGGTGCTGTGCACTCCAACGGGTTAAATTATCAACTTCTAAGTATATCAGAGGACCAATATCGGGAATGCTGAAAATTTTCAAAAACCATTTTTGAAATCACTTATAGGAGTATAATTCGCGATAGTAGTAACCTAAAACTTTGCCCACGTGCGTTTAAAAAGATTAAAGGAAAAACGTCTATTTCAACAACCAATCTCGATACTCCAGAGAGCATCAGACATACTAAATATGTGCATCAAATAGGAAAATCGAAAAAAAAAAGTGCTGGGACAATTCGACTCTTTAAGAGATTCAACTGTATTTACATCGAATATATGTATGAGCAAAACATAAAATCTAACTAACTAGACTACATTAAACCTTGATCTGACAGATTTAATTAACCTTTACAACCTTTAAAACGACAAACGAAAATATTTTAACTATTTTACAATTTTAATTTAATTTACTTAAATTTATTTATGTTATACCACAAATCTGTAGTTGTAATTTTTTTATTTTAATTTTTTTTTTTTTGGGTTACCACTACTAAATGATTAATCGCCTTAACCGGAGATAAGTGTGGTATATAGATAAGATTTATTTAAAAAAAAACTCGTATCATTTTTATAAATGGGTGGTCGAGATTATTTTTAATTTAAATAATTGTTTTGTTTGTATTTCCAACAACTCATATTTAGCCTTCAAATCTAACATATGCATTTTGATCGAACGAGTCTCGCAAAATATTGTATGCAAAATATCTAATTGTTATTAATTATAATACAAAAGCTTCTTTAGAAATTTTAATTCAAGGTTAAGATGTTGAACGATTGCAAAAAAAAAAAACCTCCGACTATATACAATCGGTTTTTTTTTATTATATATTGTGCAACATAAGTTAATTTTGTATAATATTTCATTTTTTTCTGCTATAGTATAATTCAAGACACAAATCCAGATCAATTGAGTATTATATAAACTATATAAAGTCACGCGAATAGTACGTACTTATGTGCTTTAGTTTTTTTACTCGTAATATAATATATATAAGTCTAATATAGTGTTTGAACAAAACGTACGAAAACTAAATTCAATAATAAAAATAGAAACTATGTCGATTATAATAAATTATGTACATGTATGAAGGTATACAAAATTTTTGTTATGACGGATTAAATAAAAAAAAATAAAAAATAAAAAAAATGTTATTTACCTGTGGAACTTGTGTACTTTTACCACATCCAGTTTCACCAACCAAAACCAATGTTTGGTAATTTTCTAGGCAAAACAATATATGATTTTGGTAATTTTTTATTGGAAGACGTTCACGTTGACTTTGTAATGTTAACGAATGATGTGCGTTAAATATAAAAGTTGTTATGTTATCATCAATTGATTGAGCGTCTCTTTCTGATGCAAAAGAATCGTCATCTGTAATTAAAAATAAATTCTTTTAATATACCATCACTAATTTGATAAAATTTAATTAAAATCATTTATCTACATAGCAAAAACTATGAAACTATTAAAGTATAGTAGTTATTCAGAAGCTTATGTCATGGAACGAATTTTATTTCTATGTAGTATACAGTCGCTCCAACTCGAACTCGGACACCATATCAGTGAATATATTCGTCTGTGAAGTAGATTTTACGCGTACTTCGTTTACTAGAACCAAATTGAAAACTTTTCCAACATAATTTTGTTGGTGAAGAGTTGCTATACAAAAGTATCGAATAGAGTACTTTTATGGTAACATTTCATACGTAAAATTTATATCTCGATAAGAAGTATGTTTCACACGCACACAATGATGATTTTTATTTTTTTATAACAAAATTAAAAAAATATATGTATACTCGTATAGATTCCAGCAAAAATGTTAAAATTTATCTATACAATAATAAATTATCATTAAAAAATAATAATAATATTGACATGCTGACCAAAGCTGTCTAAGTTTAGTTACAAAATGTAACTATACAAATTTTCCAATAAAAATTTGTTGTACAACAATTTTCATGATGATATAGAGACTTAAGTTGTTACAACTCATTTAGCAATTTTTCTTTCTTATTTTAGTTCTCTGTTAGTTGGGCTATATAACACAGTAGTTACTCCCTGTGGGCTCAGCTCATTCGGTTATATCAGAAAGTTTTAGTCCTCAGGAACTAAATCAAGCAGCTTCATTCTCTTTAGTCGTCATTAACAATATATTGAATGTCCGTGTTTTCATGAAGTTCTAAGTAAATGCTGGATATATTTTTTGGCATTTTTGTGTTTTCTTCTTTGACGGTTTCCATCTTTAGATCCCTATGTAGATGATCGTTTCTAATAAACCAAAGTGCATTAACAATGCATCGTAGTACTATGTTCAGAAACGTTTGTATAATCGTATCGTCCGTTTTCTTTGTGCATCCCCAGAGCTGGATGCCATAGGTCCACACAGGCTTAAGTATTTGCCTGTATAAAAGCAGCTTATTGTGAATGGTAAGCTCACTCTTTCTTCCAATGAGCCAATACATTTTTCTAAATTTTATATCTAGTTCTTGCCTTTTTTTCTTGACATGCCCTTTCCATTTTAACTTGGCGTTGAGCGTCATACTAAGGTATTTTGTCATATTCGTATTTGGTGTTTCTCGTCTATTTATGTGAATAGGTAGGTGATCAACTTTTAGATAGGTAAAGGTTTTGTTAGCACATTCAATTTTATTCTCCATTTTTTTGTCCAGTAGACAATCTCATTCACAGTGTTTTGTGTCAAATAAATTGTATATAAATTAGATTTTCGGCGATTATATGACGCATTTGTCATACAACGGTCAATTCAATTGATTTGTAATGTTTAATCAATTTTGTTAAAATCTAATTTATTACCACTATAGTACGGTACTAAATTAATACCTAATTTTGAGTAACAACGCAACGGAACGAATCAATTAATTAATCTGTAAATTTCAAGGGAAACTAATCCAACTTATAAAAGCATATGGATTGCAGAATTATAATTTTATAATATTATAATTAGTTAAATTATAATTTCAGATTGAAATTAATTCAATTGCTTACAGCCTATGGCTAAGAGCAATTAGTTCATTAATAGATTTTGTTTTCAGTGAACATCTGCAGATTACAGATGTAAAAACTGCAGACAGCTCACAACTACAGTTATTCAATTTCGATAAATAATAGTGATTATTCTGGGAAATTAAAGAGATTGCTAACTTTAGGTCGAATTGGCCGCCGAAAAAGAATTATGTGAGCAACATTTATGATAAGATTCAGAGAGCAAGCGGTTGTGATAAGAGCGGACATTGAAAAATTTACCGCCAGATCTGGGTTGACTTACGAGATTAACCAATGCAGTGCATTATATGCTAAAATAGTCCTGACAAGCTAATAAGGCATTTTTATTTAAGGACGGTTACGTATGGAATCTTATCCGCAACCATTTTTAGCAACAAGGGAAGGTGTTGGAAATTTATTGGAATCCACATGACCATAAGGTTCAGTTCTCTATCCATTTACACTAGGCTACCATCGATTACCCAACGAACCATATTGTCAGAGAGCAGCAACATTTTGATCCACTGGGGTGGTTAGCACCAAACGCGAAAAGGTTCAAAATTCTATTATAATCTTGGTGGCTCTCAAATATGCAATGAGATGATAAATTGGCGGGTATGTTAAAAAAAATGGGTACTATTGGACATCACTTGCGAACAATGGAGAATTAAGAAACGAGCAAGCAGGATTTATACCAGGACGAAGCGACACTATTCACATAAACAATCAAATATGGAACGGCAATATGAAAAAAACTTTGTAAAATTGGCAGCCCAACTAAAATAATTAAACCTATATACAAAAAATGTTACAAGATGTTGGGAACCGAGTTCAATTGACAGCCAAACAAAGTGAAATACACAACAATACCCAAAGAGTAGAACAAGATGTGTACTCTCGTCACTACTATTCCTATATATATAGTAAGAGGTGATACAGTATAATTTACACACACTATCGATGTTTTTGACGCACGCACCAAATGAAACAACATGAAAAAACAACATGAATTGGAATTTACCGTTACGTTACAAAGCAGGCTGTGTAATCTTTTTTGTTTTAAATCATTCGTTTACAAAATGTCATCCAATCAAAAGATAGTTCGTAAACAAATTGTGCAATTTTATTTGAGAAATTAAAGGCTCACGTACAAATCGATCGAAAAAAGCTTATTCTATACATATTCTACCGTTAAAAGTACTATAATTCGAATACCACGGCGTGAAGATGAACAAATGGCAATCAAAATGTTTAACTGTCCTGAACTTCGTCCAATCGAACGATATTAAGCGAAATTGAGGAAGCAAAGGACAAAGCAGCAAAGGACCAGGCAGCAAAGGATATGGAAGGTTTTAAGAAAAAGTGGATAAAAACTACAAATATGGTTCTAAACTCATCTGTGCGTACCTTGATGGCTATGCACTCCAAAGTTCGACGTTTTAGCCGGCAATTAGCTAATCAAAGTAGGTTTTAAAGGAAATTTATCAAAGGAGACTTAACACAAATATATAACGATAATAATACACATCAAATCGAAAATGTCAAAAAAATTGAAGGATGCTCCTTTGAGACCTTTTTTATTAAGAAACTCAAAGGTCAAATGTTCCAGCAATGTTTGGTACTTTATACTTTGATCGTGCTGCCTCTTCCGGAAAACATAGCATACTACATACTTTGATCGTGGCGCCTCTTTCGGAAAACATGATCTATTACGTGTAGAATGGTTAGAATAACAGTAATATCAGATGTAAATTGTGGAACGGTAGAAAACTTGTATAATAGTTAAATAAAGGTGGCAATATGGCTCGCTTATATTAGCAAAGCCGATGATAAAATGGTAGGTATTATTGACAAAAGTTTTATAATGTTAACAACTTTTTGATATCTTGTGTTCCTCGTAAACTGTGTTGTTTAAAAAATTAGCATAAGGTCAATAACCAAGGTCGTTTACGATCGTCTCAATTTCAACCAATTCAGACAGCAAACTGCTGATTTCTGCTCGGATTTGGTTTACTATATTATCATGAATAGACAAAAGCCAAAACAACGCTTGTGATTGTGCAAATTTATTTTGAAAATCGGAATTCTGTTAAGTTCAGCAATGGGGGATATTTTTGGTAAAATATGTAGATTTTGATATTTTCAAAAAGTTTTTTTAATCGATACGGTTTGTAAGCCTACACATCTATCTAACTAGGAGTCATCTCCTAAGGTTGGAGATACAGCGAAGAAATCTGCTTTAGATAGCATGCTCGTTCTAATATATTGACTACGACTGAATTTATATATAATTTCAGAAATCAGTACAAGAAATAGTGTTAAGAAGATACAGTATCACAGAATAACTTAAACAAAATAAAACATTGGAAATGTATATGATGACCGAATTTGAAATAGAGCACGTATAGTAAATGTATATACTAATACCAGACAATTTTAACATATTTAACCCTAAAATTAAATTCATAAATAATATTTCACATATTTTATATATTCACACACTCTCCACCAAAAACCCGAATGAAAAAAAATATCCGGATGCAATCAATAAATAATTTTTTTCGGTATATCAAATTTAGTTTTGTTGCATAATTCCGGAAAATTGTTCGTTCCTATCGTACCAAAACTAAAAATAAACAATTTACGTTTTTTTTAATGTTTCGTATGGTGAAAACCACATTTTTGTAAAATACAAAATTAAATTCTAATTTATGACTTTAAATACTATATATATATATATATATGTATAGTATACTAGACCACTTAAAACTATATAGAAGCAATTGCCAAACACATTGAAATTTTTAAGTAGTTAAATTTGGTTTACATAATTATAATGTAAAATTTAAAATTATTGTAGTGATTGAAAAATCTAAAATTATATTAAATTTTCAAACCGACTTTGTGATGCTCTTAATAAATCAAAAGATCCGACATGATCACTTCAATTATCATTTACTGGTTTGATTCGAAAGTTTAATATGGAGTTAATTCAAATCCATCTTTATTGTAAAGTATCGCAACGACACTGACGTTTTATTAGCAAAATTCAAAAAGCATCTCAAAATTTGTAATAACATATTGTTCCAATTTTTTTCACTATTAGTTCAGTCGTAAATTGCAAAAATTGAGCGTAAATGGAACGGATTCTATACCAAGCACTTGAACAAATTGTCACCTGTTTGTTTTGCTTTTTCCTCAACTTACGTGTATAAAATAATTTTTTTTTATTTGTTTAACAATTGTTTAATAGATATGTTTCCAAAGTAAATACAAATACAACCTTTTCGGCAACTTTGAATACTTTGAAAACAATCATAGAAATGCTGCTGCGGCAACCGTAAAATCAACCAGAAAATGATAACCAGGTCAAAACTAAATGCAAAATTGAAACCTTTAACAAGTGTGCTACATATCGTTAGCATCGACGTTGTGGTTGATTTAGTGGTGTACATTTTTTTATTCAAGTACTTTCATAGAAAGAAATCTGAAAGTCAAATAAGAGGGATCGTGCGAAAGCCAGTCAATGGTGCACCACTTTTTGACATTATTCGGCCGTGAAATATTTTTCACAACATTTGCTTAGTATAGGATGAGCTATGTATAATGGGACACCGTCTTGTTGGAGTAACAGTAACTGTTACAGCATTGCCTTTATCCAGCATTCTTAAATAATGGCCCAATGGCAGCGCCGACCAAATAAAGGTTTTTGTCAAGTGAAGGTTTTTAGTGCCCCAATAGCGGTAATACTGTTTATTAACAAAACCGGCCTAGTCTAAATGTGTTTCGACACTCATAATGATTTTAAAAATTAAAATGTTTTAACAATTTCAACAAGTTATTGTGGCGGTTTATGCTCCATAATGAATCGTTATAGACCACTCTCTACGACTATCGGATGCGAACTGACAAATGTATCTAAAACAAATTGGCGACCAAACAGAATACGCAGCCTATACATCCGATTTATTTAGGTTTATCGAAAGGCAGACGGTTTCTATTAAACGAGTGCTCAAACGAACCGTTTGATACAAGTCTTTCAATTGGTAAATTTGACTTTTGCTGCTTTCTAGCATGTTTAAAAATGCTTATCTATTCTTCTTATAGTCTGACCAAATTATTTAATGCCATATCTATTCAATTGGTTTACAAAAAATTCAGTAACAAAATATTCACTGCCAAAACCAACACAAATGTTTATACAAGCCGTGCTGTAAGCTTCGTACGCAGATTCACTAAAACAAACGGTACACTTCAAAATTTGTATTAGTGAAAACAACGTATATAAAATGCACTCACACTCAAATATAACAAAACAAAACGAACTGTTGTATTGCGTTTGTATTGTGTTTTGTAATTATAAACCAAATAAAAACCCATGCAAAGCAACAACCAAAAACGTCTCTATAGAAAGACGAACTCATTTTTTCGTACACAGATACTACTACATATCCGCCTCAATAAAGAAGTATTGGTACTATACCAAATAAAAAGCAAAAATAACATAAAAAAACTAACTATATTAGTGTTAGTAAAAATATTTTTTTGTTTTTATTTTACGCTATATCCAAAACCAACACAAATGTATTACAAGCCTGATTGTTGCATTGAGTACGCAGATACTCACATTTGTCTATCTAAACTTGATTGTGTTGGTGCGAAAATAGCATAGAAATTTTTTGTTTTTTTTTTAGCTAAAATTGTATAGTGTACCGATTACCAATACTTTCAAATATAGATGGACAAGAAAATGAAAAAATATTGGTGACAGTCGGGCTTGTATAACTATAGGAAGTTTTGCTATATCTGTACACAACCAATACTAGATCAAAGAGGCGCTTTGTCCCTTTAAATTTTTGAATAGTTGGTCTTTCTATAGAGACATACATTTGTATCCGTTAGAACATTTTTGGTTAATACTTTATTTTTTTGGTTTAATAATGAATTTCCAAAGAAAGGTTGTGTGAGCTGCACTACCATTGTTGCTCCAATAAATCGTCTCATTTTATCAATATGCTGTCTCATATTGTTGACTTCTTAAAATTTCCTTACATATCATATAGTTCGAAACAGATTCTTGTACCATCGTTGTTACACGTACTACTTGCAAACGTACTAACAAGATTTATTTCGAAGAGAGAGCGAAAATAAAAGAATTATACTAACGTACCATACAATATTTCAAAGAATTTCATTGGTTGATTTTATATTTTATCTTCAAGGTATTAGTCAAATGAAAGTATTTTTATTCTATTTTCTCACAAATACTTTCAAGTATAGATGGACAAATTAAGAATGTATCTGCATACTTGATGCAACAATCAGGCTTGTAATACATTTGTATTGGTTTTGTACAAGCCGTATTCATCGCATACTAATGCTATCTCATCATATGGATATAAGAATGTATTGTAAGTAAAAAACGTGTCGAATATAGCATAAATAAAATAAACAATCGCACACTACAGAAACAGAAAATATGAGAAAAAAAAACATTATTTTTATATGGATTTCGATAGCACTACTACACGCAATTTTTCATATCGGTTTTGTTTGTCTGTGTCAACGAAATTTAGAAGACGGCTTGTAGTAAAGAGGGTTTTGTTTTGGGACGCATTAAATGCACTCACACTCTCTCAATTCATATTAAAAAGAATAACATTACTGTACAGATAAACAAAACCTATATACACAATTGAGTTTATTGGTGCTATGAAAATCCATACCAAAATATGTTTAATTTTTTCATTTCTACTACCTCTAACAATTTTACCTCTAAGTTACGCACACTATTTAATGTGTATGGATAATTGAGAATTGTTTCGTCTCTTTTTTTATTATTTGTGTTTAGGAAAGTAACATCAATTTTACCTTTTAAATTTTTTTTTGTCACTTTTTACTCTCTTTTGTTTTATAGTGTGGGAATGTTTATTTTATTTTACATACTAAGTATATTCTAAATCATATATCGACACGTTTTTTAGTTCCAATACATTCTCATGTGTATATGATTATATAGCATTAGTATGCAATGAATGCGGCTTGTATAATAGAGAGTGTATTTTAGGTTCCATGGTTTTTAATTTTCTCTTAATGAAGTGGATCAAATCCTGTGAAGAATTCAGAATTCAGAATTCAGAATTTAGAATTCAGAATTCAGATCGTCAAGATAGATAATTGTACTTCAGAATAGACACTTAGACTCGAAGTTGTTCATTCAGATATTCTTATTTATGCGGACTACATAAAAATATTTAAAAGAATTTCGAATGCCAATGATGCAACAGATTTTCAGTTTGATATAAATTATTCTCATTTGATGTTGTAGGCAGAAAATGAACTTTAATCTGCCTAAATGTTCCATAGTCGCTAAAACGAACTCTGGACATTTTCAGCTGAAATTACCGTTCCGTAATTTTAGCCACATAAAAGATGAGTCTGTTTGTCGCGCATTGGTGGCTTATAACAAAGTACGTGATTAGTTTGAATTTTAGTTGTCGAATTTCTTCAAGGAAGAAAAGTGGCCATCGCAAAAATAATGGTTTATAATTACTGGATATTAACTAAGTCTTTTTTACGACCGCCTATTTTGAACTAAGCGACACAAGATATGTGGTTTCAACAGAGCGGCGGAACCTGTCACAGAGCGAACGAAACAATATAGAATTGTTGTAGAAGAAATTTGTGGTTGTCTTGTGCTAATAATAGTTAAACATTGGCCACCGGTAAACCGGACCAATTCTGTCATTACTAACTTACCTTTCTTTTCTCTACACCACAAAAAAAACTACTAATTATCGATCGCTTAGATGTCAGTAACCGGGTCAAATCTCTCATAACTAACATTCCTCCCACTCTTTCGGTTTAGTTATTTTTCTGTGGCAACAATGCGCAAAGCTTGCAGAAATGTTTGGCATATCTGAGCTTAAAGATTGTCGCATAAATAGTTCCTAGCATTTAACCTTGTCCTTTCAAAATGGTGTCAAAGAACAAAATGATACATCATCTGAGAACCGATCGACCAACGTATTATTTCAATTTCGTATAAATAACAGGGTTTGATATCTGATTTGAGCGGTTGATATAACAAAAAGTCCTAACATCCAATTTAACCAGAGGCGATCACGCAATCACTTTCAAATTTAGGGGTGGATGTGGCACTTAGATGCTGGATTGATTAAATGCTCAAAGGCAGGGTCATAACGGCGAATCTAGGTGTATCATCCATCCGTAGATTTGTAAGTAGGGGTACACCGTAAGGTGGTGTATTAGCCCCCTTCTTTGGAATTTGGTCATAAATGGCATGTTACTAAACCTGGAAGGAACTGGCTTTAAAGTGGTGGCTTATGCAGATGATGTTGCTATTGGCGCATTCGGTAAATATCTTTGTATCCTCAGAAATGTTATGCAGAATGCTCTTGGCATTATAACTCAATAAACTAATAGTTGTGGTCTTAGCGTTAACCCACTGAAGACTGAGTTGGTTCTTTTTTCCAGAAAGTACAAACTTCCTCGCTTTGACTCTTTAACTCTCAATGGAGTTGTTTTGAAAATCGCAGACAAAGTGAAATTCTTGGGTCTCATTTTGGATAGTAAACTAAGCTGGAAGACAAATATTTTGGAAAGCGTAAAAAAAGCTGGCCATACATTAGAACTGGTCTAACTACTAGGTAGTTAGACCAGTTCTAATGTATGGAGTTACAGTTTGGTGGCCCGCTTTAAATACAGTGGCGACAAAAGTTGCTGATGAAAGTGCACTCCTACACAAGCATTGGAGATTCTCTTTCATATTATCCCTCTGGATATCCTGGCTAAGTAAGTGACTGCTAGTACAGCCATAAGGCTTAAATCAATTTCTATGTGGTCCTGTAACATTACCCAAATATATCGACTACACCATCTCGACATCATACCTCGAAGTTAAATTTATAACTGATATTCCTTCCAAAGAGGACTGGATGAATGGAACAGTTTTAAAGTCAGGCTTTATTAACTTTTTTACAGATGGCTCGAAAATTGATGGAAAGGTCGGCGGAGGGGTTTTCTTCGAAGAACTAAATGTAAATCTCTTTTTCCGCCCCCTGATCATTGCAGTATTTTTCGGGCAGAGCTTATAGCAATCAAGGAAGCCATAGACTGGATGAAGTATCATGTAATATCTGTAAGAGATATTGGCATTTTTACGGACAGTCAGGCTACTATTAAAGTTTCACAATCAGGCTTTATCACGACGAAAGTAGCCCGGAGTTGTCTTTCATCTCTTAACGAGATGGCTGAACAGTTCAATATCGATCTTATATGGATGCCAGGGCATTTCAATATTACGGAGAATCTAAAAGCCGATGAACCCGCGCGACAATGTATCACTTACAGATCTTACCGTGCAAGGTGGACATTGAAGTACCACTTGCTACATGCAAATTGCTCCTTAAATAAGAAGCTCGTAAAATTACAAACAATAGATGGGCAAATTGCCCTCATGTGTAATTACTAGGCATATTTGGCCTAATCTAAACTTAAAAAGGTCTAATCAGCTAATATATATGCAACGGCATAATATTAGCACAGTTGTGGGTGTCATTACTGGACACTGTCTTAAAGAAAAGCATACCAGCAGACTTGGTGTTTTTTTCATGATTACTATCGAAGCTGTAACGACGAAGAATAGGAGGAAACAATATTTCATTTGTTATGCACCTGTCCTAGTCTGCCTCAAAACAGACTCAAGTTTTTGGGAGCTCACCTCATGTGCGATGTAACGGATCTCAGTAAATTGAGCATTAGAGATATCAACTGCTTCGTGAGAAGTTCAAATTGGGTACAGTCGGGTAGTGCGGAGAAGCAATTTATGTGGTAAGGCTATGGACCATATGTGGCTATGCCTCGTCCTCTTGTTGAGCGGCCACCTAAAACTAACTAACTAACTAACATCCAATTAACAAACCGATGACGATTTAAATGGTCTGGTGGCTTAAATTTTTGAGTTAGTTTGAATTTTGCATGTATGTAAATGAAGATCAACATGCAAAATGTGTCGTAATGTGGTTGCTGAAATGTTTAGTTTTTATGTGAACAATGCTTGGTAAATGTGCTTGCGGTTCAATTAGAACACTGGATGAACATGTTGATACGGTCTACGACCTTCCACTGAACCAGTTTCTTCAAAACGATCAATAATTTTTTTACGAAATGTTTTTTAACGATTATTTTCCTAATAAATTTGAACAATCAAAATGCGTTGTTGTGTTGTTAGCGACTCCATGATGATGGAATATTTTTGACTTTTCATATGTCAAAATTTTTTTAGAACGGATAACATTAAGTACTAAAAGGCATTGATTGAAAAAAGGACCAACAAATGGCCCACCCTGTATTATACATTTTTACAAAATTTCTTATTTTAAAGGTCACAGGCACATACGAAAAATTACATCAATTATAATTTAAAAAGTATCAGATGAAACGAAATTTTCATGGTTTCAGAGCAATAAAATAAATCATTTTCAAAATAAAGGACGTTTTCAAGGTCAATTATATGGTCTTTATACTGTAACAGATTTATATATTGTAATGTTCTCTTCGTGGAAAACGAAATAAATTTATACCGTATAATTTGTTCATCCTACTTTTAAATAATGTTACGACATTTATAAGTTAAGATTATCCTTGAGGTAGTGATCTAATTCTCATGGATGAGAATAACTAAACGTAAAGAGGTTTGGTCCCTGTGGTTGAAGGGCACTTCCATGCATCGTAAAAGACTTCTGGATGAGCATGTTATCCTTAGAATTCCACTACAGCATCCAGGGCAGATCGTAGGAGGTGACTAAACAAAGTTTGGTTTGTTGGGCTGACTACTTGCCTCCTTAAAAAACTTCATGGTTAAAACAATCAACAAAAGAAGACATGGAGACCGTCAAAGTTTAACCCGACACCGCTTATGTTATGCAACGGATACGCAGTTTACGATCGGTAAGTGGAACGTTCAGTCGTTAAGAAAAATAGGTGCGTTTGATGCACTATATCAAAAATGACATGCCAGAGATGAATTACAATGGGTCAAAACATCATCCACGCCAAACTTCGATGTGACTGGTAAAGGCAAAAAACAAGACGTTAAAAGTAAGCCGGTAAAGAGTTGAAATAGCTTTGATCTTCATAGCATAGATTTAGTAATTGTTTTCATCAGGAATTGTTTAGTTTCTAGACAAATGAATATTTTTAACCTTTTGTTCCAGATTAATTAAATTGAAAGTGACATCAACATCTTTTGTTGTTTTGGCCAATTCGAAAAGCTTGGGAAGAGTCGAATACTATGGAGCCTTTGTCTGGTAAAGTTTGACAAAAACAGGCTATACAAATTATTCAGAAATTAAATACAGACTATACTATTATATTAGCAAAAAAAAATGCTCTGATTCTATTGAATATTACAATATCGTTCTATAATCATGAGAGCTGGCAAAAGCTACATAGTAAAATGGGGAGATTTTTGTTTCTTAGCAGTATTATTTTAAAGCATCTAAGTTCAGATTTTACAAAATTATTACAAACTCATCGCATTCAAATTGAGCAACTTTATAGTCTCGAAGATACAAATTTTAAAATTTCGAGTAATTTTTGAAGCATTGCAGCTACATCCAAGAAGAAGTAGTCAAGCTTTTTATATCTCAAATAGCAGAGCATCTCGTTGTTGTATCCAGTAGAGCTTATTTCGAAAACTTTATGTTGTTTATGTTAAATAATAAGCTTTTCCGATTGATAGCTTTTCTGCTGGCTAGAAATCCAAGAATACCTGTTTTAGGTCATGAAATATTCCACATTATTTACAAAATAAATGTCGTCAACGAAAAAAAATGAAACTTATTAATATTCGAAGAGCTCCCGGTATGACGAACAGAACGGTTATTCCGTGGTCATTATACCAAACTCGTTTTTTTAACTCAATTTTAACAATGAATGAATTATGGAGATCTTCCAATGATCTGGAAAAATGTCCCGCCAAAGAATTTCACTATAACTGTAAAGTAAGTGGAAATTAAACTTCCAGCAAACCATTTGAACAAGATGGGAAGAACACTAGGTAGCATCGAACCTTATTCGATATATTACCCCCTTATTAACCGGTTTAGACAATTCGCCAATGTGCGCAGTTCACGTATCTTTTTTAAAGAAGGCACCGGACTATATTTTACCTTCAGACCTAGGTCTATTTCCATTCCAGACCTGTATGGAAATCTTCGTGTTAACATCGATGCGGTACACGACATTTTGAAGGAGCATTTGTTTCACTTGTCTCAATATGACGTTTCAAATATTGAAGATGAAAGTTTTGAAATGCAGTCTGCAAAGTTAACTCTCGAAGTTTTGATATTCTGAGCAGATATTTTGCGGAACTGTCTTTTTGATTAGTTTTGCAAAGCGAAGTAATGACTGACGAATAGAAAGAGGCCGCTTAAAAATTATTGTCTTACATAATATTGGAGAGAATCACTCCTTTGGTGGAAAAATTTTTAGACCTAGGTCTGAAGATATTTCTAGTGCCTCATTTAAAGTAGTTACGAGAACTGTGCTCATTGCTGTTAATCTTAAGACTTCAGCCGTCTATTATTCACGCTTTTCCTTTTTCCTTTTACAAATTCGATTGGCGGTTCGTGTAGCAAGGACCGCTTTATTCTTACGTCCGATTGCAAAACGTATTTGCGCTTCTTTTCTTTATAGGCTATATTCTATTGCTCGACAGCAAGACAACACTCCTCTTCAAGCCAATCATTTAAGGATTTAATTTTTGACAACAAGCGTTTACATCATCAGAACGATGGTTGGTTTCCATAATGCTACTGCTAACAAGATTTTGATATTGTGCTTTGTCATCTTCATTTAACAGACCTTCACATTTGAAAAGCATAAGTTTCGGTTTCCTGTGATCCCTGACTTGTACGAAAACTGCCAAATTAGCTTTGCAGTTAGCAATTGATGATCACTATTTGATACAATATCACTTGATAGAAATTTGGCAGCCGATCGATAAGATTTCATATCCTGGATGACCCAAGACCTTCCCTAACGAATGCACGTTCCACGTACTAATCTTTAACTGCGTGTTCGATAACATAAGTGGGGATCTGATTAAATTTTGGCGGTATTAATATTTCTTAAGATAATTCTAAGGATAACTTGCTCGTTTAGAAGATTTTTAAAAGGCGTACGAGTGCTCATCAACCACAGGGGCTAAGTCAAAATTTTGTTTTAAAGTTTTGAACAAACTCTTGAGGATTGTTTACAATTAACTCTGGTGCACAAGTAGATTCGTTGATAATAAAGGGCTATATATTGGTTTGTTTTTAAATTACAGGCGATGGCAACTTACAGAATTTTCATCTCGGAGGCTATGTAATCAAGCCGAACTGCTGGATTTGAGATTCAGACCAGCCACAGGTAATCGGAGAGAAGCCAATGCAGCCGCCAAGAGAATCAGTTTGGTTGGATTTTGGAAAGGTGGCATAATTGGCCTATTTTTCTTCGTTGAAAAAGCCGTTAACATCAATAGCGACCGTTACAAAGGCTTGTTAACCTTCTTATTATAGTCTCAAAGCGACGCTATGAATGTAGACGACCTTTTGGTTTGCCGACAGACAATAGAACTATTGCGCACCAAATTTCGCAAACCGAATAATAAGTCGTTTTGGAGATGTCAATTGGCCTGCGCAGAGCTGCGATTTGACGCCGTTGGTTTTTTTCTTAGGAGATTTTTTTTGTTGTAAAGGACAGATGTTACGCAGATAATCCAGAGACAATTCCAGCTTTAAAATATAACATTGCGATTAATATTCGTAAGATAGGTGCCGAAATCATCGAAAAAAATCTTGAAAACTGGAAATGGGACTGTGCTGAATGAAAATTTGTGAAAATGTGTACAGATACGTATAGTCGGAACACCAGAAAATTATGATGCTGTACATAAAAGTGTACAAGATAATCCAACGACATCAATCCGAGCGCAAGAGTTTGGACTTCGAAGATCCACACTAATCAATATTTTGCATAAAGACATGGATTTATTCCCGTATAAAATTCAATTAACACAAGAGCTGTGCTACCAAAAGATCATTTGTGGCGTCATCATACGTATGTAAATAAGATACTGTTGCTTGACAATGACAACCCGCATTTTTTTGAAAAATAAATTATGAGCGACTAAGCTCATTTTCACTAAAGTAGACATGTAACAAATAAAACAGCTGGTTCTGGGCTGTTAAAAATCTACATATAATTTATCAATTACCATTACATTCCTTGATAGTGATGGTGTGCAATTTGAGCTGGAGGAGTCATTGGGTCATTGTTTTACGAAAATCCGAATGGTTCAGCTGTTACATTTACTGGCGAACGTTATCTTGAACACACTGTTAGACAGCTAGTAAGCACTTTGCTTACGAGAAATGTTTCCACAACAGTTCATTTCGAAATCTGGTTATGTGGATTGGCCTCCACAGTTATCCGTCTTAACTGCTCTCGATATCTTTTCATTGAGTTATCTTTAAAGTAAGGTTAATGCAAATAACCCAGATAATATTAACAACTTTAAAGGAACATAAGAAATCAACATGATCAACAGTCAAATCTGTCAAAAAGTGATGAGAAATGTAATCAAAAGAGCCCCACGTGTAAAGCCACTATCGGCGGATATTGCCTTTGACCTAATTCAAAAAATGGATGAAAAGTTGAGATCTTGAAAGAGTGTGGAAAAAAAGATGCCGCCTAAGAACTATAACTATAAAATAAGCGGAAATTTTTGGACTGATAATCCGTGAACGTTGTAAGGCTGATATCATAAGAGTATAACAACCAAGCAATGAGCGCAGTTCGTGTGAAGTTTTTAAAGGAATCATCATACCTTCACCTCTAAGTCTATCGCCATTTGGAACCAGGATGAACAATTTCGTGTCAACGTCGATTCGCTATTCGATACTTGGAGGATGAATATTTCAGACTTTTGTCAAATATAAACTGACAACATGTGCATAGAGGACCTATCCTACAAGAAATTCACAATGGTATGTAGAAACTCGAAAAAACCGTTCCATTGGGATTGATTACAGTAACTACAAGCTACAAGCTTTGATCATCGGAGATGATACTTTAAGGGGGCTGTCTTTTCGACCTTATTCGATTAGTTTGGCAAAGCCAAACTAATAAATGGCCGCGTTATCTATATATGATATATGGAGCCAAACTCGACGAAACGACTCTTACTGAGTTCTTTTCAACCACAAGATCAAAAATTTGATAAACATTTTGGCAGTTAAAGCAGCAGTAACTTCACCAACGAAATCAAGCAACCCATATGCGAGGTTTTCTAAAAAAAATTGACCGATTGGGAACATCGGAGAAGTAAAAAAAAACAAATCGAAAAACTCCCGCTTGGTAAGTCAGTATGCCTAATACGATATGTTGCTGAAAAATATTCATAAATACAAGTGGCCTACGCCAAGACAGCATGAGGAAACGTTGGATAAAAGATGCTAACTGGAAGAAAATTGAGGAATGATGTCAGCTTAAGCAACAATTGTGCCATCAAAACTCAGCAGAAATTATAACTTCTATGGAAGACAATACGAAGACATAGCTTGGAAGGTAAACAAAATGGTAGAGGAGTGATCGCAAGAAATACACTGAGGACATTTTTGAAACAGCTGCGAAGCAGCAGCAAACAGAAACATGCACACGCTACATCAATGCGTCAGACGGTCACCAGAAAGTTTACTAACATACCACAAATTATGGATGAACCAGGTCAAACTCTCAACAAAATTTTGCTGAGAACAAGCTATCAGGAATGTTTTCATCTCAGCTCCGGTTTACGGCAAGTAAATGCTCTGTTTTCGATATTCTTTAATATTTTGTTAGAATTTAACTTTAGTAACATTAAAACACTTCTGGTCAACATCTTGTACTTTCAGTCCAACCAGGCTCAACTACATGCGAATGGTTTCTTTTTGATATGACTGAATGGCAACGGTGCAAACGAACCAATGTCCACAAAACAAAACATATGATACCGGGACTTAGAGTCCAAGACGCAATGGGCTTTAATAGTGAAGGAATGACGAGTTTTCAATACCTGTGATGATAAGTAATTGTGTCAAAAAGGACATAAAAACTCATTTTCCCGCTGCCTACTGTGCTTTATATGCCCTACTTCCACAGCTAAAGTATAAATACCTAAGTAAGTTGTCGATGGCTATCGTGGGTAAAGAACGACGTAGCTTCTTCAAGTTACTATCTATACTATCTTAGGGCCAGCCGCCAATTTTTCCGCCATCCTTAAAATGTAGTTATTATAAAGAAACCAATTTAAATTTAAATGTTACAAACGACGAAGCGGCCCTTGCTCAAAGAATAGCTAAGCGGATTGGTATAGAAGGTAAAATTTACAATTAACTCTAGTGTACAAGGAGATTCTCTATTGGAGTGGGAAAGAGGGTTTAGGTTAAATGACCTACTATCAGCTCAAATATCATCCTCACCTGCACATGGTTCACCCTGCTAGGTAACTAACGAGGCTCTGGCGACCGAGACACGGCGGTATTACCGACTATCGAGAACTTAGCAAATGAAGTTCTCAACCCAGACCCACTGCCAACTCGTATAGGTCAGAGTGGTAGATGGTGGTAACCCAGCTAAGTAGCTGGCAAATCCACCCTCTAACGAGGCTGCCTCAACGGATTCTGGGGTGAGCCAATCATTGTTTAAAAGCCCTCTTAGGCAACTCAACCCATTTGGACAAAAACCATGGGTGGGTAGATCACCACCACCATTAGCGAACACCTTGGAAAGGGATAACGCAGAACTGCGCAATAAGATTTACGAAATAGAAAAGTTAACGTTAAATCTAAACAAAGATCTCGAAAATTTACAGCGAGAAAACAAGGAGTTAAAAGTTGCTCTAAATGCAGTAATATATGAGAAAGAAACCTCTAAGCTGTAGGAAAAACACGATACCAATAATCATATAAAGTTTATATATGAAACAGACGAGGAAGAGCTGAACAGAGAAACGGGATGGATTCTAAACCGTAATAAAAAAAATAAGAAACGCAAGATGAGTAAATCACCACAAGTTTCACCCGAACTGAAACAATCAATTGAGCAGCTTCCAACCGGAAGTAGGAATGTACTACAGGAAGAAAAAGCTCATGTTTCAACGGAACAGGAACGTTCAAGTAAAGAACTCTCAACCGGAAGCAAGAATGTGCAACTGGAGAAAAAAGTGCCACGGCCACCTCCAGTTATAATTTCCAATCGCGATATTTATCATAGTATTAGAAACATCATGAACAACAATCGGATAGAATCAAGATTACAAACCAAAGTCGTTGTTAAGAAACTACACGCTTCATGCAAACTAGAAGAGATAAAAGATTATCTATTGGAGAAACAATATAAAATTAAAGAAGTTACACAGCTACTAAAAAGAGGTAACAAAACACCGCTTCCATTATATATGTTATCTTTTGAAAGAACAGAAGACATTAAAAATATTTGATTGCTTAAACATGCTTCTTCAAGCAACTAGGTGAAAAATTCATAATCGGGGTGACTTCAACGCTAAACGATAATAAATCAATAAATTCATACCTACAATCTCTCACCATTCATTGTGGAAAGCAACCAAATATCTAAAAAGACCAGTTAAGTATGCACATACCACCAATAAGAAAAAATAATGGTCGCCTAGCTAAAACCAAAGAAGAAAAAGCAGAAAGGTTCGCAGATCATCTCGCGAGTACCTTTCATTCCAATTTAACAACACTTAATCAACAGGATATACTGATTGAAAACCATACATCCATTCTGAGACAGGAAATCCTATTAACTAATGCTAAAGAAGTAAAGCAAGAAATAAAGGATCAAGTAGTACTTAAAAAATCACCAGGATATGACTTGATAAATGGAGAGATTCTTAAACAACTACCTAATAAAGCTATTAAAAAAATATCGGACATGATTAATGCTTCCTTCAGACTCCGTTATGTCCTGCTATCTTGGAAATTTGCGGAAGTGATAATGATACCAAAACCAGGTAAGCCACCAAGATAATTAATCTCGTTTGAGAGACTATTATTAAAACGAATTAAACCAGAAATTATAAAATCAGGAGCTGTTCCGTCCCATCAGTTTGGGTTTAGAGGGAAACACTCCACAATCGATCAAGTCCATAGAATAACAGATTTAATAGAAAAATCCTTAGAGGAAAAAAAGATTTGTTCAGCCATATTTCTCGATATAGCACAGGCATTTGACAAAGTCTGGCTAAATGGTTTAATATTTAAATTGGAGCAAACTCTGCCATTTGAGTATTGCGATTCAATTTTGCACTGCAATTCTATCTGTTGGTGACACAATCGGTGAAGTCACATTCAAATTGAACTGACTGACAACAGTCAAAGAACTAATGCATCTACGATTCTAAGGAAGAAGAGCGAATACGGCTTATCCGAGGAAAGAACATCATGACTTCCTCTGAAATGTTTATAACAGTAAGAAAAGCCACCTAGAGATTAAAACCAATGCAGTCGAGTGATTAATTTGGTGCATGCCAACAACGGCTTATAAAAACCGATTATTAGTATAAACGGGTGAGATACAAAACCAAACGATAATCGCATATCCGGTGGTCTGGTATAATTATGATAATGTTACTATCAACGCTAATCTCGTTAAACAAAAACCACAACTGTATGTATACTTTTACTTTTTTTGCACAGTAAACAAATCAAATCATCCCAAAGTAACAATTTCCAGAAACGACGATAAACGATATACGACAAATTATGAATCGCGATAAACGCCAAACCATTTTGTTACAACTTCCGCGAATCATCCCATTAATCAATTGATAATCGATAGAATTATATCGTTATAGTTATGTATCATGTCATCATCTGATAACTAAACTAACATGAACGCAACTATATAATATTATGACTGAATTATTTTTTATTTTTTTTAATTTCGTTCTTATTTTAGGTTCAGTCAATATTTGACTTCGTACAAATATTCCGTCATGTTACTAAATTTGTACTTTTCGTGTGTACATTAAATGATGAAGTGCGTGAATATTTTATATATTTGTTGCGGGTGGCCAAAACGAGCAAAACACAAGGTATAAATACTATTTTGTTTCTAGATGCAAAAACTTACCAGGCTTCTGGAATTTTAATTTAACAGCTGATGAGCTCATAACGCAATTAAACTCACAACAGTGAAGAAAATCTTTGAATTACTCGTCGTGTATGTGTGCGTATGATGTGTGTATATAGATAGTATATTTTCTTTTGAATTTATCTATAACAATTTTAATGCTTCGATATATCTACACCATTTTAACACTAGAACTTTAATTTTTTAGTAGAGCACAATAAACTAGTAAAATTCACACTAAACACTATAAACAATGACGAACTTATTTTATTAACGAGGTTATACCACACCACCACCAACAATCACTTATGTTTATTTTGGTTGATTTCACTGTAGAATGAAGCCTACAAAATATGGAAAAATAAACTCGATACGAATCACATTTGGAAGAATTTTTAATTTTTAAAATGCTTTTAATTTATAATAAAACTATTTTTTGTGTTTTTCTAGTGATTAGAACTGTGAATGTAACAAAATTAAATCGACTTTTGGCTGGCTGATATGCATTAGCATCGCACACACAAAAACTGACACAACGACAGCGCGCACACAACACGACACGAGAGAACAAAAATATTAATAATAATAATAAAAGAAAAAATTGGTAATTGTACGACAGAGATGGAAGACGAATGGAATGCGCTATAAACAATTTCTGTCAAAATTTATACAGTGGAGTAGAAAAATGTTTTTGTAATTTTTTTTATAGTATAAAATAGATTTGACAATAGATGGCAGTGTTACTAAATAGTCGAGTGATTTTTGAAAAATTTTGTGAACATGACAAATGTGTGTAGAGTTTTTTGTCGGTTGATCTACACAGTTTATTTTTATCGTATGTGAAAGAAGAAACTACTTTCCTTTGTACGATAACCTAGACTATTCCTTAGAAATTACCACATGGTCAATTTGACTTTGGGACGACGTCATAGGCGGGGTGTCAAGTTTTCAAGTTTTGTGGATGTTTTGTGCAGGCTCCACTTTTTAGCCAGCCCAACTCTTTCGCGGTTAATTATAACATCCTACTTTACGCCATAGCTTAATCGAGGACGCACGAATACAGGTTCGCTTTGATTAATCATCTGCACATTGCATTGCTCCAGCCAGCCTTTACTGACCTGGGCGGTGGTTTCGGCCCATGAATTCTGCACTCCAAAAGGGGATCATAGTTGTGTTCATCGCTATTACCGATCGTAATAAAGTGACAAAAAAACCGTTTTAACCCACCCCCGTTGGGATTCTAACATTCTGACCTAGCTTAGTCACCTCCTACGACAGACACTGTCATGCTATTCTAAAGATACCAAGCTCAAAAAATTAATGAAAAATGAGAATGGCCCTCACCCACAGGGGCTAAGCTCTCTCACTCCGATCCAAGTACTTTTAGGAATAAACCTAACCTCTGGTACTGGATTTATTGCCACAGTTTTCTAGTCCCGGAACTCTTTTAGCTGCGGTATGTGCAGAAATATTAGGAACTTATCCGTATGCGTATGTTGCGGTACTTCTGGAAAATTTCTTCTGTATTGTTTACATACTTCCGTTTCCGGTTAGATTTCTGGGCATTATTTTGGCAAGTAGGCTAAATTGGAAGCCCAACATTTTAGAGAGAGTAAAGAAGTCTACCATAGCTCGGTACTCATGTAGGAACGCCGTCGGTAGGAGATGAGGTCTAAAACCAGAACTGGTACACTGGCTCTTCACCGCTGAATTCAGACCGATTCTGATGTATGGGGTGAATGTGTGATGGCCAGCACTAGAGAAGAAAACTTATAAAAATATGATAGAGAAGGTACAAAGGACGGCCCGCTTGCTTATAAGCGGGGCACTGAGGGCAACCGCTACACGTGCTGTGGAGGCTATGCTCTACCTTCTTCCTGTCGACAGCTTTGGTAAGCAGAGAGCGGCAACTTCGCTGCCCGACTCTTTGCCGTGTTTGAGTGGAGAGACGGGCCACTCGACGATTGGCTGTTCGCTTAAGGAAGACTTTGCGAATAATGACTACACAATACCGATTGTATGCTTTGAAAAAGGCTTCCGGACCCTTATCCACTCAAGGGAATTCTGTGGGAACAGGTCAATAACAGAAACTGGGAATATGCAATTCTACACTGACGGCTCCAAGCCAGACAGCAAAGTCGGAGCTGGAGTCTATTGTGACAAATTAAATGTGAATATATCCGTTCGTCTTCCTGATCTCTGCAATATGTACCAGGCAGAGGTGGTAACGATGGAAAAAGCGCTGACTTGGTTGATGCATAATGTCATATCCACAAGGGATATAACAATATATGTGGAGAGTGAGGCGGTAATCAAGTCGCTGGAATCAGTTTCTCTGACGTCCGTGGTGGCATTGAAATGCCGCTCATCTCTTAACGATATGAGTGAGTATTTCAATATCCAGATAGTCTGGGTCTCTCCAATTGAAACCGGAAAGGGCAAATCTGGGGAGGTCTATAGCAGCGTTTTTTATGGCGCTTAAAAAGAGAGGTGGAATAACACCATAACATGCAATGTACCGCGGCAAGTCCGGCTGAAAGTGGACTTGAAGCGCTCCAAAAGTCTACTAACCCTACCTAGACCTGACTTAAGTATAGTCACGAGGATGCTCACAGGATACTGCCTCATTGGAGAGCATGCGAGGAGCCTTGTGTCAATGGCAATGGACTTCTGTAGAAGCTGTATGGATGAGGAGGAGGAAGAGACTGTGACCCACTTCCTCTGCTCATGCCCAACGCTAGCTTACAGAAGGTACAAACATCTGGACAAGTATTGTTTCGACGGCCTTATGGATCTCGAGAACTGCAATCTGCGAGATATCTTACGGTACATAAGTAGCTCTGAATAGTAGTTTTGGACAGGATATCTATAGACTTCGACCGCAGCTAACTATAATTTGTCTTTACAACTTTCATTTGTCTTCAACA
The DNA here is from genome assembly GCA_963556175.1 of Tipula confusa. NCBI lineage: Eukaryota > Metazoa > Arthropoda > Insecta > Diptera > Tipulidae > Tipula > Tipula confusa. The sequence continues at coordinate 78,847,856 of OY744476.1, forward strand.
CTGTCCCAATCAGCATCGCCGTAACATGTTATCCTTACTTCACATTGCTGACTGCATATAGCTGGTCGAGAAACTTGAGACGCGAACAGAAGCATTCCCACTGGTTGCTGGTATGGAACATTCCTCATTGGGACTCATTTGAAATTTGTTTTAGGACACATTGATCTGGAGAGTTTGATATTTGGATGAAATTGGATCTATTGGCATTGCACAAGGATTGGTTTCGGCACAATGGTTCATTGCTTTTTACAATTGTCCGATTTATTATTTCGGTGGCTTCTCCACATTTCGACAGTTTTCCAATTTTGTCAAAATGAATAAGTGCATTAAGCCAACTCTTCCGTTAAGTCTGACTCTTATCAAACGCGGTTACAAATTAATTCTAACTACATGTTAGGTTTTATTATTGCACCAAAGGACCGTCTTGTTTTGCATATCGCAAAACCAAATTCCCGATGAATAAAATGTCACCTCGGTATATCTAGAGGTATGCTTTTCTTATAGCACTGCATACAATTTACTGCTTTCATTATATTGCAGAAAATTTCACTGGCAAACGATTCATTCTAAATATCACGAGCCATTTTGTGGCTTATATAGCAGTGAAAGCTGAGAATACGATGTCTGGTCTCCGATACTCTTTAACCTCAAGTTGAAATGTGTCTTTCATGAAAAAATGGGTTTCAGCTAATGCATATAATCTTCAAAGTTTCTGGTAGCCCAACTCAGAACCTGTATTTTGTCTTGTCTTTGATGGTATCGTCGAGTGAGTTGGTATATTATTCCCGATACTAAAGCGGAGTGTCCCGGAAATTCGTAACTGGATAAAATGGTACTTACAGATGTTTTTAAAATTTTGACTTTTTCAATTATATCTGCCCTTCTTACCAGGCCACCTACATAAGTTGCCAGCTTGGGAATGCTGGCTTCAATGGGTGGTAATATTGAAATGTCGTCTGCAACTGGTTTCAAGACCCTCGAAACGAAATATGGCAGTGATGCCAGGCCATATGACACAGTAAAAAATTTAAAATATCTTATAGGCTGAGACGGTGTACTTATATAGAATATTTTGAAATTTTGACAATTTTTACGATATCGGCCGAGAAAATTATTCGATGTTCTCGAAAACGTAGAATTATTGCATTAAGTGTAGCTTGCACTGTTGAACCCACTACTAGACAATCATTAAGCGTCCTTTCAGAACTCCAAGATGTGGCAGACAAACATCATTATTTATTAGCGTAGTGTTTTGGAAATTTATTCATTCATAAACTTATCTCGATTAAACTGCCTTCCAATACTCCTCACCGTCGAATTGTTATAGTAAGTGAACTTGTGGGGTAGTTGGTGAGTGTTGGACTATCGGAACGGCTCCCACTCACCGTTCGCAGTAAATGACTCCGTACAAATAATTTTATCCTCTTCACGAATTTTTTATAAAAATTTTACTTTTTTTTATTTAGTACACAGTGGTTTACATTTATGTTCACAAACTGAAATTACAACTATATTTTATTCTTAATGATTTTTTCCTTTAGTTTTATCGCACGAAACTGTCTTAATATTTTTTCATGTTTTCTCCGTACCGAGGTGCACGTTGTAAAACTTGTAAACGTAATGGCGTCTCCATATATTTTTATTTCTTTCTCGAATATTGAAAAATTTTCTTTTCGCCTATCGGTGGTGTCTGCAAGTTATATTTATTCAGGGTCGCGGACCTGATTTAGATATGTAATTTTCCGGTGCTGCGACCCTTTTGTTAAAATTGCTTTCGTTTTTATTTTCGTTTCGATGTCGACATTCGCGAGTGCATCGCCACAAAATTCCTAATTATTTGATATCAGTTTTAAGTGGTAGTCTAACTTGGCACCTCCAGTCTTCACATCTTTGATATGTAGTTCTGAGGTTTTGCTCACATAATTCATCCTCTGGCTTCAAGATGGGCTCTTAAAATCGCTTAAACGTTTCATCAATGTTGAAGTTTTCCATATTACTGATACCACCACGTGACAACATCAGTTTTGATTTGGATAGAATTAATGGTTTTTGCCACCAGATCTTCAAATACCGCGTTTTGCAGAACCAAATTAGCATGATGGTGCTTCAGTTCCCCAACAAGTAGAATTCTGGGCCGGCAAATTGTAGGTGTTCGAAATTATTAAATTGGAAATCATGGTACCTGCTTCTGTTTGCCCTAATATTTTAAGTAACATTCGTCTGTTCTAACGTGGCAACCCTAAACGTAATAGGCAAGATTCTGATACCTGAGATCCTGAATTTAATTAAGTAAAAAACTTAATTTTTTTTTGTTATTAAGTTTAATTTTTTTCATTTCATTTTGTTTTTAATTTAGAATACAACTATAATTTATTTATTTATGTTTTTTTTGTTTTAAATTAATTTCATTTTTTTTTATATATAATTTTGGTAAAGCGTGACATTAATTTCTTTAATATTATTGTTTAATTATAATTTTTTTTTTTAATATAATTAATAATTATATTATTATTTTTTTGTTCATTTATATAAAATTAAAAATATATTAATCGTAATTTATTTATAATTTTAATTTTTTATTTTTACAATTATATATATATATATATATATATATATATATATATATATATATATATATATATATATATATATATATATATATATATATATATATATATATATACATATATAATATATATACAGTCCTGTTATATGCTATGTGCAAGTTAAATTTTTAGTACAACATCGAACAAAATCATTAAAAATAATATATATAATAAATTATTTTAATTATAGTAACTTAATTATTTTGCTTTTTATTTCAATAAATATTTGTTTTGTAAATTTTCTATTTTTCTGTAGAAAAAATGCAGCTACTGCAAATTGCAATTAAATTTTTGTGTACCAAAATATTGATTCAGAATTATGTGTGCAAATTAAAAATTCAAATAAAAACTATAATTAAATCATAAAAATATAATTAAAATCCACCAAGGAACCAATTAATATTAAATTTCCTCTTGGGTTCTTCCAACAACACAAGTATTTACTTTTTGAGACAAGCCCATATGTTTCCAATAACAATAACAAAACAGGACTCCGAGGAGGCGATGGAAATACGAATTGTTTTTGTGCAACTTGCTGCTAATAAGCCACATCATTTAACAGCTCCAAGTAACGGAATTCGTTCAGCCAACGGTGTTATATGATAATATAATGTAGATGTCCCAAAAATGCCACGTTCGATTGACAAGTTGACGATACTTTTTTCTTGCAGATTTAGAATAAAATATTTTGTTCCCAAAGAACCAATCACTGAAACAATTTTAGAAATTATCTTCTTTATTGGATGTCACTCTTTTAAAATTGCAAATGTTTTACGGCTCGCTTTTAGTGGATTAAGTAAGTATCAACCCTTTTCATCAAAGCAACATTTAAAGGTTGCCTTTTCGCTTGGGCCAAATACTCCAATTCCGCAAATTCTAATTCGGGTGCTTTTGAAAAAATTATATTGGGGAAGGCAAAATCTAGATATAGTCCACAATTATGGTCTATTTCAAATACCGATAAGGGTTCAGAAATGTTCCTAAATACCCAAAACAATGTTAAAGCGTGACACCAGCACCCTAAAGGTCGGACAATTGCATGCTGGTTTATATAAAATTATTGCCAAATTGGTAAAATCTAAAATTATTAAGGTGAAATCCAGAGTTTTGTTTTATAATAAAATTCGAAAGCTTAATGTAAACTCATAAATGACTTATTGTAATTTTTAATTAAGAAATCACCAATTTTTATGATCACGTAAGATTTTATTGCAGACCTGGATATAATTGTTGAACGGTTTGAGGAAGATATAAAAGCATATTAAAAATTATGGGCAAAGATGTAAGGATGCGTGTTGACATTTACTCGATGGTTAATTATTTGGTAATCGGGCGTTGTTTATGCAATTAATGTCACACATGGTTTTATTTCGGAAAGGCTAGTAAACATTTTGTCACGTAGTAATGGTTATGTGCTAATCAAAGTTGCCTAATTCTAGTTTTTTAATATGCATTATGACATATAAACAATTGATGACCACCTGTGGCTCTTACAGTACGTAGCGCCGTCCGCGGCACTTTAAAGGCGAATATATTTTTTAGCATTTTTTTTGTAGTACTAAAAGGTTACTAGATCAATTTTAAAAATAGTAAAATTTAAACTGGCGAAATAGGCTTTGCAACTGCAAAGTAAATCATGTTTTTAGGTGCATCAATAATTTTGTATCAAGTTCAAATAGCAGGCTTCTACAAAAAGGAATTTAACAAAAATAATTATTGAAATAAAAATTATTATAAATATTTTACTAATTAATAAAATTAATTTAAAATTCGATTATTTATATTATTTTTTAACATTTTTGTGCGACGTTTTATTTAAAATATATAGCTTGTAGAAATAGTTTTCATCAGGAGTGATATATATATATATATATATATATATATATATATATATATATATATATATATATATATATATATATATATATATATATATATATATAGTAGCTTATACTTTGGTTTTTTATATGTACAAAAAATAAATTTTAATTTTATATAACATATTTACAAATAATTAAACAGAATAGTTGGAAAAAATTTAATAAAATAATTATTTTTTTTTATGAAGATATGTAATTGAATATATTATATCTTTAAGATTTTAAAAATAAAAATAATAAAATAGTGTTTCTTGTAGTGTTTACAGTGCATTTTGCGCAACGTAAACAGGTGGTACAACAAGATTCCTTGATCAAACTGAAGTTGAAATACCACTTCGCACTAGAAGACCACTCTGTCAAGTTATAAGCTTTTAGAAGTCTTCCATCGCAATATAAAAGTATTGAGAAACAATATAAATTCTACAGTCACCTACCAAACTCCTGAAAAATTGCTCCAAAATTTCGCTAGACCATTTAGGTTCAATGACTATAAAATAATAAAAATTACAAATATATTTTCTCAGTTATAGATGTAACTTTGTTTGAATTTATCAACTGATCCAGTACAGTCTACCAAATCTGATAAGGTAATAAGAATGATAAGAATGATGAGAGATATTTAAGACGCGAATAAGATTACGGGGATATTCTTGGTTCCGAAAAGTAAAGATGTTGCACAATGTCGAAAGTTGTTCGATAGGTTCTTGTTAAATGAACAATAATTTTGTCGGGTTTGGTGACTCTTTCAAAATTCATGAAATTATAAGTATTTCAGAATAGGCCTTCCTCAGATGTACCATGTCTTAAATATATATACAGAAACAGCATTTCCTTCAAAACAAACGGTACTTCGGTGAAAGGCATCTTTTAAACGTTTACAACTTCAAAGTGTGGCCTGCTAGTGCGAAATGGTACTACTAAATGCAACGTCGTCAAGGAATCTAATGGAGCAAGCGAAAATTTTAATTTTTGGATAATTATGTGTATAGTATAGATGTGTATTAGAGCGTGGAACGGAATGAATATATTTTTAATAATAATTTTAATTAAATTTTTTACTATTTAATTTAAACAGTCTTAAGATATACAATTATATTATTTATTTGTAATTTTTATACAAAATAAATGTTATTATTTAAATAAAATGGATGATAAAATACATAAATATGTAATATTTCCTATTTATAGTCTGTATGGTAAAAATTTAAAGTAGGTCGATATCGAAACTATATACAAGTTATATCGTATATACATAGTTTCATGGGTTAGTGACTGTGGTAATTCTAGATCTAATACATGCACATAATCATGCAGAACATCTTCAAAGCATCGTTACGATGCATTTTGAAATGAGGATGATTCCATACGAAATTCTATTGGCTCAAGAGTTATTGCCAAGGGATGTAGCACAACGATAGCGTCAACGTCAATTATTTCGGTCAATCAATTATCGGTCCTTATTTTTCGAAAATGAAAGTATTAATACACAAACCATCTCTGAGGCAGTATACCGGACCATTTTAGAAAAAAATTTAAAACTGAACAACACTGCTTATGGTTTCAACAAGTAGGAGCTCATATTGCAATAGCAACACATTTCTATTAACCACCTCGTCTCCTAGGCCTAATGCCCCTAATTTTTTGTAGTTTTTCGAAAGAACGGGCTTACGTGAATAAACTACAAAATATTCAGAAACTAAAACAAAATATTTAAACAGAAATTGCAATTTAGAAGCTAGAAATGTCATAAAAAGAGCGGCTCATTAACTTCCAACAAGAAAATAGAAGTCACATAGGGGGTCTTATTAATAACAAATATCGAGCCAAATACTCGAGTTACGGTAATTAGTCGGCAAAATGTGTTTGTATTGCCGGAAGCGAAATGGTTTCTATTACAAGCGTAAATTTTTGCTCCAACCTTGTGTTTTGATTTGGTATTTAAAATTTTGAACGACATAAAGAACTAAACAAGTATTATAGAAACCAGGACACTCTCTACTGCAAACAATAATTGCTGTCCACAGACTTGTAATTAATTACCAGGATTGTTTACTTCCAATCACCAATCTTACTACCAATCATTATTGTTGTTTTATTGATCCTTTGATTGATTTTGTCACAAAACGTATTCTAGTCCTAAAACCACAGAAAAGAACTAAAACAACGAAGTGTCAAGCTTTTTGCTAGCATTAAGAAGTTAGCGATACGCAGCAAATCTTTTTTATAGAGCCTAACAATTAATCCCCTAAAAAACGAATTCCTTAATGTGATCAATTGTTTTAATTAAATATTTTCGGACTATTATTTAAAAATAATTATATTCAAATAATCTCATATAGTATCTTAAAAATATCTGCTTTTGTTAAAATAATGTTAGTGTGTTTTATCAAGTAAATATTAAATCACATATTATAAAATAAAAATTATAACAGCCATTTTAAAAACTTAGAATAAATATCGTTAGGATTAATCATAATAAACCAGTACTAATACATAAAATTTAACAGTCAGTACTCGATAATAATACAATTTTTAAAAAATAATAATACTAATTTTACAAAAAAGACTAGAGAACTGTAGTCAAATTAAAAACGGTTTGTGTATGAAATTACACAATAAATTTTGGGATCTGGATAGCGATATAATTTAACGAAAACTAATTGTTGGCTGCAAAATTAACTTGCTTTACAGGGTGACTCTTACGTAAATACAATAAATTCAGGAGGTGCTGGAGAACCCTAGCTTGAACAAAATATTATATTACAGCCTATCTGTAACCATTATAGAGATAATCAAAGTTATATTACTCACAAATTTCTCAAATAAACGTTTTCTTATAGCAAATTAATTAGTTTGTTAAGCACAGGGCCTATAATAAATTAATTGGTAATAAACACACTACACACTAAAAAAAGTGTGAACATCCTTAATTTTTATGTGCTTTAGGCACATTTACAGCCAGAGGTATCCCAATCGCTGAGTACCAAATATTCGAACCTTTAAGAGAATTCATCAGAGATTTAGGGAAAATCATTTTTCAAGCACATAACTAGGCCATGAAGCTCGGAAATAACTTTAAAACATAGAATTGTGAGAAAACATAGAATTGTGTATACATAGAATTGTATTCCATTTGGCATTTCTTCTTAAAGAAGTAGAGTGCATCTGTGATGATATCCTAATATGTAGTAAACGTTACAAGAAAGATATGAAGAATATAGCAAGTTAAAAAAATTATTTGAGAAACTGCGTCACCTAAGATCGATTCCATTTCTGGTGCGCATATGTATATTGCAGATCTACTTTCCAAATTACATTTAAAATAGAACAAACATTTGAAGATGGAAGATATCTATAAAATTGCAATTAAGAAGAGCTACAAGCATAAAATTAAATGGTAGAACATTTACCAGTTAAGTGATGAAAGAATAAAATCAATACTAATGTTAGCACAGACAATTTAAAAACTATTATTTTTTAAATATCAAGATATTGCATTAACATATGAAGATACGCTTACTTCATTACCATATTGAAATTGAGATGAGTCTAAACCTAGCAAGAGATTCTATGTTTTGGCCTAGAATAACTGAACAATAAAGAGAAAAAATAGATACATGTACGGCTTATAAGCAATACTCAGCTAATCAAAGTAAATTACCGATCATGTCAACTAAAGTTCCGAATATGCCATTTAAAATAATTACCATGGTAGTTTTTGAAATAAACGTCACAAAAAGTAATGGTAATTCAAGAAAAGTTAAATATTTTCTAACTATGGACCATCATCGCGGAATGTTATTAAGTTCTGCAAAAGAGACGTTGCTCGATATGGTATACCACAAATAATAGTATCGGAACAAAGTGTAGATAACTTGAAATCGGATAGCCAGTTTTTGTCAAGCTAAGAGTCCTTAGAAAGATTTTGCATCTTCTAAGGACTTAAAAAAAATATATATTCGAGCATAAATAGTCGTGATGGAGAAAGATGTAAACATATCGTAAAGATGCAGTCCACTTAATTCCTCAGCAATCCAGTACATTTGAATTACCTCATTTGAACGAGGATACTCCAAATGAAAACAAAGTCATGAACAAAATGCAAGGCAACTTAAACAACAAATAATAAAAAGTGCAAATTGTTGTGAAGTCCAGGTTGAGATCAAAATGCTAGAGTTAAATATAGCAATTGAAAGGAAGATGCATCTATAGAAATATTGGGAATAGGGATAGTCGAAACTGAAAATATTAAGTTGAAATTTGTTATATGTGATAAGGGAAAAAGGAGATGTGCGGTTTACAAGTAATTAGCTTTGATAACAAGAAGTGACGAACCTGCACTTCAGTGAATAAAACAAAACAACGATTTACAATTGAACTGAAGTAATAAATTATAAATCAGCGGTTATCACAAAAAAGAATAATCGTCTATAAAAAATAAGAACAAAATTATAAAACTAACTAAAAGTCTCCTATAAATACCTTTAAAAGTAACCAATCAATTCATCAGTAAATAATATACCCTTCCAAAACGGAATATCTTATGGATATTCCTTTTCCCTTTTTTGGTGAAATAAATCGCTTTGTCGTGCAGATTTATATACTTTTACTCTGGGTTCATTTAAACAACGGCAAAATGAATAACGACCAACCCATTATTTTTTAAGCGTATGCCAAAATCAGTTTTTTTGCTTCCAAAGCTTAATATAAAATGTTTTTTTTGAGGCAATTATATTTTTTGGGAAGAATTTTAAATTGAGTATTATTTTTAAAATCAGTTAACATGGCCGACCGTTCATATATGCTAATTTCACGGGTTTTAGGCTATTTCGTATTATATCGAAATCCATCTAATCAATGAAGTCTACACCATGGCGGAAAAATGAACTAAGAGCCTGTTCGATTTCCGTTAACATTTTTTTCCTGTAATAAATATTGGGTTTCTAAAGAAACTAGGCAGTCGCAATAGTAAACTTATATTTTTAGGGTAAAAACAATACGAAAAGTTGGAATACGTAGACAGTAACTTTTTCAATATTCTTCAATATTAGAGGGCGTCCGATTTCCGTTGTAATTATTCTAGCTGTAGTAATTATGACGATTTATTGTATGCAACCAAATTACTACGTGTAATAATTTTGACAGATCTGTAGTTTTTTCATATTAAACAAAATTGGCGTGTTTAATGAACAAAACCATCTATATTACAAGCCGTATTAATTGCATCCTAATGCTATTCTAGTCATATGAACATAAGAATGTCACATATATATATAGGAGTTACCGTATAATAATACTTTAGCAAGTCAAATATCAATATGCATTCTGGTTGCTGCATTGGTGGTCGATAAATTGAATAAAATTTGTAATACCCTCAAAACCGTCTATAGTTTAATTTGATTTTTTTCGTTACTATGACAATTTCAATAAATAACTTGCACTAATATAAATCTAATTTTTCTTCAGTCATAATCTAGAATTTGTACAGCGTGCATATTGCATGAATTTGGACTTTATTATAGAAGGTTTTGAATACCCTATAAAAAATTGTATGTTTCAATGTGTAGTGAAACAAATTGAAACATACAATGTATGCTGAGGGATCTATAAACGACCGAGCGAGGTCACGCGTTCTCTCATCAAACACATAAAGACTAAAATTACCAGAAATAAAACCATATTTAGATCATTCTCAACCTCAAAATGTTTTCAGAATTCGGACAACAAATGAACTTGTTAATGAACTTGAAAGAGGAAAAGATTTTAATACTGTCATAATTACGGAATTCGGACGACCCATTAGTGTGTTTATTATCAATTTATCTTAATATTGGCCCTTTAGTTGATACAATGTAACTTTGATAAGTTGTTTTGAGAAATTTGCGAATAATAATTTTTTAATTAAGAATGAATTTCAAAGTGACCGTACCGATAAGCGTTATCATATAATTTTTTTTAGTTCAGATTAATGTTTTCTATCACCTCCTGAATTTATTGTACTTACTTAAGAGTCAACCTGTATAAATATTATAACGAATTAAAATAATTTTAATTAACACAACCTTAATTAATTTTAAATAATGTATATATAAATGATTAAATATAAATATTATAATATTTTTTTATAAGTAAGTATTTAGAAAGTATATAAAATATATTTATTTTAATTATTTATATAAATATATATATATTATAGATTATAAAGAAATATCACGTTATTTTCTTTTATTTTAGAATTAATTCTTAAAATTATTAATTATATTATTTAAGAAAAAAATATTTTAATTTATTTATTTTAACTAACTAAATTATTTTACAATTTATTTTTATAATTTTACGTTTAGCATTAAGAAAATTTAATTTTTGCTCTCAGTTGATCAACGTTCATTTAATTTTGATTTATAAAAAAAATTTAACTAAGTGTTAGTTGGGTAGGTCGATAGATAGTACATAGTATATGGCAGTAAGAATATCGTAATTAAATTGATTGCAATAAGTCAGTCATATCAATTCATATTTAAAGTTAGATGAAAATATAAAAAAATTAAAAATTATTAAATATATTTATAAATTAGTTGGTTTGATTTGATCGAGAAACGCTTATTTGTGTTCTGTGTATGTGTACATATATATACCTTTGATATTTTTTGTTCAATAATAAATTAAAAATAATAAAAATCACATTGAAATTATAAATAATTGTAATAATTATTGTATATATATAAATTAATTTAAAATTGCAATAATTATACTTGCTAATATTTATTCATCACCTTTTTTATCGCGTTCATGATTACGTTCTTTGCTAACTCTATGCTCGCGTTGTTGTTGCTGTTGTGTCATATTTTCTTGTTGTTTCACCCGCCTTTGATACTCCTGCTGGTGTTTTAGCAACGAACTTAAGCGATTTAATAGAAACTGTTTGTCGTGACCTTCGAGTATCAACTGATTTTTAAGCACATCGACCATATGTTTATTGGCCGCCGACACCGCATAATAGTAGTACAGCAATAATATTAGTACTATAAAACATGGTATCGCAAAACCCGCCGTACCAAAATAAAATATTATATTTTTTAGTAGTGTTGGTAGTTTGGTAAACGAATTAATTGCACATTCCCAAACATTGTCGAGACCACGATATGGTCCACACGATCGTGATGGTAAAATTTCTGCAATCGCATAAACGATCGGCACGACCGCAAATACATACGACACTAATAGTACAAACATGAAAAGTGAATTAGAACGTGATGCTCGATAGAGAATCGATGATGGTTTTGAATTGACAAGACAAGCGAATTTTTTGATATAAAACATTAGAAAATTTAATATGGTCGCAATCGCTGGTAAAAATGGAGCATAAAAACTACCCAGCCAACATAATGTTTGTGAGTACACAATATCGAGTACATGTTTTGACAGTTCAAACTCTTGTTCACCGATAAATTTGGCAAATTTCGTTTTAACATGTCGCGCGAATAGAGCACGTGGAAAATTAACAAAAAACGTTATAAAAATGTGCGTCACAAAATCGGTGATGAATAATTTGTAAAATTGTTGGCCCACAAATGTTTCCCAACACTGTGGCGTTTTTCTATCATTATAACACACACTACTGCCAATGTCGGGCGAAATAAGAATATAAAAACGTGATAATATTACAACAAGTGAACTTAAACGTAATAATACTGTACGACTTAATTTTAATTTTATAACAAACATCGGTGAATATTTTTCAAATGTGACTAAATAATTAAATATTAATGGTATAAATACATTTAGTAAAACAATGCCTAAATATGGTAAAAATTCATAAAATAAATTTTCTAATTGATCGTTAAACGATTGTTCGCCGGACAATCCGCTCGACTTTTGTATAAATATTTCTTCAATTTCGCCAAAACCATCTTCAGTTTTTTTCGAATTTATCACAACATTTCCGTTATCGTAGTATCCGCCATTATTGCTATTACTACCACTGTCGTTATCGTTAAATAAATTGAAAATTTTCTCGTTTCCTTTGAACAAAAATTTCGAACTTGTTTGAAAACTTGGTTCGAGAAAATCGATCGATATACTAAATAGAAAATATATTAGTACTCCGGCGCTTATTAGTATCAAGATAACGAGTAAATTTATTACAATTCTAATACCGATTAGTTTGATCATGACTTCGCGCGATCGATTACTTCGTTCGACCTCGATCCTTCGACTCTGTAACAATCCTTTTATTTCATTGTACAGCGCTTTGTGTTTGATTAGCGATGATTTTTCGTTGTGTATACAAAAATCCCATCCGCCAAATATTAAATTACAGTATTGATAAAATTGTCCTTCGCCCTCAACCAATCGATCTTTAAATTCGCGAGCAGCTGCTTTAACAATTGCCGCCAACGATAGTAAAAAATATATAAGTGTGATTAGAATATACGCTAGTGGAAGATCATATAAGAATTCAGACGTTTCTGTATCGGTGCTCGAACTATTCGAACCGAAATTAAACGAATATGTATAACCGAATATTTTATTTGTATACATTCCGTAGAATATAAACGTTTTTTCCATAAATCCTGTCCCCTGAATTATGTCTAGTATCGAAAAATTATTTTGTTTTATTTTATTGTGGTAATCGTCTGAACAGCATTGTGTCGAATTTACCGGTAAATCACTACATTCGGCGTCAACCGGTTCATTTAGTACAATTTGTGGTAACACAACGAACAAAAATACTAGTAAAAATATGAACAGGTTTAAGAACATGAGCCAACGTAGAAATAGAAAATAGGCTACAACACCGGTGCCAAAATTTCCCTCGATTTTTTTTAATGAATTTCGCCATAATTCCATTTTTGATATATATTCGGACCATTTCGTTTCGAACTGTTGCCACACTTTACGACGTTGCCATTTTATTTGATCGAATCCTTGCAAACGAAGTTTTGTTGCATTTTGTAACTGTGATTTGATATCTTTTTTCTCCGACATTGGAACAGGCATCAATTTAATATCGTGAATTTCTTCCCATATTCGTTCTTCATCGGTTAGATTTTCTGCAAAAAAAAATGAAAATCGAAAAAAATTATGGTTATATTATTTTCATAAAATTGATCATAAATATGATCATAAAATTATATCTATAATTATTTAATATGTATTTTATTAACTTTTACTAAGAAAATATATAAACGGCTTTAAATGTTTTAAAGCACGTAATTTAATCTAACTTTTTATTGCTATAAAAGTATCGGATAATAATTGGACGTTATTGTTATTTTAAGGCACACGAACTGTAGATCATCTAAAAGGAAATTAAAATTTATATCGACAAAATTAATCAAGACTTGGGCACTAAAGTTTTCAAGATATGACTAAATTATGAATCATATAGATGTTTTCAAAATATTATCAGTGACATTTTTTTGTTGATTGTACTTATAACTCCGACAATACCGAAATACTAGTTAAGTAGTATGACCAATCAAGTAAATTTGACAGAAATGATTGATGTTTTTAAATCTTATCGGATTTAATTTTAAATATTCGTTTTATTTTAGATAACTTTGAGATATTTTCACTAAATTGAAAATCAAACACAGAAAAGTTAATCGGAGTTTATATATTATATATCAATTTCGGCTTTTACTAACGAGGATCTGACGGAATATCTGACCACCGAGAACTTAGTAAAAAGGAATTCATACCTTGCAGGTGCTATATCAGCAAAGAAGCTAACAAACCCGTCCTCTTCGAAGGTTGACTCAAATGTTTCTGAGTGCGTCAATTATTCATTTTCAAGAAGCTCTAAGCTTACAAAATAGCCTGCCTCTTTAATTGGGAGTATTTTTTGAACAAGTTAACAAAAAAGCGAAATTGATAAGATAACCTCACAGTTAAGCGATGAAGTTGTGCTGCTAAGAAATGAAAACTAAAATTTTAAAAAAGAATTACGAGATTGCGTCTTAAAAATGAAGTAAAAGAAAAGCAAAGAAAAGAGAGCGGTTTCTTCTTCGGAAAGTGATTCGACTCAAAAAAAAATCAATAAGTGTAAAATGATGTCCTTCCATCGGAATATCAATCCTGTTATTCAACAGTACCATTTTACAAAAAGTTTCCGAATGTAAAGACCTATAACTAGGAATTACTTTCGTTAGAAATATGAGTTTCTCTAATCACATAGAGCATTGCATAGCTAGAGCTAACTCAATGTTTGGCTTTATTAAACGATATAGGAACAACTAAGACACTATATTATGCCTACGTCAGATCTCAACTGGAGTATGCAGTTAATGTAAGATTGAGAATATTCAAAAGAAGTGTGTGCATTATGTAAATTGAAAGACAATGGCCTTATAACCATGAAATACTTCATTACCTTAATGTAAAGCAACTGCCTCTATATATTCACCTAGCTGTAAAATTTATAAGATGACTACACTGGCAAACAGGTGCGAATTGCTAAATAGTACATTTATTGGAAACATTCCTCTTTATCACATCGACGCTCAAATTGTACATTGTTGACCATTTTTGGGTAAAATATGAAGATGAATATACTCTCCATTAACTAAAATATTATAGTTCAAGTACCACAAGACACTGTGCCAATCACAGATGATACTCGTAAATACAGATGATACTCGTATATTAACATTTGCTTATGACACTGCAATCTTAGCAATTGGTAACAATTTAGAAAAAGCAACTAGCAAAGTGTAAAGGACCATTAACATTACTAATTACCTGAACAAAAAGATTAACTCACAGCAATTACCACATGCAAATACGGCCGAATATTTAGGCATGTCATTTGATGCTTAGCTTTTTTACTGGATGAAATGAAAATACATTATGCAACATTAAACAGCATTTCTGCAGTACAAAAGTTTTTAAAACATGGCGCACTTGGGATGAATGTATACAATGGTCTAAAGAAGTATTAATTAGAAACCGTAAATCGCAAATGGCCGCCACGGCTACGCTTGCAGACCAAATCCTTTTCATGAAATTTTCCACGACTAATTTGCAAATTTGCGTCTGTATGTCTTCGATAACTTCACGAATTCCATATTTAAGGTCTTGAATCGATTGTGGAGCATTGGCATAGACCTTATCTTTCACGTGGTCCCAAAGAAAAAAGTCTAAAGGTGTTAAATCATAAGTTCTCGGTGGCCAATTATGATCACCTCTTCGAAAAATAACACAGTCAGGAATCTTTTCTTGCAAAATTGCGATTGTTTCGTTGCTTGTGTCGTCCAAATCAATATTTTCTAATTTCGGCCATCAAAAATCATTAATTAACGATCGACGAGGAATCGACAAACCTGGGTTTTCTTCAACACTACGGGCTACAGCAGCAATATTCTCAGTTGTTCTTGAGCGACGCGCACGGTTTTGATTCTTCACATCACTAACTTGTCCCAACAGCTCAAATTTTTCCACCAGTTTCACTATTGCCGGCCGATAAGGTACTTCACGACGACCAAAAAGAGCTTTAGTTTTGCAACTGCAAAATTTTCACCATTTTTTGTGAATTTTAACAATTGCAATGCGTTGTTGAAGCGTGTATCGTACCATTTTTAGTAATGGCGTAGTTTTTACTAGTCAAATGTCAAAAGATGACAGTTTCAAAATTGACAGTTGGCCAAAAAGCAGGCTATCCAAAATGAAATTTCTTATTGGGTAACCCTATATAAGTGATACTTGTAAAATAAAAATAATAAAACTCACTTCTGGTAATCTATTAGAAATGAAGATACTGTAATATAATTAAGTACAAAATCAAAATCAAAAGTTGTAACACAAAACCAACAAATGTGTATAAACAAAGGAAAAATTTCTTTGACTCGTGAATTGAAGACGGTGAAACAGCCACGGAGTTTATGGTAACATTAAAAAGACTGACTTCCAACTCACTTGTATGTTGGGAAAAATATTTGAGAGATTGTGTGGTAAATGTGGACAACGTAACCTTGGCAATGTGGTGGAGGACGTCAAAATGGAACAGAGTAGACGGAGACAATAACGAACCGAAAATAAGGAACCGAGCAATTGGCGCAGTGGTTAAAGCTGCGGTGTTTGGGACGGGAGGTACCGGGTTCGAATGCCAATGGGGGAGGGTTGTAAAAGGGATTTTTCATCACCTGATTTCGATTGGTGATGACGATGAACACAACTATGACCCCCTGTTGGAGTGCATAATCCATGGGCCGAACCATCGTCCATGTCAGTGCAGGCAGGCTGGAGCAATGCAATGTGCAGATGGATTTAAAATCGAACCTGTATTCGTGCGTCCTCATTGGCTGGTGACGGTGTAAGGTAGGACTTTAAAAATTAACTGCGAAAGAGTTGGGAGAGCTTCGGCCCCAGAACAGATTGCAGTTCAGAAACAAAAAAAAAAAAAATAAGGAAAAATTGTAAGTTTTTGTATGACAGTTGGAACATTTACATCCACAGTTGAAATGGTGGGATTGATTCACCATTTAAGATTTTCGTAGTCGATACAGAAAACCACGTACCATGTACCGTAAAACATTTTAAATTTATTTTTCGCAAATAAATCAGATTGATTCTCACTCATCATTAGAACATTTGTTATCAAGGTTCGAGATTCTTTCTGATGGTAAATAAGGCAAATTTAAACACAGGCAAACACAATTAAGATGTGTTCACAACGTCCCATCAAAGTTTGTTAAACTACGGTAAATTTCTCATTCGTTTAAAGAAAGTGTGGAAACGCAATTTAAATGATTGGAACGGAGAGGAATAATAACTCCGATTGATGCAAATGAGTGGGGAACACCACTTGTTTCAGTTCAAAATCTGGATGGTGGAGTGCGACTTCTTAGACGACATTGTAGTTACAAACTACAAACTATCATTTAAAAAATGAAGATAAAGTTTTGAGTCGATTACAGGAGGCCTAGGAGATTACAAAATGAAAAGCGGTGATAAATTCACCGGAGCCTGCAAGAATTTTGGAAGTACAAGCTTTTTCAGGTTTCATAAATTATTCTGCAAAATTGTTCATAAATTTAGTAACAAAAATTTACCCAATTTTTAGGATTTTACACTAAGATGAAAATTTTTATTGGAATTTAGAGTGTCATACAGGCTTTGAAAATATTTAAAGTAATATAGTTAGAAAAGTAGTTTTGGCACATTTCGATCCATTATTACCTATAATTTACACGACTGACATCTCGAGTTACTGTATAGCTGAGGTAATCTTCAATTCATGTAAGGACGGAGTAAAAATACCGGTGACTACAGGTTCTGTAGTTGAACCTTATCAAAGTGGCAAAAAAAATTATAGTGTAATATAGAGAAGGAAGTTCTACCACTATCTTGTTTGATATATGTTTGTGACGGCTTTCAATTTTAAATTAGAATATGTTAAGGGTTGTAACAACGAGTTTAAAGTCGGGAGTGACAGAGAAAATTCTCGCAGGTGGATTAATTTCAAAATTAATTGGGGATAAATGTATTCTATTTATTAGACAAAAAACGAACTGTTCGTCGAATGCATCAGATCCTCCAAAGTATACTTTAATTCCATCAGAAAATACAATAAAAATTTGGTGCAGAGTTCACGTTGATTATGCAGGTCCGATCGATAGCAATTATTAATCACAGAATAATAATAATCACAGAATAATTAAGTATATATGCTGCACGATTTTCTACTCAATTGCTCAAAATTAGCAATGGAACCATGATTGGCAACCCCACAATTCAAAATTTTAAAATTTTATTAAATTTTCGTGACAAGTAAAAATTCATTATAAGTTAAGCGAAAGAGCTATTTTGGCAGCCAAAAATGTTGATGTACGACAGCAAAACATTTTAGGATACAGTGAGCGATAGTAGTAAAGTATTAATTTCCTCAAGGGTAACACGTTCTCCTGCCACAAAAACCATAGATTAACAGACAGCTCCCGATTAAATTGTAACTTTTACAATTCCCAATTTGTTTGACATTTGCCATGTTACGTGGTCACGGTTAAATCAATGAACCAATTTTAATGAAATTTTACCATAATTTTACCTTAAGATACTTCCTGAACAAACGTTTGTAAAATTTTAACAACATGAACTCACTTATAGTGTCTATAGTGCTTTCGAGGCGTGTATGTCCGTTTGTTTGATTACACGAGTGTTTTTGGACACTATATAGGTGGCTCATACTTGATCGTGTTTGTTCGATCATTGTGTCAGTTGTTGCTAATGGTAAAAGAGGGTTGTCTACAAAAATTTCACCTGGTACCTTTATATTGTTTATTCGTAGACAAGCTCAGCTGGGGAACATTTTAGATCCTCCTTTACTGTAGCTTGAATACCTAGTAGTACTATAGGTATCTCAAAGCTCCAATGCACAGTGTTACAACGCGCTTTTAGGAATGTTTTCAACTGCCGGTGGAAGCGCTTAACCATGCCGTTTGATTGTGGGTGGTACAAAGATGTTCGGATCCGGTTAGAACCTAAAAGTTTGGTTAACTCACCAAACAATTTGGATTCAAACTGTGTACCTTGATCAGTCGTGATGTTGACCGGTGCTTCGAATCTGGAGATAACGTTCTTTAGAAAAGTTCGGCAATAGTAAAAGCCATCGTGTGAAATGATCGACACAGGCTAGTAAATAAATGTAACCATTAGAAGGTGGAAGTGTTCCCTTGATATCTCAATGGATACATTCAAAACGTCCCGGTGAAAACTGAGCCAGAAATAACTAGTTGATATTAGTTTCCGAGTGGCTCGGATACCTGGATGCGAGATATTATGCAATGCGTCGAAAATAGTTCGACGCATCGGTTTTCCAATGTACAAACGGTCGAAATTTCTCTGTAAATCGCTAAGTTAGCTAATTTAAAACATTTCAATTTCCAAGTGGAATTTGATTGCTTTAAGGAACCAGAAAGTATGTCCTGAAGCTTAATATCAGCTTCTTGCCATTTAGCTATTTACTTTATGTCAAAGTGTGTCTCGACAGCTTAAGTTTTTTAGTTTAGTGCTCGAGACAATGTATCGGCAATCTTGTATCTTATGTATCTTGTGAGCGGTTTGTGTTCGGTGGCCCTCTAATGGACGTAATTGCGAACACCTGGAAACGATCGTAACAGAACTTCTTTTTCAAGAGATGATAAAACACCTGTACAGCGAGGCAAACGACATCAAAATTATTGCCTATGATATATTCAAGCTAACTTAATAGCCATAGAAGAACAAAGGATGGTTACACAAGTTTCGAGAGCTGCAAAAAGTACTAATAAAGCAGCAATTTAAAAAAAAATGGATTTAGTATATATACTAATTAGTTTGCTCGATGATGCCAGAAAGGCTTAGTAAAGTTATCTTCGCACTTAATAATTATCACTGGCCTTGAGAAAATAAATCGTTTGACCAATATGCTCTATCAGAAAAAAACCAGTCCTGAGGATATATCAAGGAACATTTTTCTTATCGTTTGTCAATTATAAAGGTGTTTTTCCAGATGCGAAACAAAGGACGTTTATTCTAGTAATACGTAGTTGATGCTTATGCTTACATAGAGTCAAAACATCTTCAATGGATCAGAAACAATCAACCGGCATTGTGAGCAGATATTTATAAAGCTCTAATGGAATATATAAATCGTAACGCAGACTCTAAAAATATAAGGTTGCGAAATCGGTAATATTGCCATCTAGTTTCAAGGGAAGCCTCTGAAATATACAACACCTTTAAAAGGATACTATCGCAAGTGTTACAAAGCATGGAAAGCCAGATATTTTGTTCACCTTAATCTGCAATATGAAATATAAAAATTAATTATGGCTACAACTTACCACCTGAAACTATTGATATATTCGTCACATTTTAGTGAGTGCTTTGGTGCAAGAAAATTTTGGAATTTTTTTTTTGTTAAATAACTTCCTTGATGTGGAAAGAATCAACAATCGAATTATTGGCTTGCTTCCCGAACAAAGTCAAGTGTATTTACAGAAAATGAAAGTGTGCGTTTTAACTAAACACTATAATATTTTAATTTGTAGACGATTAGTTGTGAAAAGCATGAAATATAACGAGATTGAGGCATAAGTACAGCATAAAGTTTCAAGGTCAAACAATGGACCCAGTTCGGATAAAGCTAACAAAACATAAAACAAACAGTAATACTGTAGTTTCGCGCGGGGTAGCGGACTCAGCCAGCTATATTATAAATATAATTGTATACAAAACTATACGCCACATCGGGTTAATATAAACAGACCACACATTTACTTATAATAATATAAACCAACAAAGAATTTAAAAACATAAACACTCACCCGATAAATCCGGTAGCATAGCCACCTGAACTTCTTGATATTGTGAACCGCGGCGTACTGTTGAACTTGAATTTCGTCGCCTGGTCATTGTATTTGTACGTTTTTTTACTGTTTTTGTATCAGTTTGACCAGATCTAATTCGTCTCGTTGATGCTAAATAATTACACAAATAAAAAAAAAACAAGAAAACATTTTAGTTATAATTACACTATTAATTTGCCCTTCAAAATTTTTTTATAATTTAATTTTAAAACTATTAATTAATTTTGTAAATATACGAAAAAATTATTACACATATAAAATATTTTAATATATGTATCTATATTACGATATTAATATTTAAATTAAAAATTTTATCGTTGTTATATTTTATCATAAATTTTTTAAATATTTTAATTTGAAATATCCGTTTTATAATTTTTTATTTTATTATTTTTTTTTAAATATTTAACATTGGATCTTGTCTCGCGATCGTGTTATACATTTCTACTTTTACGCGCGCAATTTACTTATCACACCACAAAGATTATCGAATTTGCATAAATAAACATAAGTATTATTATTGAAAAAGTACTAATAATAATAATAATAACATCCATTTTTATTATAATAGTTCACATTTTTTTTTTTTGTTTATTAAATAAATTTAAAAAATTTAAAAGCGTAATCCATATGAAAATTGTGTATGTGCACACAATCTAAATAACGATAGTTGACTGTAGTGTGGCATAAAACAAAAAGATTTTTTTTTTGCATTTTTTTTTTTTTTTTTTTTTGATTCTAACAACTGATTAATAGTTTGTGATGTCTATTAAAGTTTTGTCTCAAAAATAAATTTATTTTAATGTTCAGATGTAGTGTAACAAACAGAGGAGGTGAAATTTTTACTTTGTAGTACATACTTAAGGCGGTTGGTTATAATGTTGATAATTCTTTCAAAATAATAAAGGGAATAAATTGGATATAATAAAAATGATAAGATAATGTATAAGTTTACAGTGTTTTACTGTTTGGTTGATGGTGTCGCGATTATTTCATCAAATTGAATTTGAAATCTCTCATCGCAAGGACTAAAACATTTCTAAAATAACTGCCAGCGGCTTTATTTTAAAATTTTATTTTATTTTATTTTAAAAACTAACATAAGAAGTTGCATAAGTTTGTTTGTTTACAAATTTGTTTTCTATTTTTATTGATCAAAAATCCTCCAAATTAGTAATAATAATAAGTGATTTTCACAGGGCTTTACTGGCCCTGTAACCGAATTAACAATTTGGCCTCACCGGCTTTGAACCTGAGCTGGATTTTCGTATTATTCTAGAACAACTCGAATAAGTTAAGTCGTTTTCTACCAATTAAAGTAACTATTTGTGCCAGCAACCTCTGTACCAGCCCAATGGCGGCTCTCCTCTTAGAGGTCGTTGGACCGTCCGATGTAGTTAAAATTAAAATAGAGTTTTACCTTGCGCTTTATAGACTGTAGACACATTATTATTAAACAACTAAAAAACTCAAATTATCACTGAATTGTCACAATATACAGCGTTCTCTACTGTAAAGTGAACAACTTTATCAAACATGTTAGATAAAAAGTAGAATAGATGTAGAAGTATTCACATCACAAAACACCCTTATATTGTTGGAGGTCTCCCATCAGACACCATTTCAGGAGGCGGATTGAAGAAAGCCAATTTGCGGCGGTTAAGTGGGAAATAAAATACTGGTAGTAGGTATAAAATACTAGGTGAAATACACCCCAATAAAACACCAAAATAAAGAAGAGGAAAGATAAAATTAAGGTGCAGGGATTCAGAATCCCAGGACCGACTGCTTTATGGAGAGAGCGAGCGGGATCCTCTTTGTTTAATTCGTTTAGATCAGCTAATTAAGGAGCGGCCAAATATGGGTCAAGTTCTAAGAATTGATCCCTAACTAGTTAAATGGACCCATCTTAAAGAAGTAAGAGGCTCACAAGATTGCCTACAGCTCAACATATATCCCACTTCCTGATCTAAATGAGGATTAGGTATAAAAAAGGCAAAATAATTGAGTTCGAACTTTTGAGTGTTTCCAAATTAAGAGTCACAGTTAAAAAACAGATAAACAGCTTGTTCGAATATGTGAAAGATAGAAACAATATACATGGCAAAATAAAGATGGTTCGGTTGATTAAAGTATCCTTTAATAAGGTGGGAAGGGAGTTTAAAGAACTCAGTAAGAAATTGGAAAAATCCAAGGCAATTCGGTACAAATCTACACGTAATAGTGGAGATTGTACTCTTCAGCGATTTGAGACCCCTTATTAGTGCAAAACCAGCAGCCATTCGACTAATCGATATAAAGAGATAAGCGAAACCTTGAACGCTTCTAATGCCAACTCTACTAAAAAGATAAACCGCCCCAGACTTGTCATTAGTTGGGCAAAAGAAACGCATTATAACAAATTATAACAAATGCGCGTACTCTGACAAACCTGGAGCAAACCTTAAACCAGAAAGAAAACTGAAACAAGCGGTGAAAACTAAAAACAAGAGCTAAATCAAAATGACAAAAAAGCACCAAAAAGGCGGAAAATAAATCGAAATCGACCAAGTCGAACGGATGCGCTTTTGATTAAGAAAAGTTAATCGCATCGTATGCTGAACTACTAAGGAAAATAAAGGCTGATTTAGAACTTACTGGTTTGGACGAAAAAGTTATTCATTTTTACCAAACTAAAAAAAGAGATCTTTTGTTAGAGACAAGTGAACTGGGCACAGTATCTGTAATTAAATCACTCACAGAGTAAAACTGCGAATGTAAGGCACATTTCTTAATTTCCCGCTTCGGCGATGTTAAATCCTATCACCATTTATATATAAGGTGTGTAATTTAAACGTGAAGGATGATGTGTAATATTACCGTAGAAATCATGAAAAAATTACGACACTTGAATAGAGGAATAGTAAAGAACGTGGATATTTCCGGATATGCGGATAAGTGTAAGTCTTCGTCCCGTTTGATTGCGTGTTGATCTCTAAAACCTGTGATAATATATTTTATTTTAGATTCATTGATTTAACTGAGGTGTATTACTATTATGAAAGATGTATTCTAATATTAGATTAAAGAGTATCGGGGACTCCTTGCCTTCACCATAAATAATTGGAAAAATTCCTAATAGCTTGTTTTGAACTGTGCCACAGCATTGTAGCTTCATTACAGTCATTTTACATAACCGGACATATTTTTCAGGTAATCCTATGTACATCCGATGGATTGAGTCATATGCCTGCTGGAAATCCATTTTGAGGGATCTCCCTTTTATGGAAAAGGCGTAAAGCGGCCAACTTCAATTTATCAGGTATTACTTTGCTTTGACAAACTAATCGAATTAAGACGAAAAGATTGTGAATACAATTGATAGATAGATTGACACTAATATTACCGTTGTTGTCATCGAGTTTTATGGAGAGAAACGAGTTTCAAACGACTATATAGTACTAAAAAATGCGACCTTTATAGGTACTGCTTTTTCTATGTGCAAATTAGGTCCAATTAAATTTTTGGCGGTATCCATTATTAATTTTGTTGATATTTCATTAGTCCAGCGATCCAAACTTTTTTTAGTCGCCTCCTACGACCAAGAATGGGATGCGGGAATTCTAAGAAAATCGTATATGTTATCAGATATTGCTATCTGATAAAGCTTGAATTGTTAAATTTAAAATGTTTGCATGAATCAGCAACAGAATAATTTTTAGAGCTTTAGCTCCTGTCATGTTTGCTAAATATACCATGAAAATTGTAAATTTCTGAACTAGCAAACTCGCGAGTCGATAATCCAAAGTTACTTTTGGGTATATATCGACATATTTTTCGCTCATTTCTTTAAACAAGTTATATGTAAGGTTTTATCTCGTAACATGTCCACAAAGCGTCATTTTAGCATCATTATTTTTAATGATCGATTATAATACATCAGACTTGTTGTCATAGTCCAGTGAACCGAAACATTGAAATTTGATGATCAATGATGATTTTTAAGTTTCGATATTCGAGCACATGGAATAAAAAAATGAGTTGGTTCATGGCACTAAAACAAACCGACTGTATCTATCAAGCTATCGGCTATTATCTATTTATTAAGTTTTCGGTTGCCCTAAACGTACATAAATAAATCAGTTTACGCTTAAAATGTTCAAAGATGTATTTAAATAGCTTTAATCAAATAAAGTGATCGGGTTAATGAAGTTCAATAAAGATTAACGATCAGAAGATCAACATGCGTTGCCCGATAAATCTTTTTATTTAATTTCATTTTTAACTCACTATAATGAAAAATTATCATGGACACGTTTAGACAGTCTACATCTGAATAGCTAAGACCAAACGGAGACCCCAAGCCAGTTGCTAAGACCAAAAGGAGTTTTTTCTTAGTTATATATGTAGCAATATGTAATTGATCCGCCTTGAAATCACTACATATGACTGTCGTATGATAAGTTCCTGACTTCAGTTAGAAAAGTAAAATATTAAACACAAAAATTAAATTTAGTACAGAAATGATTGAGGAAATTCACGAATGATAGAATTTGGTATTATCTTTTAGTTCAGGCTTTGAGACTTCTATTGAACGAGTTATACAATTTTATCTGCTGTATGAATCGCATGATTGCTTAGAAATGACCATAAATTCACATGCGTGACACTTTCAATGAAATGCTTGAAAATGTAAAACCGCAATCTGAATGGATTTTGGCATTGATTATATTGAAAATAATTTGCTCTGTTCTGGTTATCTCAGATAATGTAATTATAAACTAATCTTATGTACTTTATTCCATCAAAATTGTATGCTGATTTAATCAAAAGATTATCATTACAATACATCTACTAATTTCTAACCATTACAGTTACTGAGCTATTTGCACCGTAGTTTGTTCTGTGAAACTCCTGCAGAAAAAACTGATGTGATCTAATGATTCTATTCTTGAAATGATAATGATTCTCTTCTAATGATTCTCTTCTATTTTTGGAGGTAAATAAAAATTAATTTTTGCGAGCAATCTACTCTATAACTAAGAATATCTACTATAGAAGAATTGCACTTACAAACCTTCTTCTTACTGTAAGTGGTTCTAGATTAAACTATATATGATGGTAAATTTCTTAAATTTTCATAATACGGAATATTTTTATTGAACTCATATAATTTGAATTTCTTAACAACATATAAAATAAAATTTTTTTCAATATTTTCGATCTTACTACAGTAAGCAGCATATAGGATGGTTCCTAAGAACCAGTAAAATGTAAGAGAACGCACCAGTAAAATGTACAGCGATATTACTGTGGATAACTCCTTAAATTCAAATGACATAAGTTTTACAAAATCCAGCATAGATACCGCTATAGCAATAATCTTACAAATATGGCTAATAAATGACAAATTATCTTCAAATGTTACACCAAGGTCATGTACCTGATAGACTCGTGCTAGCTTCGTATTCATTATAAAATATTAAAATAGCATTGAATGATGCTTTCTGTAAATTGATATAACCTTACATATTTGGCAATATTTAAAGCTACATGGGTTTCAATACACCATACATTTAAGGCATTCAAATCAAGTTGCAAATGATACACATCCGCTATTATGTGATTAAAACGAAATACTTTGAGATCATCTGCATAAAATCCAAGCTCACAATATTTCAATAATTTGGCAAAATCACTAATAAATAAAATAAACAAAAGTTGTTCCAAATGAGAACCATGGGGCACACCAGACCAAACTTCAATACGATTATAGACTTACAAGTTTACTCACATACTGAGAAATATCAGTTAAATAGGAAGTTGATCATGAAACAAGGTTATGATTAAAACGAAAATTCACCAGGTTTGATATAATGATGGAATGTTGAATGGAGTCGAATACTTTGCTAAATTCAGTGTTTATATGACATCAATTTGTCCTTCTTCTTCAATATTTTTTAATGTTTGATTCACAAACAAAACTAAATTAGTGGTCGTCGATCTACCAGTACAAACGCCATGTTGATTGAATCATATAAGTACTTTACATTTAAAAAATAAATATTTTGTCAAAATTGCCTCAAATAGCTTCAGGATGGATGAAAGAATTGATATACCACTATATAGATCGAAACATCCCATCGATGGTACAATATGGGAAATTTGATGGATTGATATCGGAAATGATAATAACTCACTAAAACATTTTATCAATTTTGTTAGTACACAATCATGACCAATTCCATCCTTAAAGCTGTGTAAAGTTTGAATTACATCATTACACGAAATATTTGGTATACAAACGAGAGTGTACTCTCGTTTGTATTATATACTTGTAGCTCATCAATGATGAATACAAATTAAGACCGTCCATATCTTTATTGTTAAAGTCGTAAAAACTTAGATCACAAATTTTCAAGCTTTTAAATGGCAGAAAACATCCAAAAAAGAATCATGTCGAATGTAGAGTGCCATTAAAACAATCTTCCTTTTATTAACAGTAACGGAAATAAGCAGACTAACTCAAAATTTGAAATGTATATACTAGACCACCTCGTACTTTTTCACTGTTTCGATTAGTTCGGTCACCACGATAAAGTCACGATGAAAAAATTAATTATTAAAAATTTCAGAATGAAACCAGATTTCTGTAAGTATTGATTAAGTATTGATTAAATATAGTACAAATCTGGTAAATTATTAAGCTTTAGTGACATTCTCATAACATTTTGAAAATATACGGAAATTTTGTAACCCGATATTCATTAAGTCTCCGATTGAAATCGATGGAGTCCTATATTCCGGTTCAACATCTTCGAAATTTTTAGGGAAAATGCGGGTAAATATCGCATCACGGCTTTCCAACTCATCGACGACATATTTTTTAAAAGTGTCATCATCAACTTCACGGTTAAGTCGAGAAACAAACACATTTTTACGAAGTGGAACTGCTGTTATAGAACTGATTTTCTTTATTCCGATTACACAAATTTTAGAAATTGTAGGCTTGCTGATACTGTTTACCTCACTTAAGCTCTCAGTGGTAATAATTGAATTGTTCCTAACCGGCGTTTTAATAGTATCGGGAGTAGAATGTAGATGGTTGTCACCACTTATTGATATTATAATAGGTCCTTTAGACCCTACCTTTGAGAACTCCACATTTTTCTTTACTCTGGAAGATTTTCTGGGTATTAAAGGACGACAAACAGTATATGTTTCTTCAGTAATATTATTTGCAGCAATATTATTGATTTTGGATGTTAAACTGTCTAATTTTAAAACCACATTGCTTCAATTTATTTTGCAAATATCACAGCAGTACCAACGAAGATAATTGTTATTAGAAATTAGTGACAGAATCTGGTCTAATATATCCACACAAACAGAATGATAAACTTTATTACGTAGTTCACTACGCAGGACATTAAACCAACATTTCCAGATAAATCTGATTTACATTTTCCACATCGACCAATCATTTTAAAATACGGACTTATTAAAAGTACAAAGTGTTTAAAAATGTTAAAATTGATGGAAATCTCAAATATTATTTGTTAGTGTGATTCACCTTTTGTGGGCGATATTCCGGAGACTTCCGCTTGAACCTTCATTTTAGGGGTACCTAGTAGTTGTGTCGCATTCTTTGTGATAAATGTGGCCTGCGAGTCTGGACCTATGAGTGCTCGAAGTAGGTTGACACATTTAATTTGGTATAACTGGTTTCTTGGTTTTGACTTTTCATGTATAACATAGCATGATGGCTTTTTTTGCAAGCATGACATTTTGCATTGCTGGTACAACCCGTTTTTGAATGATTTTGATTGACCCGATTCTGCACAAACTATGCAGCATTGCCATTTGATTTTTATCGGAAATACGAAGGTCTTTAAAACATTGACATTCATTGATTTTGTGATTCTTTTGGCAGCATATGCAAACGTTAGTTATGTGTTTTGGTTGTGTTGCTGTCACAAAAGCATGCCTCAAGGATTGAGGTAGAAACCTTGTTTGATGAGTTTGTATTGCTTTATTGCCACTAACGGATCCCAATGATTGAATTCGTCTCTCTAGAAACTTCAAAAATTGAGGTGTTGTTTGAAATTTCCTTGGATTTTCTAAAGAATAACATATGAACCTCGATATCTGTATTTCTTAAAGAGTCGAGACACTCCGTTGTTGTGTCGTGTAGATTTCTGATAGCAGGCACAGATTCGGTTGAACTAGTCAGCTTGTTTAGTAGCATATTCAATAGATTGGACACCAGTAATTTCCTATTATTATACCGATTTTCTTTTATGTCCCATGCAGCATCGTAATTTTTGCCAGTAGGTTCTACATGGCTTAATAGTATCTCAGCTGACCTTTCTACATAACTTTTAAGGTAGTTCATTTTCTGTGTTGTGGTAAGCGGACTGTTGGCATGAACCAACCGTTTGAATGTGTCCGAAAAGCCTACCCATTTCATGTGGTCCCCGTGAATATGTGGGATCTCGATATGCAATCGAAATATTTTGTATTAGCTTCAGAAACTTCCATGCATATTTTTTTATGAAGATCCATGATTTGAGTCATTATCTTCTCCATGTTTTTTAATTTTAGGTTCAAAGCTGATCTGGATTTGTTGATATTTGCCAGAATATTTCAGCCATTCGGATTTCCCAGTTTTTCCATCTTCTCAATTTTTGTTTTCTTGATAGTAAAATGACAGCTAATATTCAAAATTATACCATGAAATAGGCACAACTTAATTATTTTTTTAGTTGTTTTAGGTTGTCAACACTGCTGCCGCGCGTTTTAGAATTGAGAACTCTGCCGAGCGATTATGCACAGATTTTAGTGGCAAAAATTATTGTTAAATAGTAACAATTTTTGCTAGATATTATTATTATTTAAATGTAACGTGCGTCGCATTTAAAAAAGTATTGTAGTAGGTGCGTCGTTTCTTATGTTGCTGTGTCTTGTTTGTAAACTAATTTGACGTTTATTATTTTAGTGTTATGCTATTTTGATTTCTGAATATTTTATACAAAAACACTAAGTGAAAGTAGTTTTAAATATTATATAGTTGTGGTAATTATATTTTAAAATAATTAAAGTGAGAAATAAAATTTTATTTTCTTTCACCGATCACAATAAACCACAGCGACAACAAAACAAAAATTAGAAATAAAATTTAAAACAAAAGCAAATAATGAAATTCAAATTTTATTTTTCGTATTTTACGTAATGTATTTTTTTATCGATACCTAGAATCGTATATGTACTTTTAAAATTTTTGATATATTTTTGACATATTTTTGATGGTTGGTTACATACACGAAAAAATAGTATAGCAGTTTTGGTTGCACACAGTTTTCTATAAGAAAAAATTATATTAGCTGTGTTTTTTTTTTTGATATCGGAGAAATCGGAGAGATCAGAGCGATTATTTATCGGATATATCCAATAATTTTTTTTTTCGATTTTTTTCTGTCAGATCGAAAAAAATATTTTTTGTGTTATGTTTTAGTATCGGAAATAATAAATTGTTTAATAAATTTCAGTATTAAAGTCCCTAAATTAAAGTTTTATTTGTCACCTGATAGCTCAACGTTAATCGGAGTCACCATTTTAGAATTTCCTTAAAAAATATAAAATACAACACACTGCTGTCAAACAATAATCTACATTTTTTTAGAGTAAAAAGATCGTATCTGATAATTATCGAAGCGTAAAAAAAACGACACAGAGACATAATTCTTTTCTCGGATATTAAAAAAAAACGCATATCTAAAAATTTGACAGTAAATTTATCTATCCGATTTCTCCGATAGCAAGAAAAAACACACCCTTTGTTTAAAAATAATTTTTGCCACCAAAATCTGTGCATAATTCCTCGGCTGGTATAGTTTGTGGAAGGACATCTAGAATCGAAAATAATAAGTTCATAGTATACATATGAAAATATGACATTCGCTGTTTGTTTTGAGAGCGTCAAGCAAATGTTCACAATTAATACTGGCAAATATAAATAATTTTTATATTAAAAAAACATTTAAATAGTTAATGCGTCAATTGCACCATCTATTAACCATTTTAATATTATTACAACACAACATAACATCTTCATTTGACATTTGTTTACATAAAATTTCGTAAACTTTTGATCGATTTTTATATACTATCACGGAAGTAAAGCTTTTGATGTTACATGTTTTGAAGAGTTCATGTATCTGTTAAATCAATAAATTTAAAATGTATCCAAAAAATTTGTATTTATTTATAAATAATTAAATAATTACCAATCGTAGATAAAAATCGCGAATGTCATATTTCTATTTGCACTATAAAATTCCAATTTCTCTCGCTAGATCTACGACCAGTTCTCAATTAGAGAAAACTTGCGGAAAAAAGCTTGCTATGCGGAATACATTTATTTCATTGTTTTGAAAGTTGTGTATTCTAATTTAAACGCGCGTTTTTCCGCACGTCTGTTACCCGCATAAACATGCATACACTAAGCCAGAACATCGGGTG
The DNA here is from genome assembly GCA_963556175.1 of Tipula confusa. Taxonomy (NCBI): domain Eukaryota; kingdom Metazoa; phylum Arthropoda; class Insecta; order Diptera; family Tipulidae; genus Tipula; species Tipula confusa. The sequence goes on from OY744476.1 coordinate 78,879,191, forward strand.
AGTGTTGCATAAAACTCCTGTACAATGGAAGCTTAAGCTCATGTATATAAGTATGTATTCTGATTTTCAATAAGTGAAATTTGAAAGCATTTTAAATTTCCATTTTCTAATTACTATTACAAGCGTAAATTTTAAAAATTTTCATTCAAATAAAAACTATTCAAAATCACAAGCATCAGAATAAAGCATCAAAATGATGATTTCTTTCTTGTTAGAGAAGGCCAACATAAAAATGACTTATGCCGAAAATATTGAAATTTTAAGCGAGAACAGATGATTCCACACGCGCTAACTAAATACAGCGCTAACTAAGAGCAATCAAATTTTAGGCACAAAAACGGAAAATGTCACTGTTGAAGGTGGCTTTTCCAATTAGAAAACGCCTTAATTTCTTCTGCTTGTCTAAGAACAATAAAAACTAACTCGAAATCGAAACCGATAAAGTCAGATTGTTGCTACGCTATGAGCCAGCAATGGCTTTAAAAATCGAGTATTATTATTCAAATTATAGTTGTAATAAAACATGTATTACATGCACTTGCTACTTGTATATCAAAATATGTATTATGTATACTGTGCACTAGAATTAAATCGAGCCAACGTCATTGCCGTTCGTTTAACTGGGTACAACATACAGCATATGTATTATTTTATATAATAAAATCATTATCAATAGCACATCAACACATACCTTGACACTGAATAATTCATTTTTAAATTAGCGACACGCATGTAAATAGTATTGCATCGTTCCGAAAGGGTTAAATATTTTCGAGTTACAATTACTATTTTATTAAATCTGTACGTAACGCCTAATTATTGTTAATCACCGGAAGTTTGACAAATAATTTATATGTTAACAGATTTTTTGAAATCGTCTTTCCTTCTCTACAATAAATCGAAACGGTAAAAAATAAATTGCATGCTGCAGTTGTGCTCTCACGAGATCTGTACTGCGATTAGTGATACATCTGTAAAAACATGTTTATTGTATAATTGCACAAAGTATACGTTAAAAATGTGCAGAAAACCGCGTGGAGAATAAAGGGTTTTCCACTAAAAGTAGTCGACCTGAAATACCTATCTGTTTTAGACTTAATGATTTTTAAACCAATTAACTCACGCTAAGAAAAGTACGAGTGGATCCAGTAGGTATTTTACCTTATAAACTCTAACATGAAAATAAAGAATCTCCAGTTTGTGATTTGCTTACTTGTAATCCAACTCCTTTAGTAAAAATGCGTGACCAATTGATGTTCTCAGCCTATGAATAAGGTAGCCGATCAGAGAAACTCTTTAACTAATGCCTTGGCACAAAGTCACTGGAAAATAACGTGCTGTTATCCACAATGACAGAATTCAGCAATCACACATATACCTTACTATTTAATTTTACATAAGTTACGAAAGTAGAATGTGAAAGAATGTCAAATGCTCCTATCGAGAACCCTTGTGCATTTAGTATGATAAAAACTGGCGCCAATAATTTTTCACCCATTTATTCAATATGAAAACTATACTCATTTCCTATTCGATAATTATAAATATGTGTAAGGGGGTAAAATGGGGTTTTTGATTGTTCATCGAATATTTAAAATTGTATATACGATAGGAAACAAGAAATCCCGATAAGAACTTATAACTTTAGTCATCCGGCAGATAACAAAAATTGCGATATAAATCAAATAAAGGTGTTTTATGTCAATAGTCGCGTGTAATAAAATTCGTTTAAATAATTTTTTTAATTAGAACAAGGTAAATATTTAGTATGCGTTTCGTATACCATTTATCTAATGTCAAATTGCCAAACAAATAAAAAATTGGCAAGTGTTTATAAAATTGTTTATAGCTCATGTGGTTGGGGTGAACGTTTATGTATTCTTGTAATTACAATGAAGTACTTCGACAGTTTAACGGTTATTTCATTTAATTTTCGTTTTCAATTTCTTTTTGGAATCTGAAATTTGTGTACATTTTGAAGATTTGTGTGTTTTGAGAGTTTTGTGTGTGTATGTGTGTGTGTAACTGGTAACTTTATGTTAGAGTTGCAAAAACACGACCACCTATTGTAAAACATCAGTATGTACTCCAGAATCGATTCTAATCTTTTGACTTCTAATCTGGTCAGCATGGGCCTACAAGGGCCTTTATAAATCATTTCAAATTGTTAAGTTCTCTGCTTTGTCACTCACCGATTGTTTTTATTTATATTTAGTACCACTTATAACGAAAATTAGTCATATTAATTATAATCCCGAATATCGATCTATTTATACAGAGGCTTACATTTTAACGTAAAATAAATACATGTTTTGATAAAATACCTAAGTCGGTAATATTTTATAAATTTCCTAATAATAAACTAATCGGTTTTGATGGATTCGTTTACAAAAACAACAAATGATACAATTAGCAATCGAATTGTTTATCATATTATATTGTTTAATATTTGCTTATCGCTACATGACTAAAGCTTAATAATAACAAACTTATTCGCAGTTCATTGGTTTAATTTATACACAGAAAACCACGAAACGAAATTATGACTCTGAACTGACGGTGTTTAAATAATTCTCCTAAATCTTTTACTCAAACTTCACAAAATGGAATACAAAGGTCGAAGTACTTGGCCTCGAATAACAAAAAAAACTTGTTGGGTAAACTTCATTTTACCCAATGAAAAAAATCAATTAGTAAAAAAAATTGCTGGATTACTTCAGAATAATACAATTTTTCTTATTCTACAAACTTGTACGTTTCAGTGAAATTTTACCAAGGTCATCTACATTTCCCAGTGCCTATTCAAAACTATGAGGATACTGTTTTGACTGTATCTTGACATTTAGTGTACTGGGGTGGATTAATGATCTGACCACCGTTAAAAATTGCTGATTTCGAATTAACATCATACATGCCATTTAAGCTGTCACCAATGACTTATAGAAATTGTCTGAACCTGCTTGATTTAAAAGCCCATAGTCTTTATTATCCTACGATTTTTCAATGTTAACCATTCATTATCGTTAATTTTCAAATCATCCCTGTTATATTGTGACCACAGTCCACATAAACTTTTTTTTATCGTTTGTCACCTTTTGAAAAACCAAAATTGTATTCATACTTTTCGGCTGTACAATACAAACTGAATAACGGTTGTTTAGTCTATTGAACAAGTTGTTGATCTTACATCAGCAGAAATTATAAGGTTTTATGTTGCAACAAAAATATACTACAAAAATAATTTCTGCTGATTCAACTTATTCAACTAAAGATGGATGCTCTACTGGCAAAACAGAATGACATTGTGGGTAAAATCTCAAAGAGACTAAAGGATACTAAAGGAAAACAGAAAAAGAGAAGCATTTAAAACAATGTACTTCGAATATATTGCAACAGATGATAAAATTCTAAAGGCAGTAATGCCGTTAGAGAATTCTTATCCTAACCTCATCTTACGGCAAACTACACAAAAAATATATAATAACTACCTTGAGAGTATACGTGAACGCTTGTATAATGAAAGGACCGCCGAAAACGTCAACACTATAAATATCATCAGGGACCCCGGAACCTCCCTCGTTTACATGTATAGTATCAACAACCAATCGGAGAAAAAAACGAAAAGTGTCATACGATCATATGCAAGTGCATCGAAAACATCTAATATAAATCAGGAATCAGGACATTTTTAAGTGACAGATGTATGAGAAATTCACATCTATTAACGAGTCATTAGAGACGAACAACTACTCGAAATAGCAGCTTAACAACCACTTAGCAACCATAGGGGAGAATTATGACATGGCCTGAAACATACATTGCAAGCGCGAAATACAAACCCAAGATTACTAGCAAATGAGTATTTTAATTCACTGTTGCCCTAGTCAACCCTTAAAGCAGAATCAAAGTAAGCAGTTCAAACTATAAACATGATACTGATCAATAGATGCCTCACATAACCTATAGTAGCTCAATATTAGCTATGTACATATTTCAAGCAGTTGTGGCTTTTATATTAATGAAGAAACTGGAGCCGGGTCTCATTCTGGTTACATCAAAAACGTTGATATTTCCTCAAAAAGTTCCCAAATTAGAAAACTTTTTTTAATTTTTTGAAACGGAGATTTCAGTCGTTAGCCAACAGCAACATAATCAAAGGGAACCCGGAATCCAGAAGGAGGGCTACTACCAGGTTGCTACAGCTCGAAAGAAAGTTTATGAAGAATGCCCTAATCAAACAATTTTTCCATGAAATTGTTGGAGAAATATTTAAGCCTGATCACATGGGAGTAGTTCAGAAAATTGGTGAATATATCTTGTTTAAGAACAGCTATTACTTTCCGCATCACGGCATAATCAAATAAGTAGCACTACAACTAAGATCCAAAGTTTATAAATCAAAGAATACTTTGATGACACATTCAAAACAACAAGAATGTCGTTAAACGACATGGCGTGAAAATTATTTTTTGCCTAATTCAAGTTGTCAAGGTTATTTCTTTTTTAGCATAAATTAATAAACCCAGAAAATTCTTTGGAGATAAAATAAAGTCTTAATGTCGTTGCTTTAAAATTTGGTGAAAACATGATCATATCGGATACTGTGGAATTTGCAATTTTTGTTAGAGCAGACAACATTTTTAGAAAGAATATCAGATCACCAGTCGTATAGTGATAGTTAAGGTGTTGGCTTAAACACATTGCGATCCTGAGTTCGATCGCCTCCGCTAACTACAACGGTCTGACCAATTGTGTGTAAAATCGTTCGTATGGCTGACCACCTACAACAATCAAAAATTGTAAAAAACTATGGTCTGAAAAGATTTCAGTAAAGGGTCAACTTTGGCCTATAATTCTGTTGATTTTTTTGATCAGGTCTATCGATTTAAACAGGCACAGATACAGTATTTAAAAAAATTTATGTATTATTAATACCGTAAAAATGCCAATCCTATCAATCAAAAAACTCCAACAAATCTAGGCTTTATAATTTTTCAGCTGATTATATTTGTTGTTACACTCATGTCCAGAATAATTTTAAAAATTTCGCTAATTACCTTTTGATTCATTTACATTATTTGTTTGTTTTTTATGTTGGTTGACATTTTTTTTTATACTATATAGCAGGTAATTTGATCAACATGCGTATTTAATCATGCAATCCCACACTGAAACTGCTTTGTACCAAACAGTGCATATATAAATAAATAATTTTGGTTTTTAAAGACATGGTTTAGCCGTGAAAGTAAGAGCGTCATCTCAAAACAGGTCTGCATACTAGTAACGAGTATTTTAGTATTTTAACTCGAAAAGATTAGACGAGATCGAAGAGTTTGAAGGGATCCAAGAGGAATACAAGTTGTGCGTCATTTAAATTCAGCAGAAATTGGAAGAGAGTTCATCGGAGTTTCTAAAAGCGGTGCAATAGTGCCAACATAAGGTTACTAACCTTTTGTATTATTTCCTTTCCTTAGTTTGACATCAAGTAGCTTAATTAATCAGCCATATCACACTATCGGGAGGCGACTATATGACTATATAGGATACTCTAATCGCCAGTTACAATGATAAGCGATTACTACATATAGTATACGCACGTAAGTGTATTGCTAAACTTACCCTGCTGGCTGATAAATTTGCTAGTCCACCCGCAATTGCTAACTTAGATGTAGAGACAGAACACAGGAGTGCCCCAGTATTATGCATTTTAACAGGAGAACTTAATGCTGAGACACGATCTTACATGAGTGAGACGATCTTCCAATAGGCAGCGATATGGATACAGCGACCTACTTAGCGGTGCGAACTTTACTTTTTGTTAGCAAAAGATCGAGGTCACATAGACATCCAATCCCAAAAGAAATAGCACTCGCTGGTTTTTACGTTGACGATCTTATATATGGGAACTATCTTATCTGGAATTAGCACAGTAACAGCTTATAGAACTACTCAAATGTGGATGTTTTAATTTTCAAAAATGGGCTCCTAACAATCAAGCCCTACTAAATACAATTCCAACTAATCTTCGGAATTCTGGAATTTCGGAGTTCAAACTTGATGACACAATAAAAACACTCGGTCTTCACTGGAATCCTGCCACAGGCAGTATGGGATTTCGCGTTTCATCGCCAAAATTATAATAACAGAAACTCCACCAAGAGAAATCTACTTTCAGATAGCTAAAAAATGTTCGACCTATGGGTACTGAATAACAAACGGCAGAAAGCAGGCCTGGACGGAAATAAATGTATAAGTGTACAACTTATTTCAGTATCGTTTCAAGTCAAATCAGAGTTAGTAAAGGAAGAGGGGTACGTAGTGAAGTTTGCATGTTTTCTATAAAAGATATTCATCTTAATACTATGAACAATCTGCCTGCGACAGCCTTTGTATTGCAGCGTTCAGAAGATTCATTGCGATAAGAAAAAGTGTGAGTATTTAAAACAAGCTACCCCAAAACTTTAACAAATGTTAGCTAACAGGGGCATGGAATTGTATTTTATACCACACTTCCGTGGGCTATGGAAGGCAGCAGTCAAATCATTGAAGTATCACTTGAAGCGAATAATTGAAGAAAGCACACTAAGAAGAACTTTCGACAGCAATCTTCCAAATCGAGATATGTCTCAATTATAAGCCACTGACGACCATTACGAACGCTTACGAACAAATGTACATTAGCGCATTTGTAAAGTAGCAAAAAAAATTTAAAAAAATTAGAAACCATGCAAGAAATTCTGAGCCAAATCAAAGAAACCCTACGGCGTAACGGATCATAAGCAGAAGTTGCTAAAAATGTAGAACCAACCACAAAAATAAATAACACTGGACAAATTCAAATAGGTATCATCAAACCCGTAGAAGCTTTACGAGCTTAACTTGACGAGCAGGCTGAGATTATTTTAAAGTGAATAAAAATTAATTAAGAAACGCTGCAAAAAGTAATTTCGAATGCAAATTGGTTAATCAATCATATTTCTGATGAAAATATTCCTAAACACGAAAAATATTGACATTTGTTTAATCTCTGAAAGCAATTTTAATAGATATTTATATTGCAAAATAAGTGGGTATGGTTTCTGCCATGCTATCCATCCAGCAAAAGACATTAAGCCAAACCATTAGAAACTTTTTCGTGAACTGATTAATGTAAATATCAATATTCAAGAGCCAATAAGAAAATCCACAGGCTAATAGAAAATATACAACAAGCAGCATGGTAAAGCACTCCACTTAGGCATGCAAACAACATCAAACATACAAATATCCACTATTGAAGTAAGATAATTTGTGGCTAAGACACGTAGAGCACGTAAGTTCTAAATAAATCGGACTGCATCAAATAAAACCGAGCTTATAATACCCTATGTAAAAATACTGAAATTTGTTATCAGGACAGTTAAAAATGAAACAATAGGTTCATATTTATCTTCACTAATTGCTCAAAAAAACACAGAATACTCCCTATGGAATCGACAACAATTGCACAAGCATTTGATCGTGTATGACACAAAGGATTAGAGTACAAGTTACATTGATACCCAAATAGTTTATGAAATTCTGAAATCTTACATCTGGAACAGGCATTTTCGTATAAAATATAAAGTTGAATACTCGGATCTTCTAAAGAAAATTTCAGGCAACAGTGCCACATGAAAGCGTTCTAGGTCCCATCTTGTACCTCTTATACACACGAGACATACCACTAATGAAAGAAAAATCATAGCTATACATTTTCTGATGACACAGCAATTTTTGGAGTTGGGAGCTATGTAACCCAAGCCACAGTAAAACTACAGAATCTTTTTCTGTGGTAAAACTACAAACAAACATCGATTAATACAGTTAGTGGTCAAATGAGAAATAAATAAAGATAGAAAAATTACTAAATGACTTATACAATAAGTCAGTTGTAATAATAACAAATTTAAAAAAAAAAACTTAAAATCTAATTTATATTCATTTTAAAGTTTTGAGTCAAATAAAGTGTATACAAATTAAATTGTTGGCGATTAATGACGTATTGGTTATAAAACGGTTAATTCAATTGATTTGTAATGTTTAATCAATTTGTTTTTAAATCTAATTTATATTATAATTTTTATAATTTTATATTTTTAATGATACAATAAATTAGTTAATTGTAAATTTCAGACAAAAACTAATCCAATTTATTACAGCATACGGCTTGTAGAAAGTATATTATTGTGTTATTATATTATGGATTTTGTTACAGTTGGATGGTGGCTGCATCACTGAAGTTGCTGATAAGAAATGACAGAATACAGAAAACAGAATGCAGAGCAGTTCAATAAAATTGTGATCGTTTTATACTAATAGTATTTTGAATATTGGCTACCGAGAAACCGGACCAAATCTGTCATTATTCACACACACGTTTCCTTTCCCTACACCACAAAAATAGAATAGAATTGTGTCGTAATGATCATGAGATGTCTGAAACCGGCTCGTTTCCATCATGCATGGAAATATATCTATAGAAATATAAATATATGAAAATTCCTCCTATCCTACCGTTTGTTAAATGTAAAAAGGCTGTGGCAATAGGACCGGCGTTAACTGGAACACTTTACAAACGCTTGGTCTCACAGTCTCATCAATCAATCAATGTGTCTGGTTTCAGAGACGCATAGTACGACAACTGCAATGTTAAAAATTACTGATATTTTAAGTATGTCAAATGATAAGCAAGTTGTACTACTTGTGTTCATTGATTTCTCAAAAGCATTTGACACGTTAAGGCACACCATATTGTTATTCAAACTTTAATGTCTATTTTAATTTTTAGACCAACCGGTTTGAATGGTTCACATTTATTTTAGTGGCCGTACTTAATATGTCAAGTTTAATGATGATTTTGCATGCCCCCTTGAAAGTTTGTATGGTGTGACTCAAGTTTCTGAACTACGACCGTTATTTTTTCTGATTTGTATAAACGACTTAGCAATGATTATTTCTCATTGTAAATATCACTTGTATGGCGATAACCGTCAAGTATAAATTTAAGTTACATAACGATTTTAGTACCTGCAAAGTATTGGGCTCAATCCCACAGTCTTTGTTTAGATTCATCAAAATCAAAAGTTATTAAAATTTATATAGAAATAAACCAAATCCCCGCATTGAAATAAATACTGGGATAATTGCTTATTACTTCAGATTTTGAGTGGGATAAACAAGTAAACCACGTTTGTGGCAATATAAAGAGTGTTCAAATTTTTAATATCTTTTTAAATATTCCACCATTTATATTTTTTGTACTAGAGCACCATATATGTTATTTGACAGATGACAAGTACAAACATTCCGGTCAGTTAAAATGGACCGCTACACGATTGAACAACGTGTTATCATTCAACAAATCACAATCGCAATGCAATCACTGTGAATGGAGCTCGATATCGAAAGATAATTAGAATCTTAATGTGGAGTCAATTAGAAAATATTGATGTACAGAATATGTGGTTTCAACAGGATGGTGCAATATGCCACATAGCAATGGAATTAATCAATCTTTTGAAATAGAAGTTTAATCATCGAATAATTGCTCGAAGAGCAGACGTGAATTGGCCACTAAGATTTAACGCCATTGGACTTCTGCTTAAGGGGTTCTTGGAGAATAAAGTTTATGCGGATAACCCTCAAAGTAATCAACACCTTAAAGACAACATATCATTATACGATAACGTTAGCGAGGAGGTCACCTCGTACTTTAATTCGTACCAAAGTACTTTAATTTCCAAAAAAAAATAAATAAAGATTTCACAAAATGTATGTCCTTTACTTAAAATTTAAAAAGATACCTCAAATTTTGACACCCTTATATGCTGGTTTAAAAAAATTATCTAATTGTAGTTTTTCTACTCCTTTTAAAACTAAAAAGACACTATAGCACGTTCGTTACTTATAAGTCAGACAATATATTTCGATCTTGTCCTGGGCCAATTGGAAATATAAAAAATAAAAATTCGAGTTCGCTTCCTTCCAAAACTAACTCTTTCGAGAACACTCGTTATACTACAATGTCACTAATTTCTTATTTTAATCGAAATCACTTTGTTTCAAATTTGATTGCTTTTCACCTAATACACTTGTTCAGTTCTTTTCATCAGCATGATCCTTATAAACATTTCGATTAAGACATTTATAATGCATAAATTTAATCGTAACTTTTTTTAGCACAATTAAGCATTTGTTTATCAAGGTGTGGCTAATCAAATAGACCGAATCGTATACTAATAAATTTTCGATAATAAGAGTGACCAATCTAAAGTTCCAACATTTGTAATAACATCCGGACGAAATAAAGTAATCTATATTCAAACTTAATTCAAGTAAATATATAGATCGAAATTCTACGATATATTTACATTTACAATAACTACATGTAAATGAATACTAATTTTTTTTTTTAAAACTACTAAGCCAATTTTATTTTCATATTTTTACTAATTCACTATAGATAGCTACACTTACGAAGCTCCATTTTATTATCAAATTCACTTCACACGTCAATATAATCAAACTACAGGTATTTATAGATACCAATATATTAAATTAATTTCTGTTTGACTTTTTAAGCGCGAATTTAGTAGTGATACGTTTCACTCTGCGGTCAAATACCAACTGAAATTGTCTACTAGTAATTTCGTTGGCCTAATCTTAATTGCAGTCAAATTGATTTTTGACTTATCCGTAAAATAATCGTAAACAAATGCTTCAACGTACAGTCCGTTTATCAGTGGCTCAGTCTCACAACAAGATAAAATGATTTGAATTGAATCAGGTTTGACCAAGTGTAATAACAAAAAAAAATCTTTCCAATTTAATATATTATTGCACTTGTAGATAGTAAATTTTAATCAATAAGCTAATCGATTGTGTATATTTAAAAATATTTTTAAAAACTTCAATAAAACAATGAAAAATACATGTAGTTCGCAGCTATCGTGTTGACAAATAAATAAAGACATGCTGATAAGAATATTAAAAAAAAATAAACAGAAAAACTATTAATTACATAAACACTTACCGTATCGATTTTGTTTTGATGGCAATAGTGTTGCAATTGCGGCTGGATCACGTTGAAAATTATCCAAATCACCTGGATAAGATTCTTGATAAAATTCATCGCCAGCCTGTTCCCATCCTTGAGTTTTATTAGAACTCTTCGATTTACGATCTTTACCACCAGACATTTTATCGTTTTTGTGTGTGCTGATGCACTTCAATTAAATAAATTTATCCAACGTTTTCTAATGAAAATTCTAAACCGCTTCCAAATTCTTTATTAGAATTTATGAATGCTGAAATGAGAATTACAATAAATATTTTAGTAAAGCACTTTTATTTATATCGTCTATCTAGTTATATCTAGCTAGGCTAATTGTAATCTAATGTTTATAGAAAAATAGTACAACAAAAAAGTATATAATATTATCGTATCTATTATCAGGCCGAACAATTGATAAATTCGTTTAATCCGGCTATAGAAATTATTTTTTTGTTATATTGACTTGATCGACATTTAAATATTGCCATACAAGATAATGTATAGTATTTTGCGCACTAACCTAAGCATGCTTTAATGTTGTCATAAACGAAGTGCGTTGGAATATTTAGAATTAGGGATTATGTCTTCCAAAATATTAAAGAATTCTAATTTCTTAACCTTCTAGCCAACTTAGAGGTCATTAAAAAGTTGGTTAAGGCTGTATTCTTACTGCCTTATTGAGGGATATCGCGGTTCATGGCAGGCTTTGCGTTAGGGTATCTTTAAACTAAATTTGTGAGAAAATTTGATTTCTTTTCGTTATTATCAAATAAATATTGTATTAAAACCGGCCGCAAATGGCCGTTAATATTTTTGAAAATTTTAAGTTTATTAAACAGAACCGCATGCTTGTTGTTGTGGAATATAATTTTATTAAAATGACTATTTTGGTTTACTTTATGGTACCACAAATGGATCGATCAGTTACTTTGTAGCTTAGGCGACCTAAGCCGAACTAAAGTACACGAATTCATAGTTTTTCGAGAAAAAAATCAAATTTAGACAGCATATAGTGATAAAAAAACATAAAATTTATGTTTGAATTCCTGCTATTTAGTAGAAGATTCTGAATGACTGAACTTTACTAAACAATTTATGATTTTTGAGTTCTGACATCTACAAGGCTATTATATAGACTGTTTAAAAAAAATTTAGATTACACAACCTTTTTTTATTTAGACAGTTTCTGTAGCCTTGTAGATCTCAGAACTATCAAGGGCGCAGACCTTTGTCAAATAAGAGGAAATTCAATGAAAATAAAATGAAAGATACTAAAACAAAAAATGGCTACAATGAAACGATCCAACTCATAATCATCATAGCCTTCAGTGTAGAACAAAGATTAAACCAAACTGAAGAAGTCTATACGTCAAGGCTATCTCGGACATACTCGGGTAAAAAGAATACAATTGCAAACCTTGAATTAGTGGTGGGTAAAGCATAGAAAAAATTGAGAAACCCAATCAATTTAAATTAGAAATGTATACCCAAAAAATTTGACCAGCAGAAGTAAACCGCAGGTATAAAGATGCAGTGCAGAAGATTGCAAGGAAGAGAGGAAGATTGCAAGGAAGAGATTGCAGTGCAGAATATTGCTAAGGAGGCAGCAGGAAATTAAAAACATGAAAGCACTGCACCACAGTGTGTATAAATGGTCACATTTTATTCGTCCATGAAACGCAAAATTACCTAAAAGGGATACTTCCGGTTAAGTTTTCGTCAAAAGAACTTGTATATACTTTAAATCGTACCTTTAAACAAATTAAGTTCAAGATGAATTTTTTTTAATGTTCATATAGCACTCAGGATAATATTATATCCGCAATATGAATGTTCTAACACAACAAACACACAGAACTACTAAACAATATGTGTGTCAAAAACTAAGCGTGTTAGGCTGCCATTACACATATGAGAAAGAGAATCAAGATTAAATAATAATTTTACGCCCCATAATCATTCAAAATGCTCGGTTTTGGACCCGATCGAGCGCAGCCAAATGAGTTTTCGGTGCACCAGCCTAAATCAAAATATTATACTCCAACTTGGGTCTTGTATATTGGTATTGTTTCAGATTGAGTAAAGTAAAACTTACATCACCGTTTTACATCGTACATTGTTTACATCGTCTTAAAAATCTAAGATATTTGGCTGCACCAATTGCTGCTTTGTTTATTTGGTTAGCCAAATATTTTGGCCAAATAAATTTTGGTTAAGATATTCTCTTTAATAAAGTCAAGCTGAGAATTTCAAATCTGTAAGACGTTGCCAAGCTGAATTCATCCGCCAAAAGGACGGCGAACAGCCATCAGTTCGGCCAGAAAAAACAGAGGGTTAAAGTTTGTTGGAATTGAATTCATCCTTTTTGGCTTTACCCCATTCAAGAATAGTATTGAGATTTTGGAAAATGAGCTGTCATCATCCTAGAAGTATATTGAATTGAGAGTTGCTTTTAAATAGGTTATCTTCGAAATATTTCATTAGCTGAAAATTGATTATCGTTTCTATTACTTTGGAAAGCACCGAGACGATAGCGATTGACCGATAGTTTGAAGGGTTCGATTTCTGCTTTTTTTGGCAGAGGGTGTACGTTAGCAGTTTCCGAGATGGAGGGGAAACTACTAGAAGAAATAAATCAATGGAACAATAATGAAAGGGACTTTGCCAGGGATTTACAATATTATCTGAGAACAATTGGGGGAATACCATCCGGACCGGCAGACTTGTTTTTATTAATGTTTGCAAGGACTTTCACGCCAAATCTAGGCCTTAATTTAATATAGTGCATCAACGAGCTGGCTAAAGAGATAACCGAGGGTGTTAAGTGAGAATCAATTAATAAGAGAGTAATTTTTTGGGTGAGGAGATTAGCTTTTTATTGGGCAGTAGAAAAAATAGTATACCAATCTTTCAGCGATGGTATAGATGATTTTCTATACTATCGAAGAAGTTTACCTCGACTTTACGAGCAAAGAATCAAAAAGGCCCGGTTGCTATAACCTCAGTTTAAGACTTGCCGCAACCCTTCTCTAACCTTGTTTTCGTGATTTTTTTTAGCTTAGAATTTTTTGGCTTAGAGAGACTGAAGGGAATGAACTGTTCCATTCGTGTGAGAATGACAGTCGAAACCAGAATGCTTGCACTATTCGGTACTACTGAAAGCAAAACAAGAGTGCCATTCAAACTATTGAAATAACTTGTTCTTTCCTATCCAGTCCGCATTTTTATATCGCCATAAATGGAAAATATGCAATCGGTCGTTTTGCCCAATCTTCATCTAATTGAAATAAAACTCCACCCATTCTGGAACTACTCACATCACAGTGAATGATGGAAGGTTTCGAACAATTAACGCTTGGTACGATTTTATAACACTTGAAACGATTCTTTAGCTTCCTCGTTCTTTTTCATATTTTAACATTTATATTAGGAGATTCACGGTTGGAGTAGCCATTATAACAAAATTAGGTGCTCTTGGTAAATTTAACTGGCTATCATACCACAGTAAGACCTCTAATAAAAGAATACTTTAATGCTATCGAAATGAGTGCTGCCATCACCATGATCTGCCCATTGATACTCGCACCTTGACTTCCTTACGATGTTCTTAAATCTTCGATTAAACAAATAGAAAGAATATTTCAAAGAACACGTCATTAATAGCAGCGAAAATCTCTAGTGATCAATTAACACCAATACCGAAACTAGCAACACCCATTCACCAACGGAAAGGTTAAAACATACCCGCCAAAATATTCAAAGACAATATACCTAAAACTACAAATTCTCAAAACTACAACCAAATTTTCAGTGATCCCTAGTAATTGTTTTGTTAGTTCAACTGTTAGACTGGTGATACATCAAATCAGATAAACCCTTTTTTACTTGTATTAAAACGACTTGCGCCAAAGTTACCTCCAATTATATGGCTTAATGCACACTGAGTAAAGTAAAACAGTTTTTATTTTTGTTTTATTCAATGTGCATAACGCCATAAAATCGTATAGATAGCTTTGGCGCAAGTCGTTTTAAGACAAGAAAAAAACGTTTTTTCTGATTTGGTGTGTCAACAGCTTAAGTCTATCCTTATGGAATGAAACATATCGGTGCATCCCAAGTCTTCCGGTACTTTGATTTTAGTGACTGAGAGAACCGCACTAATTAGAAAGGCTTTGTTTCTTTATGTGCTTCGGTCCATTGGTGCGATTCAGTATAGTGTCTACAGTTTCTCGTTATCATGGTGCAACAGTCACAGTACATGCAAATGTTTGTATATCATCGCTGCGACGTATTTCATGTTTAAGTCTCGAAGAAGAAATCCATTTTTAATGTACCATAGAGCTCAATGATACGTAATATGTACTGTGTTTTGAAATGTTTTTATGATCTTAACTGTAGTTTTCTTGGCGCAGCCCTAAAAGCGAAAACTATACGCTAGATAGGGTTTAGGATTTGGTTGGAGTTTCTTCCAATAAGTCAGTGCATTTTACTGAATTTTAAATTCAGTTTATGCTTTTTCTGTTTAACGTGCGCTTTCTACCTGGCAGTATAGACACATTATTTCGAAAATCTTTGATGTTGTTGTTAGGAATTTGGAATTTTTATAACTTCCGCTACTTTCCGAAACATAACTTAGTCGAAAGATAGCACTGATTATGTGCTGTAGGTTTCTTAGTGCTTTTTCTTATGGGACGTTGATTATTCCCTCTTCATCAAGTCGTATCTATGGGGTTTTTTTATCTTAGAGGTTATTTACTTATAGTTTGATTTCTTTCAAAAAGACAGGTAGAACAAATACCTCGTCTATTTTGCATATAGCGAGCGTAGGTTTGATCAACAATTTTATGAGCTTTCACAGTGAAATAGTCTGTGTCAGGATATATATATATATATATATATATATATATATATATATATATATATATATATATATATATATAAATCTAGATCAGGAATTTTATTCGAGTCCGTAGGCAAGTAGGTTTAATTTTTACAGGAGTGAAACGCACTTTAATGTTCTGCTTGATTCAAATAGCTATTTTCCTTTAGAAGAGGTACTAATTGATCCTCAGAATATGTTTTTCGCGTTAAGGTCGCCTCCAGTAAAAAAATTACTACCAAGCCATTTAAGGAGTTGGATATAGTCTTTTTTTGGATTATATCTGGGTGAATACCATAAAAATGACCTAAAAGAATGCAAGAACTGGTGTGGTATCACCCTCCTCAACACAACAATAAAAATACTTATAATGATCATTCTTGACAAAATCTACCTTGCAATCAATGCAAAATTAAGAAATGAACAAGCCAGTTTCAGACCAGGAAGAATTTAAACTGATCACATCTATTTAATCCGAATCATTACTCATGGAATCAATGCAATTCTCCACTATATCTGCTCTTCGTGTTGATCTCAGACAATTTAATGGATATTCTAAAGAAATCAATTGAGCTGATACAAGAAATGTATTGGGATGCTGGAAACAGTGAATCATACTACAGCATACGAAAAGTAAGGCAAGGATGCGTATTCTCATCTCACCAATGCTGTTTCTGATCGTACTGGTTAGTGTCATGCAACCAACGATAGACACGATATCCCCAATGATAGTCAATGACGATTAACAAAAAAAAACTCAATGATCTGGGCTATGTAAATCATATATGCTGATCACACACAAACACTATGACATGATGCAAAAAAGGAACAGCTCAAACTAAAGAAGTTGGTTTTAATATAAACATCAGAAAAATCAAGTCGATAATACGAAACAAATCATACAGAAGCTGCAGGTGTTCGTAAATTAGTATGCCTTTGACAAATATTAGGCAATGTGCTTTTGGCCGTACACCATATAACAAACATTAAGCTGCACAAAATAGTTCAGTGGTTATAGACATTGAAACCAAAATAAGAAAGCAGAAATACGGCTTTACACTAAACCTTAAAACTTTAGTGATATATCAAGGATATCGTTGGACTGAGTCTTATTCTAATGACCTGGAAAAGCATTCCAAAGGAGACGCTCTATGTCCCTTAGTTTGAAAAAAATATATAACCTTGAAGCCAAAATATTATTTCAAAATATGGTCTTCGTCGATGATGGGCTCTCGTTTCAACTAGAGATTGCCAATAAGAAGCTTACACTTTTTCAAATTTAAGTATCATTTTTTCGCAACTGACCATTTATATAACAAATATCATTCGACATTTCTTTGCACTGTTGCGCGATACGTACAGTTTTTAATATTTTCAAGTCATCTGCGTATAATTCACAGTCGCAGTTCTATAATAATTAAAACAATTTTATTATGAATGAGAAAAATATGAAACAACGCAGGTCCTAGATGAGAGCATTGAGGCATTCCAAAATGAACTTCAATCATCGTAGATTTAAGTAAACCCGTTTATTAAAACTTCCTGCTTCTGAATGCACAGACACGCTTCAATCCAATTTAAAAATAATTTTCTTCCTTCAAATTTATCTAGTTTGGCAAGGAGTAGCTCAAAGTGATGTAAGCCAAATTAACTTATTAAATATCAGAGATAATGGTAATAATAGTGAGCTATTAAGGTCTTTAAGTATTTTTGCAGGTATATTACGAGAACCACATCCCGATTTAATTTTGGATATACCAAAGCTAACAACTTAGGTTGAGAAATATAAGGTATTCCTATTAAATGTATAGTTGGTGTATGTGATATGAGGTCCCATGAAAACATTAATAACATACATCATCATTGTGTTTTTTTTTGCATGCTAACTGGAAAAATTCTGCAAATAATTTACATATGTCTTTAGCATTACAAACAGTGGCATAATTTAGTGACATCATTTGGCGAAATCGGCACATTTTCTATTAAAAATAAATCAACATGGCGGGGATCGAACTCAGAACCACGGTGAAACTAGCAAATTATTATTTTTTGAAAACTAATCAATTTAAGATTTTCACGTCTCAGTTTATTTTGTGCACTCTGTATTTATGATTATTAAGTATCACACTATGTATTTAGGTTAATTCCTTTACTTGCTTATCTAGTCCACCTAATATTTTCGGAATTTTCATTTATTTAACGAAAATTCTTTTATATGTTTTCTGGTTCAATATTTTTGCTATGTTATTATTTAAATTAGGGAGAAGTTCAAAACAACAAAAATTATTTTGCGTGAAAATAAACTATTAAAATTTACTAGCTTTGAATTATTAATTAACGCTATTTTAGTAAATTAATTAACAACTATGATAAGTGGAATTGGTCAAATCCAATTAAATTATTTACTGCAGGGCAGTCAAACAAATATTTTAAAATAAGTTAATAGATTTCTCATTATATCTTCCACCATAGTTATATAATTTTTATGGGATGCACACATACGGTGACCTTGGATTAATTAGATTTTCTTTCAATGAGTCAACAACTGTTTAAATATACTATAATAAATATAAATTATTCATCTGGTCCTGAAGGAATTGTTATTGCGTGAATATATTATCTTTTTGCACTAAAAATTCTAATGTAATATAGTTTACCATAAGCTAGAGAGCATTATCACGATGAGTTGAATTTAAAAGGCCCTCTAAAATAACCTGCATACCTTTAGCTAAACAAACTTTATTCCACTATAGTTTTACAGTCGTTTTGAGAGGATACTACATAGGCATCAATTTAGGTGATAGGTATCTTCCTAGATTCAAGAGACTTAAACATGAAGGACTCTTATCTAGCTTATCCACTTATAACTGTAAAATAAAATACAACGTTTATTTATTTTAAGAGAGAAGTCAAATTGAGAAACAGAAATTAGTATATTACCAACAAAATAAGTCTCATCAAGATTTTAGATGAACAAACATGTGAGAGCTCAAATTGTAATCAGTAGTCGATTTTAGCACTCCAAACTTGATTCACCTGTGATTTATATAAAAAATTAAGAATATTTTATACATAGCTAACTGAAGTTCTGGTCTTGTGGAATACTTAGTGTATTCGTTAAGAATCAAATTTGCTAAACATTTGTTTGCTAAATCTCCTTTCTTTATCAATAGAACACTCGATCCATCTGTAAGACAGACAATTTGTTAATAATTATTTTTCAATAGTTATACATAATTTAGCAAAGGTGTAAGTTTTCCGCTTAATTTAATTCTATACGGTTAGGAATAACGACCGGCCAGATATCTAAAGAAATCATCATTATCATTGTATTTAGTATTTACTGAACATCCCAATTCGACATAAAGAAAGTATTGAACCCAATAACTGCCACCCAGCATGACAGACTGTGATGATTTCTACTCTATTCGTCCAGGATAAACATGTATAACATAACCGAGTGTACTTGTCTCTACCACCATGATCAACGATTTCTCGTTTAATGCAATTAAACTCTAGTGAAATGCATTTAGAACCCGTAAAACATACTACTTGTATTCAGAAAATATTTTGTTGTTGTTAGTTAGCCGAAATTACTTAAAATATTGATATTAAGGTTAGTGTTTTATTCTACTAAGCAATACTAACAATCCCGTTTTTAAAAACTTTCAAGCATATAAAGCGTTTACATTATCAGAACGATGGTTGGTGTCCATAATGTACTGCTAACAAGATGTTAATATTGTGCTTTCTCATCTTTGTTTATCAGACCATCACAAGCAGTTTCAAACTGACATCTTAGCTTTGCAGTGACCATTGCTGTGGCACTTGATTTGCCAGCCGACCGATAAGATCTCGCATCTTCGATGACCTTCTCTTAGAAATTAACACATGGTCGGTCTCATTATCAGTATTAACCTCATTATCGCTAGGTCAAATCGGGAGTACGGACCTATATTTTGACATAACTCAGTCTTAATTTTTCCAGCTCTAGCATAAAAGTATCCAACCACTTTTCTGATGTCGTTCTTCGGTAAGGATCCCATCAGATCATCCAGATTGTTGTAAAATGAGTGTTTATTTTTGGGTTGGCTTACATCAGTAGGCGCATGAATACAAATGATTGACAGGTTGGCTATAGTCGCATGCATAAACCTAGCTTACACATACGATTATGAACTGCTTTGAAATCTAAAACATAAAACCTTTTTTACCTGGGTCCAAGAAGAAAACCAACACCTAGATTGCCGAGATCATCTCCAATGTAAAGCAACGTAAAGCCTGAGTAAATAATATTAGGAAATAATATTGGCTACTAATTTTTCATAGTACTTAGGTGAGAACAGGAACATTTCCTACGATTATGCACCATACTTACGAAATTTGGCATATTTTATTTTGACGTTTTTGTACGTTTTAAACTTCCCTACTTTTGCTGAACTTTTTTGGCCGACTTACGATATGATAATTTGTTCTCAAATTAGCTTTACCTGTAGTCTCTATACCACTATTTTTGGTTTTACTACTTCTTAATTTTGTTTTGTATTAAGAATGACAAGATCGGCGTTGTTTTTGGTAGAAATCATCAATAAAATCATCTCGATTGTCCTTTTTAATAAAGTTAGTTTAGTCTTTAATTTGCTTTTAACAAGGACATAGTGTACTACATATATTAGTTTGATAATCGAACAAGTGATCTGTCAGGTTGATACTGCAATAATAATTTTCCATATAAAGGGAGTTATATTAAAACCGCCTATTTTGTATTTAGTATCATTTTTGTGTGTCGGTAGTATTTTTTTGCAGCTGTCATTTGTGAACATTGGGTTTCGACAAGGAGAATTACACGGATACACTACGCATAGAAATTGTAAAAATTTACTTTACCACATGATGAGACTTTCGTGACCGTGAGATGTTAAACCACTTCGTCTCGCTTCAAAAAATGGTCTAGTTTCAATAGCGCAATCTCCCACACGAACTAAACAATAGAATTGTAGAAATGAGAGTTATCTCGCCCCAGGGCGATGTGAATTGACCACCAATATCATGCGATTTGACGCCACTGGATCTCTTAGTTTTTTAAAACAAAAGATATATGCTATTAACTCAAGAAGAATACCTGAATGGAGAGACGAGATTCGACACGCCATTGATGAAATTGATCTGGCACCCTGCTAGAGTCGTCGAAAATGTATACATTTTTTATTACAATAAAAATTGAAACTTTTCAAGGCCAGAACAAAGTGTAGAACTTTTTACTAATGAACGTAGTTTGCATAATTTTTTTAAAAGGCTCTAAACTGCTCGTTGTTTTCAGACCTCTAGGTTTATTGCTTTTTAGGAATTCGTTTACCGTTTATATAATATACACTTGTAAACAATATTTCTCACAAATAAAGATACATCTCTGTATGACAAATAAACAAAGACAATACATAGAGTGGTTGTTAATTCGTATAGCGTGGTATCCGGAGGGTACGTTTTGCATCTGGTTCTTGGCCCTTATGTAATTGTTATGGCGAAGTTATATTTGAATGCTATAAACTACTAAGTGGCTTTTTCCACGACCTTCAAACTACGACCGGCGACTATAAGTACTTTCAATGTATTGACATCTTTCAGTTTTTCAGATTAATACAGCTGTCCCAGGATCAAGACCAATGAGGCCTGACTACTGTGGCCTGAGTATTATAATTATTTCAATTTAACTAAATATATCCAACAACATGTATGTCGACAATTTTGAAAACTACTTGCCAGTTTGCCGTTTTATCATAGTTTTTATTTAATTATGTTGTCATTAAGTATTTATAGCCATATAACAACTAGAAACCAAGCATGATAATATGAAATTTTGATTAATTGCTATTAATCGTACGAATAGAAGTTTAACGAAACTTGGATAAAAAATTAAGATAATTTGATGAACATACGTATATGCATGTCATTACGCCAAACCGGCGTCATAATTATTATTCACATAAAAAATTATTTAACTCAATTTATTTATTTATAAATAATCGATTTATTTGATAAATATATATTGCGAATTAATTTAATAGCAATTAAACCCAATAAATTATTGATAACATATTTATTATCTTTACGTATACAATATTTCATAATATGCATATATCTGAATGTGGATATATATATATATATATATATATATATATATATATATATATATATATATATATATATATATATATATATATATATATATGTATATATATATATATATATATATATATATATATATATATAAATATGACTAAAAAAGATTTGGTTGATAACAAATCAAAATGCATTTAAACTCTTGAGAATTACTAATTTAAAGCATCTAATTAAGTACCTGGCTTTATATTTGTTTTGATGATACATTACAGGAAACTATAGTACTTAACAATAGTGCAAACGTAATAATTACACTTCATAAAACATTATTACACGAACCTATAGTGCTATTGCATTCAAACAAAATTACAAAAAATGTTCCAATAGATAAGAGAACTAATTAGAGACTGAACAGTTTTATTACCTTGTTTACCTGTACCAACAAAATTGTCATGTAAAAGTCAAAATCTGTGTTTGTTGAATCGAGTCATAAAAAAATCAACAAAAGTCTATATGTTCATAAATGGTGAGATGACGGAGATGATGTGATTTAAGAATTGTTTTGGCTTTTTTTATAGAGTTTTGTATTCAAAAATATTTTATGTTCTTGCTTTTACGGAAGTAAACCGACCAAAAGCTAAAGATTTAATTTACAGCAATTGGTGACTTAAAAATAAAGAAAGATCGGTTTTTACAATCCATTGCTGGCCCGTACCGAATCAACAATGATTGAAGCCTTTCAAATTCATAATGCAAGTATTTTATTAGGTGACTTTAGTGCTAGACTGGCAAAAGTCAAAACAACATTTGCTGTACATAAGTCGCTATACATATAGTGTCCACTCTGGACACTATATGTATAGCGACTGGTAATAGTTAGAGAATGACGTACACGATCTAAAAGTGGCTAGCTCGTTCTTTTTTGAACATTTTCTAAAGTTAAATTTATCAATTGGTAATTTCGTAAAAAATCCTGTAATGTTCGATTGTGTCGATCCGACACCAGATTGTGTAATTATAGTTATAACAAATTATAGTGGCCGTAGCCAATATTTAAGATACGATGATAATTTTCGAACAATTAAAGGAGAAGTGATCGTAATACTCTGCAATTTTTATTACTGAAGAGCATGATATGAAGCAGTTTCTGACTTTGTACTTTGAAGAATGTTTTTGAGATACATACTCCGGTCATATTAAAAAGGTCATATGAACTAGATATTATTAATTCCAAATGTTAATGAATAGAAGGGAAACTTTCTGGAATTGTCTTTCTCACTTTATCCCATTAGTGACAAAATTTTGTCCTACAGTGATAAGTGTGTGACTTATCTTTATCTCCCACTTTTAATAAAGAAGATCGTTTGTATTGTGGGAATTATCAATTATTAGTTATTATTGCCCTATATGTAAAAATTGCTCAAAGTACAAAAAAAGTGTAAAACTTAGTAAACCCATCAAAAAGTATTTGGAGTTAGTGCTTCCAAGAGGTAAGATAATGATGTGTTCTCGAGATGGTCCGCAACATAATTTTTAATTACTTCTTGAGAATATGTGGATCATTCAATCGTTATGCAAGCATCTAACAAATGAAGTGACAGCTGTAAAAGCACTAAAGGTTTGACAAAGTTTCTTATATCAACGAATATAAAGTAAAAAAATTTGAAATGTTGCAACATCATGTCGATAAAGGGAATGCAAATCAAATACTAAGCCAATACTAGCCAGCAGCAATACTAAGCAACAAAAGGCCGAAGAAATAATCAATAAAATTTAACAGAATGTTATAATAGAGCAGTTTAATAGTCCATGAAGTGCATTTAATGTATCGTGTTGGGCATCATTTAAGTAGGACCGACATTTATAGAACACGATCTCAGTCCTACAAACTATTAAGTCAGCTGGTTTGTAATTAAGTCAATTGAAATTTACTTTATTCAACAACGAATTAACAACAACTTGAGTACAAATGCACAAGGCCTGAAATGTCGCACAAGGCCTGAAATGTCTTCATAAGAAAAGTCAAAAATTCAAATGAACAAAAAACATTACGGCACATTCATATTTTGATATTTTATCTTTTTATCTTGGATTACAGCGCAAGTAGTTCAATAATACGAGCAGTATTACCACAAAACCAGTGAGGTATAGGAGGAATGGCATAATCAAAAAAGTTCTTTTTTCGGATCGACTATGCAACTTTAATTGCTTTATTCAGTTCAAGAGATGTGGCACAACAGGTGATGTTTAAGAACTGAACGCGTAAAAAAATGCTGCAAGAGATACATAATGACAAAAATTAAAGCACATTTTTCGAACAACAAAGTAATGGATAAAATGAGAAATCGATTCTACTGCCGGGTAACGATCCCAAAAAAGAATTAGAGTAAAATACAAAGCACTACAAACTGGGTGTTTTATTACGATTTTTATTAAGTCGGCCTATTTTCACTCCACATGTGTGTGGACCATTGTTCACACACATACTCAGATATATCGAATATTTTAGTAAATTAGCAGAAGCGAATTCAACAGTAAATCGTACATAGTTCGAAAAGTTGGAGACACTATCGTAATCAAGTTATATTGCAGATTTTTTAGAGGTATACTTTAGCCAAAGATAAACATCCGTGCAAATATACAGTAATTGATAGTACAGGTAACGTCTGATTTAGATAGAAAATGGTGTACTCCATCTAAAAGTGGCTAGCTCGTTTTTTCTTGAACATATTCTTGAACATATTCCTGAAACAGGGAAAACTTACGAATCCGTTCAAAAATTTTTGCTGTTAACTGTGCTTTTCTTGAAATGATAGTCACAATGTTCCCGTGATAGTTTTTTATCTGATTGAAACTCAACATCCAATCATATCCGAAGTGCGGTGATTAACAAAGCTAAACAGGTCATTATTTGAAACTGCGTTTTAAATCAGTCGAACTCACATGATAGTGGCTTTAACAGTGATTAACAACAAAATCTAATGCGGCGCGGCGATAAGCTGGCTACAGAGATAATCGGGGCAGTTAAGTTAGAATCAGTTAAATTAGAGTTTACAGCAAATTTTCAGGTGAGTAGATTAGCTTTTCTTGGACTGTAGAAAAAATAAAGTCTCCATCTTTCAGAGGTGGTATAGATGATTTCCTATTAAGTATCCGAATAATTTACGAGCAAAAGTTTGATTGCTATAACCCCGGTTTAAGACTTGCTGCAAATCCTTTTTAACGTGTTGTTTCTAGCAGTATTAAATTCAGCTAAATTTTCACCGTTTTTTAAAGATAGGGCACTTTCCATTTATGTGGCATAATTTTGCTTTACTACACTAATCGAGTAAGGTTGATAATATACTTCGACTAAGTATCCCTTCCGAATATCAATATGACATAATGCAACCAACTCAAGGAGAACTATTTCTCTTTTGTCTCTGCATGACCAAAATAAATTCCTCATAGGACGGTTGCCCTATACACATCATCGCAGCAGTCTGTATTTTCTACTTTTACGCATAAACAAAGCTATCATGTTGCAAGAAATATGGAACATTTCGAGCCTACCAGGCAAGATCAAGGTACAAGTATTCAACTCGTGTGTTAAATCAGTACTACTGCATGGGTGTGAGACATGGAACATACGAAAAAAATAATACAGAAACTGCAGGTGTTAATAAATAAGTAACTTTGGCGAATATTGAAGTGATCCAACACCATAACAGAAACACGAAGCAGTTAGATAATGAGGGCGAAATGGAAACGGATTGGCCATACTCAAAGAAAATTATCAAGTAATTTGACAAAGATGTCATTGGGCAAAAACTCGCAATGGGGAAAAAGAGACACATTTACGAGAGAAGACATCCGCGTTTAAGAGAGTGAGCGATTTCTATTACTATATCGGATTACTTGTGTCTGTACCAAGAAGTGCGATATAAATTTTTAGTATTACAAAATATATTAAGGAATTACAATTCAAGGACCGAGCAACTGGCACAGTGGTTAAAATATGAATATGGATGCTGAATATCATCACAATCACGCCAAACTTCAGTTAAGGATTATTATAGTTAATTTTCTTTCGCAAGAAAATATAGCAACTCAAGTAGGTGTTTGAGCCTTAATATTTTTTTTATTAATT
Source organism: Tipula confusa (assembly GCA_963556175.1). Classification (NCBI taxonomy): domain Eukaryota; kingdom Metazoa; phylum Arthropoda; class Insecta; order Diptera; family Tipulidae; genus Tipula; species Tipula confusa. The sequence goes on from OY744476.1 coordinate 78,905,393, forward strand.
CGAGGTCCATTGCGTTAAGTAATTAATTTACACTCGATTAGTATTAATTGGATTACCTCATCGTCATTGAGCAACAAATATCGAATAAAAGCCGGTAATAGAAATTAGAGTATGAATCATTCATAACGCAAATATTTAGATACTGGTCAAAACCACTTTTTCCAATTGTAGAATAAACAAAAAAGCGTTAAATTAATCTAACCTCTTGAACCGTGTTCACCATCAGTAAATTTGTATCGAATTTTTGTATAAACCAAAAATAACTAGTAAAAAATTTAATACCGGAACATTTCCGCAAATATTTATGTTAGTAACGTAACAACTAATAAATTTCGCATTCCAATTTGCAACATAAAAAATAGAGAGAAAAGGTGGGACACACTATTCCACCCCCTAATGTTAAAACACATAAATAATTTATATCAACTTGTCTCCCGTTCCAAAACGGGCATAAACCATATACATTTATAACATAAACATTAAACATAATCAAAACTATAAAAGAATTAAATTTAATTAGCACAAACAATATGCCGATTCGATAAAATTTTAATTCAAGAAATCATTAAAAAATCAAAACTTTGTGTTGTTATTTACCTTTTGAGTGTGCGATTTTTTTTTTTTGTTGATTTTTTCCTATATCATATTTTTATTTATTTACGCTATATATTAATATATATATATGAATATGTACAATTTATTTAAACATTTTAATATGTTAGCACAATTTAATATGTACAAAAAAATTTTTTGTAACAATTAGAGCCGCACAATTTTATTTTATTTTTATTTTTTGTTTTGTTGCATTGAACAACACAGCACACACACACAATTTTTTTTCTCACTTCTATCGATATTTTGATTGAATTTCTAACACTAATCACATGAATTAACTACTATTATCGATCGATATAATATTATTCTATTATTATTTATTGATAACACTATCATTTTTTAATATTATTATTGATAATAATTTAATAAATACAAGAGAAAAAATCAACTAAAAAATTTGTTACAATAGCTTTACGATCGCCATTTTTCTTGTGTGGTAGAATGATGTACCAGTACAAGCACAATACAAATAGAAAAAAAACAAAAAAAAAATGTTTTATTTTCATTTTTTGACAATTCGATTAATGACGTAAATGAATTAATAGTTTATTTACCGAAGTAAAGATGGCAGTTATACCGCGAAATAAAATGTATTTTTTTAGGTCGATGAACTTTAAAAAAGAAATTTGTGCAACGAAAAGGTACATGGATAGTTGAACATTATTTGGACCACTAATGTATAAGTCTACGGAAGTTAGGATTGGGGCATCGTTGTAGCAACCATCGATGATTATCGGTTTGAACTCGTGGCTTATCTAAAAACTCGAGAGCCATAAATGGAGAACATGTGTCCCACTTCGCAAGCTTATATTTTATTTGTTTCCCACTTCTCAAGATTCACGATTAGAGTAGTGCAAGCTTGCAATCATTTGTGTTTACCCGAATAAGGATATTTTGTTTTCGTTTATCTTCAATTTAATTCTTACTACAACTGCAGACAACAACTTTCAGTTCCACACGCTCGGGCTATGATATGTCAAGTTCGTCCGCTTCTGTTAGCAAAGTTCTTTCCCAAGTCATCGCTGGTCTTCCGAATTTCCTTTTCCTTGTGCGTTCTAGTCTAGTAACTTCCTTGTTATAAGAAATGGTGCTTTTCTTAGTGTATGGCCAATCCATCATATATCTTTATTAGTTTCAATGCCTAAGTGCTTCGTAATTTTGTGCAGTTCTAAGAGAACTGCTAAGCGAATTTGTAGACTAAAAAAGCGTGAATGGTGGAAGGCTGAAGTCTTAAGAGTACAACAACTAAGCACTGAGCGCAGTTCTGGTGGCTTCTTTAACGGGGTCACCGAACTAAACCATACCTTCAGATCTAGGTCTATCGCCTTTCGGGACCAGGAAGGAAACCTGCATGTTAACATAATGCAGTGCTCGACACTTGGAAGGACAATATCTAATTTACTCAATGTTCAACAAGAGTCGAATGCTGTGTTTGCAAGATGTTAAATACAGACTGCAGAGATGTGCATAAAGGACCCATTCTCCGAGGAATTTTCACTGGCCACGCAGAGACTAAAAAACCGTTCTATAGTTGATTGGATTAATTCTAAGCTCTTGATATTCGGAGAGGACACTATGATGAATTATCTTTTCAACCTTATTCGATTAATATGGCAAAGCGAAGTTATGTCTGATGAATGGAAAGTGGCCGCGTTGTGCCACGTCCTTAAAAAAGAAGATCGTTCAAAATGCAAAAATTATCGCGGCTCTCCTTTGCACAGCATACAAATTACTGTCTAACATAATATTGGAGAGCATCACTTCCCTGGTGAAAGAAATTGTAGGTGACTGCCAAGAAAGATTTCGTCCGAATCGGGCAGTCACTAGATCAAGTTTTTTCGCTGAGGATGATTCTTTCCAAATATTACGAAACATCAGGTGTACTTGAATTTCCAACAAGTTCATCAAGCACTTGCTTTGTGATGTCTGGGAATACCTGACAAATATTTGCGTTAATGTAAATTGTGTGAGAGTGGATATTCAATCGCATATTATCACTGGCAACTATGCATTATATGCCTTACGCCCACTGCCAAAAATACCTTGTAAATGCCTACAAGCTGAAATTGTACAAGGTGTTGATCAGACCCGTTGTCATGTATAGATGTGGGAGTTGGATTCTGTATTTGATAGAATAATCATTCGAATGATATATAGCCCCAAACACGACGATGACGACACTTAAAAAAGTTTTTCTCAACCACGAGATCAAGAGTTTAATGAAAATAACATTTTCGTTCATGAAATAAAGGGACAGCGAGTATACTGGCTCAGTAAGAGAGCCGCTATTTGGCAGGCGCAGAGGCCGCTGTAGAACGACTTGTCTTTTTCGGTATTTCTATAACAGTACGAAGAACAAGTTTGGGATCTAATCTGATGTAGTTGATTCAGTACAGGCCAGCAATGGTCTGAAAAGCCCGTTTTATTATTATTACTAAGTGAAACAGTGGCATAACAACGTGTTTGGCACTGCTTTAAACTTCGTATCTAGCAGTTTAAATCTGTTCGGCAAGACGATAGAAAAATCGGTGAACGTGAAAATATACAAAAAACATCAGGAAACTGCTAACGGCCGGACACCTTAACCTAACAAACATCAAACTATACAGAACCAATAAAGTATTATCATTGAAACCAAAATAAAAAAACGGACATTGATTGGATGTATACAGAGGAAATCATCAAGTGATACCAAAAATGTCATTAACCTAAAACCCGAAAGGGAAAAGATAAGTCGAAAGACCACCATTGAATTGAAAAAAAAAACGCAAAATGAAATATCTTATGACAAATCATGGGTGAAAATAAATCGAGTAGCCCCAAAAAATTTAAATGTTCCAGCCTAGTGGAGACCTCTTCTATTCTCCTAAATTAGAGCCATGAAAATTTAAAAAAATAGTTTCATTATTAGGATTAAGCTCACTCCATAAATGACACATTATGGGGTATCTAAAAAATTCAAAGTGGAAGGCCCAAAATATAAAAAAAAAAACAAACTATATATTTCTATTATCATAAAATGTTTCTTTCATGATTTTGTTTTTGTAACTTTTAAGCTCCTAAAATAAAAAATTATTATATTTTAAACTATCAGTAATAATAATAATTTTAAGACTATTGTTTTGTAGTCATTATACAATAATTGTATTTTTTGTTTTATTTATGTATTTTTTAATTTGTTTCATTTTTTGCTGTTTGTTTTTTTTTTTGTTTGTTTTATTTAGCTTTTTTGTTTTTAATTTATTCAACCTTTTCATTAAAAATACTTTATTTTGTCTCTACAAATACAAAGGAATATAATTATATAGTAATAATAATATTAATTTTAATTATAATAATTAATTTTATATTTTATAGTTTGTTTTTCATTTTCTTCTTTTTTTTTTGTAAATTTTATAAGATGATGGATTGAGATGGAATTTATTTAACTAAACCACTTTTTTTTGCTTCTACTTCATAAATTAGTAAACGCCACATTTTAACAACAAATACTTCGGCTTCCTCGTCGAGGACCTGTGAATATAAAAAAATATAATTAGTTATGTGATAAAAAAAAATAATATTCTACGAGATAGAATTACGATTTCTAAGAAAGGTGACCTAAGGATGTGCAAGAACTGGAGAGGTATCTCTCTCATCAAAACATCAATCAAAATTCTCGTAATGATCATCTTCGACAACAATAAGAAACGAACCAACTGGTTTCAGACCAAAAGAAGTTCATTGATCCGAATCATCACTGGATAATCTAACAAAAGGAATTCTTCACTACTCTTCGTTAAATTCGTACGCGCATTTGCGAAGATAAATAAGAACGTAATATGGCCGACACTTTTTTTAAATATTTCATGTAATCTGGTATACCTTTGTCCTGTACCCCAAAACCAAGATACGAATGTTCAATCCGTGTTTACACACGGGTTAAACATTTCTCAGTACTAACTGTATGGGTGCGAAAGATGGAAACATACGAAAAAAAATCATATAGAAAATACAGGACACTAAGGAAACCACCAAGTGATATAACGAGAATATAGTGGACTGGACTGAAAACTACAAGTGAAGAGGAAATACCCGCAATGATTTCAAAACTAACTGTGCTATCAGAAGATAAAGATTTGGCAAATCATGGGTAGAAATGAAAGCAGGATCTCCAAACGGAAGGTCCTGTTTAGTAGATGTCCTTTTCTCCTAAATTGGAGATAAAGGGAGAAAATGGGAATGCAAATATATAATATGAAAACAAAATTTACATAGGGCATTTCGACTATTAAAAACTGGCATATGCATATCATATCTGGCGGATTGGATTAAATGGGAACGGCATAAAATTAGTCGATTATGAGTTTTTCTAGGAATAGGAGATTTTTCTAGTCTTCCTTTTGTATAAGAATTTTTCCTTTCGTTTATTTTTTTTTCGGCGAGTTATCGGCTTTTCAATAGATACTAACGAGGAACTAAACGCTGAGCTCCATTAAAACTTAGTAGTGTAGGGAAACTTTTAACGCAAAAAATGCCAAGGTTTCAACCACACCCAGAAATATTGCGGTCGATATGCAAAATGTTCTGGGAAACACAATGCAACAGTGTACAGAAAGTAGGAATAATCCTGCAAAATGTATAGACTATAAAGGCCACCACCCTGCTAACTGTTGTTAATCAAAACCTTCTTGAAGGAATATGTCTTTCAACCATATTTAAAAATCAAGAAATGCAAGAAGCCTCGAATGTTGCTACTAAGTAAATGAGCAGAACCTTAAGAAATGCCATGTGAAATGCAAACGGACTAGCACAGCATGCTCCAGAGCTAGAGAGGGTTTTAAATCCACGATTTAATCTAAATAATGAAGATTATAGTATACTATTTAGTTCACTATGATCCAATTTTATTATTGGTGGTGACTTTAATGTCAAAAAACACCTACTGGAGATCAAGACGTACAACTCATAAAGGAAAAGAGCGTTTCGAAGCAGGACGCATAAATAATTGCGAATTTCACTCAGCAAGCAAACCAATATATTGGACTACAGATATAAATAAAATACCAGATCTCGTCGATTTCTATGTAACAAAAGGGATTTTTAAGGATTATATATGCATTGGAAACAGTGAGGGGATATACTCTGGCCACTCACCTATTATCATGACTCCTCAGCACAATGATAATTTATAAGAAAAGCATACGAATTGTAAAATTAACTGGGGCCTACTACAGGATATAATTGAAGAGCACATAAACATGCAAGTACCAATTAAAATACCGATTCAGTTGGAAGACGAATTCTCCTATAAACCACAATGAATCTCATAGGAACCCAAACTATCCTCTTGAAAACAGTGGAGTTTATTAGAGAGAAGAGGAAAGCAGGAAAAATCGATCAAAGGACACGTGCGCCAGATAACAAAACATTCCGCAATTTTATATGCAATAAACTTAAACAACGCCTAAGACAAATAAATCACTAACAATTTGTGGTCTAATTGAACACAAGGAAACTGATTACTCTCTTTGGAAAGCAACAAACGTATTGAAAAGAATCAAAAAATGCATGCGCCGCCTATAAGAAACGACCAAGGGACTTCGTTCAAAAGTGACAAGCAAAAAAATCCTTTATTTGCATCCCATCTGGAAATAATATTTCAACTATTGAAATACAGGATTTAAATGATGACATCGTAATTTAAGTGCGAGAAAGGCTCCAGGATATGATTTAATACTGGCGAAATCATTCCCGAAATGGGATTCGAAAAATGTATTAACGCAGCCTTTAGACTTAAATATGTTTCTGGGTTAATGGAAAGGGTCAGAAGTAATTATGATCCTCAAACCATGTAAACCAGCAAACGATAACAAATCGTGTAGGCCGATTTCAATACTTCCTGTAATTACAAAAATTTTTGAAAAATTACTATCAGAAGCAACAATCATGCTTCAAAAATCCATAAACGCAGTAAGTTGATCAAAGAAAAATCGGTTCAAGTAAACTTCATAATCCAGAAAGTTAACTCGACGCCAGTAGAACTTAATTCAAGGCCAGTCCCATATTCAACTACTGCTAAAAATCTCGGCATGATCCTCGATTGCAAGCTTCGATGAAAAGAGCAGGTTGAGGAGAAAAAAATTTGAATATCAAATATATAAAAATGTATTGGCTTATAGGTGCAAATTCTGAGCTTACAATTCACAACCAATTGCCATTATAGCGGAAAAATTCTAAAACCACTGTGGACCTATGGTACACAAATATAGGGTTGTACTAAGAAGGCAAGTACATATACAAATGCAACTCAAAAAAGAGAAACTTTCGAAGAGCATTGGAATTTTACCCTAATGGAATAAGAGTTCAATTAGCCGCAGATAGTGTTTACAACAGGGTTCAATCTATCATTCACCATACAATACAAATAATGCTAATCATGAGCGGCCTAGCAGACAAAAAAGAGTAATTATTAATTTGTCCATCAAGGCCACATAAATTCTGCTCTTCTGAGTCCACAAGATTCACGAGATCCAGCGAATTCACGACTCTTCTGACCTGGAATATATTTACAACCTAGCCAAAAACGGTTGAAAAGAAAAAAAATACACAACAACCAGAATCTTAGCTATAGCACAACTAAAATTAATAAACCAGACTATTGGACTTAATCAAACACAAAGATGGAATATTCATGTTTATGAACATGAATATTCACAAGGCTAGAAAAAAACATGATGGTTGTTAGCCCAAGAGAAATGTGATATTTAAACCACAAATTAGAAATTTCCAAAATCCGAAAAAACAAGATGGTTAGAAATCTTTGACTTTGTCGTGCCCACAGGATGTTCAATCACATATTTGTACACTGTTTTTCAGTTAGAGATATTCTACCCTGGTAAGAATCTAGCTTCATCAATTAGTAAATCATTACTTGCCCAAAGCAGTTTGAGCAGTGACGCTGAACTTGATTAAATACTGAATTTACTCCACAATTTATGATCAATTCATGTAGTGAAGCTATCAACAAAAAATAATTAAACTTGGAACTTAAGGATTTAAACAAATAGTTTCAGCTGCAGACTTAACAAATTAAAACTATCTTACCATTTGAACATCATCTAATATTCCTTGAGGTGAGCTACCGGCCATCACTTTTGAACATATAAAATCCACAAGCGTTGGTTCTGGTTCCCCTATATATTCTATAATTTTCTTATTTATCCACGGACGAATTTTTTTATCCATTAACGTGCTATCAATTTCGCTCCAATCTAAATTATAATTAAACAAATCATGTTTCTCTGTCGGAATCTTATCGATTATGCTCTTTATATGCTTTCGTTTTTCCTCTTGATTTTTGATCACTTCGTCATTTGTTTTTTTACCACCAGACGATGAATTTTCATCATTGGGACCGATTACATTTCCACCGCCACCGCTATTACTATAATTATTATTACTGTTGGTACTACTGTTGCTGTTCGATCGATTTGTTTTATCCTTTTTCGACAATTGTTTATCATTTAACTGTTTATTTATGTTATCGTCATAGTCGAGCGGAACTAGTTTACGTTTTTTAGGGCCGGATAATTCTTCGCTATCATCGTCCGTATTAAATACATCGCGCATTTCTAATTTTTTCTTTTTAGCATTTACTGCGCCTAAATTAAGTGTAATAAGAGGTCCACCAATAAGTGGTGTGTTACTGGAAAGTCGATCTTGATTGTGATTTGGAGGACTTGCAATATTACCGGATTGAAACGATGAGCGTGTATCATCGTCGTGTTGTGATAATAGAGCATTTGGCGAATCTCGTGATTCAGATTCTCGTTGCGAACTAATATCATTCATTATGGTTTTAGGTGAGGCGGGAGCTCCTCCAAAATGATTTGGATCATCGCTTGAATCAGATTCAATAGGTTCGGCGTTAACTGCGGCCAATTCTCGAGATGCTTGTGCTAGTACGTATTTTTCTTTTCGATCCTTTTCACGATCTTTAGCTCGTTGCCGTTCAACTTCTCGTTCGCGTTCTCTTTCTTGTTCCTTTTCGCGTTGCTGAGATTGTTCTAGATTCACGTCGATAAGTATTTTTGGCTTATATAGATCTTCACGTTCTTTTTTGAGCCGTTCAAATTCCATATTTGGATTATCAAATTCGCCACCGAACACTTTACTTTTTAAATCTTCTAGTTCTTCTTGTTCTTTATTGCGATCTTTACCATCCAGATCAGCTTCACGAATACGTTCGGCAAACCTTCGTTGCATTTCACGACCCTTATAGTATTTTGAATCGTCACGTTCATCGTCATAGTCTTCCAGAAATTCTTTTAATCGTTTGGCTTCCTTTTCTCGATCTTCTTCACGACATCGTTCTTTTTCCCGCTCCTTTTCGTATTCTTTAGCTTTTCGTCGTTCACGAGTTTCCCATATTTTCAGTCGTTCCTGATAAGCTGCCTCCTTTTCGCGCGCCTTTTTTTCTGCCTTTTTCCTTTCACGATTTTCATCCTCCATTTCTTTTTCCTTTTGTAAATCACGAACGTGTCGGCCACTTTTCTCGCGCGGTGGTTGTTCCCGTTCGTCACGCTCACGTTCTCTTTCCCTTTCTCGGTCACGATCTCGATCCCGTTCCCTTTCCCGCTCACGTTCCCGTTCTCGTTCACGCGAACGAGATTTACTACGGGCCCGATTTCGCATTATTTTCTTATCTATTCGATCCTTATCTTTTTTATTATTCACTGGGGCTGGTGGAGACGGTGTTCTTCGTTGTTTATCGCTTCCTCGAGTATCTTCACGTTTTTTACGATCTTTTTCTTTTTCCTTTTTTTGTTCCTCCTCTTCGGCAAATTTACGAAACTTACCAATTTCACGATGAATTAAATCTCGTTTACCTTCCTCCATGTCAGAATCTTGAAAAACGCGTGCTTGTTTTAAATTGGCCAATTCTTTTTCTTGTGTCAATTCGTGACTATTCATTTCGTCTTTGTATTCAGCGAGTATGGACGTTATTTGGTCGAGTATCCCTGAATCATTTTGTTTTTCACCCTCGTCACCGGTTCGACCGGCCTTTAATTCTTCTGCTTCGTATTCATCGAGTAAAACTTTATTTTTGGCATCAACTTTAGCTACAAGCTTTTTATTATCGACCCCGAGGTCATGAAGTAAGCGGACAGCACGAAGACCAGCGGCAGGACCATCATATTCACAAAATCCGAATGTAGAAACTCGTTTCCAACTAATTACTGTACCGCATGTTTGTAAAATTTTCTTAACCATTGCGTCCGGGCCCCTTTCAGTTATATTACCGACAAACACTGTTATCACCGGTCCTTCAGGTATGGGTGGCGGTAGTTTAATATTATACATTTGCGGCCGTGAATTTATTACGGGACCACCAGTTGTACGATACGGTGGACGTGGTGGTGGTATTGACATTGAGGGCAATGTATTCGGCGTCATCTATTGAAAAAAATGTAGGCAAAAAACATGTAATTATCAATGAAATACGATGTAAATACATTAAAAATACTATACCGGCATCATTGATGGTGGCATGTATGACATCGGTGGACGTCCTGGAAACGACATACTGATAGTTTCTTTTTAATTTTACTCTCTAATCAAGTATAATGACGTCAAATTTATTAGTTTCTTTAGTTTTTGAGGTTAGATCGAAGAATTTTTTTTTTAACTATAAATTACTACTTATTATTATACAAATTAACATTACAATTTTTTTGTTTAATTGTAATCAATACGAATTAATTTATCTTTTTAGTAATAAAATTAAATAGAGTAGATTTATTAAGATTTAAATCGAAAAAAAAAAATCAACACAATTCGATTCCCGATTTTTTTTTTGTGATTTTATTGAAACAAGTCACTTATAAAAAAAACTTGTTCATCGGCACAATTATTATTATAATGTAAAATTCACAATATACTATTATTAAACTATCAATGAATTAATTAATTTAGAATCTTAAATTTATGGTTTTATGTTTAATTTAATTTTACAAATTTTAGCAATGTTTTAGTGAAAAATAACATTTTGCTTTGACAAAACGTAACGCCATTTTGACTCGAGATGTATGTGTATGAAAAAAATTGAACAACAAAATTTTTTGGATGAATTTTTTTCTTGCTTCGATCAAATCATGGTTACATGTATCTTGAATTATTAGTTTGGTGATTTGTTAACAGTGTGTTTTAGATCGTTTGCCATCTGTGAGGAATTTTTCATTCTATGTTAACTTGCGTCCCGGATAGTTTTTTTCATCCAGCAAAATAAAATTTATAAACGACAGTTGAATTTTTTTTTTATTAAATTTTTTATTCTCTTATCAGTTAATCACAAAAAAAAACTTATTTGAACAAAATAATAATTAAAACTAATAATGTACCAAATCAACATAATCATTAAAATTGAAAAAACTGAAATGCATGTTGAAAAAACGAAATTTGATTGAACAAAAATTAAAAAAAAAAAAAAAATTCTGATTTTTTTTTTAAACTTCAAGAGGGACGTCGACATTGTGAATGTGCGAGGTAATTATGGTATAGAAATCCCCTTTCTATCTATTTAATCGGATGGCAGCTAAAATGAGGGTAAACAAACAGAGAAAACCAAATCAAAAAAATATATAATCATAAAATAACCGAAACTAAAATAAATTAACAGCCCGCAACATAAAATAAAAACATAAATTAGAAAAACATAATCGACCCTTAAAATTAGTTTCACATAATATGGTTTAGGTAGTTACGTTTTCATGTTGGTTTCAGGTTTAGGAAAGATATTGTCGAAAACTCCATGACTTACCTTTACCACTTTTAGATTTGCTTGACTTTTTACGTAATTCCATGACGGATAAGGCTTCTCGCGAATCTGTCGCCATCGCTTCATCGGTATCGTTCGATTGGGTTTTTAAAGCTTTTTTCAAATTAACAATCTATAAATAGAAAAGAATATGTTTTTTTTTTTTTTTAACATTTCGGTAATTCACACAAACTAAATACTTCGGTATCAATTTTTTCTTTATGCTTGATTCGACGTGACTTCTCTTTATTCGCCCAATTAATTTGTTCTTCGATACATTTTAGCACCGTTTCACACGAATCACACCATTCCTGTAGCGTACCAACAATTTGTGTAACATCTCCCTGACGTATATCCCGGCCGATCGCATAATCAATTTCTAATTGTTTATTTTTTTGATCTAATTTACCATTTATTATATTAGCATAAATCGCTTCGATAATTATATCCTCTAGATCACGAACATTTGTTATGTCCAGTTCATTTAGAAGATCGTTATACGGAATACATTTGGTTTTTATAGCTAGCGATACAATAGTCAAGTGCTGTAATTTTTTTTGCATGATGGTTGTCAAATCGATGAATTGATTTTTACTTTCTAGATATTGTCGATATGTTCCATACGCAAATAAATTTAATGTATTATAAAATTTACTACTTGGGCTATTCTCAAGCTAGAATTTATGAACAAAACAAAATTTAATCAGTCATAATATAATTAGGATTTTTTTATATAGTTAATACATACTTCTGCAATATTAGGCATTGCTAGTAATTCGCCAAAACAATGTACACCATTTGTTTCTAACACTTGACTAATTAGTTCCGTACATGCTGCCCCTTTTGCCTTTTTAGCAAGCAAGACAAACTGCTCCAAAGGATTATTAGTTGATACCGATGACTGGCGATTTATATCGTCGGGTAGTATAGATTCTGTAGCCATACTTAATATATTGATTTTATATTTGTTTACACTAGAATTATGTTAAAGTTAAGTATAATGCCGAATTTTTTGATTAATTGCGATACAATATCGTGACAATAAAAATATTATTCGACTTGTTTTATCTCTTTTGACAGGTTTTCGAGATTGCGAAGAAAAATGTTTGACATATCAGCGGTGCCAACCAAATAAAAATAAAAATTAATGAGTGCGTTTTATAATCAATTACGCCTGGTGGTTAGCACTATAAGATATTTTAATGTCAGTTTGAAAATTTGCACGGTGCAGTACAGTGCAAATTTATAAACAGCGTTTTATTTTTAAATCCGTGAACAATTACTCTGTACACTGTATTTTATATTAAACCAGTTTATATTAAACCAAGGTTTATATCTAGTCCAATTTTGTGTCACACGGTGCCAAAGAATTTACACGCGTTGCAAACTTAGTGCATCGATTTTATTCGCGAGCTTGCTCCTCGTTTAAGTTCAGTCGTTGTTTGGTTCTCTTCTCAGATATCACTAGCATCATCCGTTTAGGACCTGCTTGTATAACGTAACCGAGCCATCGTACTCTCGCTGTCCTTTTACTTCATGAACGAATTTCCGATCTTGTGATTGATCTTGTAAAAGCTCTCAAGAAAATCGAAGAGTTTTAAAAAACTAGCCACCTTTTGAAATTCCGAGAAAATTGTTTCTAACCTTTGGAAGCAATCAGAGTAGCAACAAATTAATACCAATTCGACAAGTAAATTTTCAACCACAACCGCTAAGAAGCGCTTTTGTAGCAGCCACGTTATTTCCGAAAGGAATCAGATGGTCATGCTGCAAAATTTGTGCAGGAATCGTTTTGGCCAAAACAGCACGACAACAAGTTGCAGCAGCAAAATAAAATGTTTTACCTGCCAAGGCCTGGACCTAATCAAAATTAGCATCTAAATCACACGGTTAAACAGCCACGTTACATTAGCGGACATAGACAAGCAATTAAAACGCCTTTGGAAATCTGAAGAACGCCATTTTTAATGAAGCCTAACTATGGAAGGGATCGAATGTGATCTATGAAGAAACACAAAAACGGTTGGAAAATGAACGATTTGAGGTTTAGATACCTCTTGACAACAACCAACTCAAAGAAGTGGGAATAAGAGAATCTAAAGGCAAAGTAGCTGCTAGATTTCTTCAGATGGAAAAAAGATTCAAGAAGGATATGAAGACTTGAAGAATCAATATCAAAAATTCAGTTAAACCATATGGAACTCATTAAAGATGATTGCTTGATAGATGCTTCTCGTGTTTACTTCATGCCACATCATTCTGTCATTAAAGTAGATATCACAACTACCTCAATTAGAGGGTGGTTGATGCTTCCTGCGAATCAACAACAGGTACTTCATTAAATAAAATTATGTATTTATAGATCCAACCTTATGAGAGAATCTATAACTGAAATATTTATCAGATACAAAAAACATTGCCGGAACATTTAAGGCACATCAAAACAAACCACAAAAATCACTATTTTCAACGAATTCTCGAAGACCTTTCCGAAAATCTGAGAGAAACTGGACTTCAAACAATGGAATTTAATAATACAGTAAAAACACTTGGGCTTCTCTGGAGAAGATTCAAAATTTTTCTTCGTAATTTATGGGCTTCTGGTTATGATGGGATGAAGAACGCCACATAAATCGTGCAAACAGATGGTTAAACCTTTCGAGAAAGCTTTCGACAATCAAAGAAATTTAAAGCAAATTCAAAACTTATCAATGAGGACAATAGAACGTGAACTCCATTTCTAGATGGCAATGACCTGCTAAATTTCGGAGAAAAACACGGCCACTTCTTATAGATAATAAATTCCTAGAACATAATTCGCGAAACTATATACATAAATGTGAAATCGGTATCAGAGCTGAGAAAATGGCATCACACCAGCTAATGGGTATGTTACCAAAACAATAGTAACACTAGCACCACCGTTTACAAATAGCGGGGTATATAAGCAGAATCAGAGCATAGAATTGTAGAAAGGTCGCTATAACAAAACCACTAAGAGCTTTATTGCCATATTTATTTGCCTCGCCACGAAAGCAATCTATCTCGAACTTATAAGTGAACCTAGTGATCGAAGCTTTTAAACAAGCACAAGTTGAACTGTTAGACGTTTAACCTCCTATAAGAAAGTACGACGATGGATGAAGCGTAGTTTAGGAGACACAACAGGCATTATCTTAGAGGACATGTTTGGGGACATGTTATGAAAAACCGGATGTCAATAATCGATAATACCAATGTACATCATGGTATATTGCATCTATCGATCCTCGCTCTGTCACAATTAGGAGTCCAGAACTTGGCTGAGTAATCCCAGAAAAAAATGTATATAGCACTTTAAGCTTACCTGACAATTTGGTACTTATGGCATTTCGGTTACGGCGGTCCATGATCAAATTAAAAAGTTATGATTCTACGGAGAGCGATGGCAACAGCTAGTTTATCGTATAAGGAAATAAATACCCACGTAAAGTAGATCGAGGCGGTCGTCAAATCACGACATCTATATGTGCAAAATAAATATTCAACGCTGATGGAATCAGGCACATCAGGCCAATTTTTGATTGGCTGTTCACTTGTGAGCATTCCAGAAACTGACATAAGGGCGAAGGAGGTGCCTCTAAAACAACGATGGTAAATGCTTGTTCAATTAAAGCAGCATTTTTGGAATAAGTGGTTCAAAGATTATTTGCAATTGCTCTACCATAGATGAAAATAGCCAACCGACTGATGTACCTTCACGGTAACTCTTAAGACTGTCACTGGACTTTAGAAACGTCCAATCAGGGAATCTTATCAACACTTGTTTAATGGTTCAACATCGTCTTTATATTTGGCAAATGAAAAGTGGAAACTCGATACTCACTAGCGTAGATCACAGACTTCTAGTGTATGGGTCCGCTGTAGCCTACAAAAATATCGATAGCTTTTCTAAATTACTTTTTAAGGAGTTGCATTAAACACGGACATATTTTATTGGTTGACTTTAGTATTTCGAAGAAACAATCTGACTACGTTAGGGCATTCTCGTTGAGTTAACTCTTCATATACGAAGCAGGACTGAATCAAGCACTGTTCAGCTTGACGAGCGTACTATCGTTGCCAATTTGCATTCTATCGTAACTATCGTACTATCTCATACCTTCAGTTACTTTGCATAATTGTAATACCCGCAACAAAGTTGGACCAGCGTTAGCTTGTTCTTGAGTTGACGATAAACTGGTGTTGCGCGCACTGGCGGTAATTTTTTGCAGATCTAACTAATATCGTTGGACATCATTGGCAAACAACAAGTTCGTTTGGCAATCTAACCATGCGCATAAGATGGTTGAAGATTTTCTTGTCCATTAAAATATTTCGTTTCATTGCAGTTTCTACCAGTTTGTTTTACGTCGCGTTTCATATAAAGCCGAAAGTCGGCTTTATAGAGAAATCGGGAAAAAGATCAGCTTCCCTGCCGAACTGATTATTGAATTAAATTGTTTCATCCATTTTTATGATGGGGATCGCTATATAAAGATCTCTGGTGTAATGATACTGGTTTTGAGTTTTCTAGGGAAGATCGTAAAGAAACTTCTACTAAAGCATAAAGGCATAAGCTGCAAAATTAAAAGATGTCGATGAGCTTATCGTGGAGTATATGATATGTGGCACAAAATAGAAAGAAAAGTGAAAGAACAGTAAACCGTCAGATTGAAAGAACTGACATCAATGATGTAAGTAATAGAAAACAATGAAGGTGACACTATACAAGAAGTGAATAAAGTAAACATTAAAGGAAAACACGATAGGGAACAGGGGCAATTCAGAAAAAGAGCTTCACCAAAACTTGAAAGAAAGAAAAATAGTGCCGGTACTCTGAATTTGCTTCGAGACAGAAACTCGAGAGAGCAAGGAGTAGCAATTAGAATTTAGGATGTTATCGATATGGACCTAGTAGTCACTTTGCTAGAAGCATTAGATGTCCGGTAAGAAAAAATGTAACAAGTGTGGGAGAGATGGACACCTACAACCGAAGGCCATAAAGAAGGACCCTTGTAACGAAAGAGGAAAGTTCAGAAAAATTAGATTAACAGTATAAACGCCGTGGGGCTCATATAAATCTAGTTTGTGATTTTACATGGGAAACAGCCACACATTTAAGATATTGTTAACCAGATTTTATGGATTTCTGGATATATTGACACAGATAATAGAGCGTTTTTATCTATTTATATTTCTATAAATATATTTCCATGCATGATAGAAACGATCCGGTTTCAGACACGTCGTAATCATTAAGGCACAATTCTATTCTATTTTTTGTGGTTAGGGAAAGAAAAGGTATGTCAGTAATGACAGAATCGGTCTGGTTTCTCGGTAGCTAATATTCAAACTACTGTTAGCATAAGACAATCACAATTTTATATTCTGTTTTCTGTATTCTCTCATCTCTTATCAGCAACTTCAGTGTGCCACCATTCAACTGTAATCTGCAAAAAAAATCCCTAAAAACCAAATCTACTAATGGGCTAATTTCTCCAAGCCGTAGACTATAATAAAATATATTAATTTTCACCTGAAAATTATAAATAATCAATCCATAATATAATGATATAATAATATAATTTCTGCAAGCCATATGCTGTCATAAATTGGATTAGTTTTTGCCTGAAATTTATAATTAATTAATTTATTACATCATTAAAAATATAAAATTATAAAAATTATAATATAAATTAGGTTTTAAAAAAATTTGATTAAACATTACAAATCAACTGAATTAACCGTTTTATGACTAATACATCATACCATCGCCGAAAATCTAATTTATATACACTTTATTTGACACAAAACTTTAAAATTAATATAAATTAGATTATAAAAAATTGATTGAACATTACAAATCAATTAAATTAACCGTTTTATGACAAATGTGTCCTGGTCTGGAGTGGCCAGAGATATATCATAAACCAAATCAATCTTCTTAAAACAATATATATCAGGAGCTCGGTACATATAAAACTTAAACAATATTTTTGGGGATTACCTACGTTTTAAGACGTTTTTATCAATGAAGAAGTTCTAAATTGTAAAGCCGTTCCATCCAGAATTACGTAAACTGAATAAAACAAGATTTAGAGTGACCAAAGTATTAAGAATCGAGAAAATCTGATCACGAGAGATTGCATCTAGATATTAACGACATAAACCAAAAGTAGTAAATTTAGAGAGGTCGTATTCTATATGCAATAGATGCACGAGCTTTTTTGCTGTTTATTCAACGTTAATCGGGTAAAATACCTTGGTATTTAAGTATTTGCACTCATATAACTGGCAGACATTTATCAACGCGTTTACAAACAAACATGAAGTCACCTTTTGCATCGCTTCATAATTAAGCACATGGAAGATGTGTTAAAACGTGGTAAAAGGGTAAATTATGTGATTGGAATATTTGCTTAATTCGGTTTTCGAATAAAATTTAGCTTTCGAGTGTGATCAATAATACATTCCATCTGAATTTCTTTAAAGTCTCGAAATAGCGGTACAATTATTGAATTTTAGCTAAATGATCGCGCGTTTATGAGTCTTAATTATCATTTGCCATACTTAATTTAATTAAAATGGTTATAGTGATAACTTCATAAATTAGGAACTTTCGATTCATGTACATATGACGGTGCGTAACCTAAAATACCGATACTATATATAAATGGTGACTAGCTCGATGTGCACTATAGTTTATATTAAAATGTTCAAGTGGCTGAATGTCTTAACAATCGTAATTGTTTTATTTGGAGCCAGTACCTCGTATAGGTCTTACAAAAATTACAAAGTGTTTTCGGTACGTGTTCGTGATAGAGCTGACACGAAGTTATTACGATCGTTTGCATCGAATGTAAGCGGGATTGATTTGTTGGATATTTTGGTACCCGATAAACATAATTTTCGTATTATGGTAAAACCTAACGCGGTTAAATCTTTTTTGAAAACATTAAAGAATAATAATATCAAGTGTCGTGTAATTATCGATGATTTCCAAAAGGTGATTGACGATGAAAAATCAAGTAATACTAAATCGTTTCGTTATAAAACACCAAAATCCTATTCGATCGCTACTTATCGTTCATTAAATGATTATTTTGTACGTTTTTGGACATACAATGAAGTTCTTGTGTATCTCGATCATTTAAAAAAATATTTTGGTGAAATTGTGGAAGTTACAACTCTAGGAATGTCTGGAGAGGGGCGTAAAATACAAACAATTCGTATATTTGGTGTAAATCTTAGTAGAAACCCACAAACTATACTAATCGATGCAGGAATTCATGCTAGAGAGTGGGTTACAACAATGATGGCTATTTACATTATAATGGAATTGGTAGAACGACGTCAAGGGAATTTAGATCTATTAAACGATATAAATTGGGTTATTTTACCAATTGCGAATCCTGATGGCTATGTTTATTCACGCACTAATGACCGATTATGGCGAAAAACCCGTACAAAGTTCGCTAATACAGATTGTATTGGTATTGATATTAATCGAAATTTTGATTTTCATTGGAATACTGTAGACGGGGCGTCCGATAACCCATGCGATGGTAAATATCGAGGACCAACACCTAGTAGTACTCCAGAGGTGATTAGTTTATCCAACTTTTTTAAACAATATAGCAACACACAAATGTATTTGACACTTCATGCGTACGGCGGATATATTCTGTATCCTTACGGTTACACCGTGTAAGTTAATTAATTCACAAGTTTTTGAAAAAAGTTTATAATCAATATTTATATATAAATATATATATATATATATATATATATATATATATATATATATATATATATATATATATATATATATATATATATATATATATATATATATTCTAATACAGTCGGATGATCAACAAATATAAAGTTCATGAAAGGCTTGCGAGACGCGTACGAGAAGCGATTGAGAAGAAAAGTGACGTAATTGATAGAACAATGACCTACAAAATTGGTAATGCCGCGTTTATGTTGTATCCGAGTAGTGGAGGAAGTGATGATTATGCTGCAGGTGTTGCTAACATCCCATTAGTTTTTACAATAGTTCTACATGGTGGAAAAATATATGGTTTAGATTGTGCTCCTAGTGACATTCTTTCTGTGGTGAGCTCAACTTTTGAGGGAATTAAAGTTTTTGGACAGTATTTTGATAATAAATCATATATTTAGTCATGGCTAATAATATTAAAAAGGTTAATGTGTTCTAAAATTTGCTTCATTTGTATGGTATTGTTGATTGGTGGTTCTAACTGTTTTAACCATATAGAAACTGTAAACCTTAATTTAATACATTTACTACATATATATATATATATATATAATGATATAATGAAGTTAAGAAATTTATTTGCTGTTGGTCATTTATTGAACTTATTTAGCCGTAGCCGTTCTGGAATCTTGGAAATTAACAGTAACAGAATAATTATAATATCAAAAAAATTGTTACTACGTTTCAAGTGCGGCGACATCTGTTGTCAACATAGCAAAGTTTTTTTTAAAATCAATTCAGCAATTTAGTCAGCAAAATTATAAGTGCAATTCCTTGAGTTTCCAGTAGGCTGGAAAAACAAATTTTCCTACATAAAAAAGGAAAAATTTATTTGTATGTAGGCCAGAGAGTTAAAAAATAAGTCTCGCGAAAACATATACATTTAATTATTCAATATTAACTGTTATTATCTTTAACATTGTTTCTCAGCAATAAACAAGTATTGTTAAGTTAATTTTTTGAGTTTTATTAATCCCAAAAATTGGATATTATATATATTCATTGGGTTTGGATCTCGGGCGAAGACTCGTTGGAATATTGAATAGAACTATAACATATGGGAATAAATTTTATCCCATACAAGTGTGTTTTTATTGCAGAATATATAAAATCGGTGTTTAATCTACTGGTACAGAATGAATAATTATGGCCAAATTTGAATACGGTCACGATTATGAAAATACAGTTTATGTACAGGTTTATGTACAGTTGTTATGTACAACCACGATTTATATTTTTTGATAAATTTGAATTTAAAAGTTAAACATGACAAACTGGTATAATTAAAGGTGAATTAGACCTTTTTAGTTTGTCACTTAGATCTAATCTTTTCTAAAAAGGTATTCTCTCTAATTTTAGCACATTTTTTCAATTGTTGTTGTCTGATTTACGAAAATTGGCTGTTTATTGTTAGCTACGTAAAAAGGTTGTAACTTCTCCGATATTTATCAATAATTTGTGAAAACATATATTAAAAACCGGTTAAAAACATCTTCTAATTTCCATTTTAATGGTGTGCATAAAAGCGTGCATGTTGTTTTTATCAAAATAAATATCGCGGTAAAATAGTAACGGCACCGGCAACGTTTTCTCTCAACAACTCTGTCATTATAAATTTCTTGTAATTATCAATCGATCTTTTCAGGTGTAAGTACATCGCTGTTCACTATTTTGGTTAGTATTGATTGATTGATTTAGAATGTACGACCAAGCATTAACCAGGATCTCCCAGTAGACCTGACCTACCGTACACCCATTTTTACATATACTTGGACGGATAAGGTAGGATATTAGTTTATTATTGAGATCGACCCTGTTACTAATAGTTAGTAAATTTTTGTGGGGTAGGGAAAGGAAAGGTATGTCAGTAATGACGGAATTGTTCCGGTTTTCCAGTAGCCAATATTCAAACTACTGTTAGTATAAGACAATCACACTTTTATTGAACTGCTCACCATTCATCTGAAATCTGCAGAGGTTCCCTGAAAACAAAATATATTAATGAACTAATTGCTCTTAGCCATAGACTGTAAGAAATTGAATTAATTTCAATCTACAATTATAATTTAACTAATTATAATATTATAAAATTATAATTCTGCAATCAATGCGCTGTAATAAATTGGATTAGTTTCCCTTGAAATTTACAGATTAATTAATTGATTCGTTCCGTTGCATTGTTGCTAAAAAATAGGTGTTAATTTAGTACCGTACTACTAATAGTTGGCAATAAATTAGATTTTATCAAAATTGATTAAAAATTACAAATCAATTGAACTAAACGTTTTATGACAAATGCGCCCACTGTTCACAATTTTGGTTAGTATAACATAAAATAACTGTCATATCAAAATGTTACAAAAAAAATTATTTTAAACTAAGCAACCGAATTGCGATTTACAAATTATGTGTTTTGATTGGTTTATTTTGAACACATCTAAAATCGTATAAGTATTACAGTTTTAATCAAATTGACAAACACAAAAAAAAAATAAATCTGTGGTATTTATTTTAAGTTTTTTAAACTTTCATAAAAAAAGTTATTATTTTGTTTGTACATCCTAAGTTGTAATAGTTTAATTGTTCTGTGACAGTAATAAATAAAAGTAGCCGGATATAGGTTAAACCAAAAGTCACAGTACGCTTTGCGTATGGTAATTGTCTGGTGAGGTGAGCAATATTTTGTGTATATATACAGTGTATAGCATACAAATTTATATTTGTATTGTATTTTTTTTCTCATGTGTCTGTGCATTCTGTATGTCACTTTTATGAAGGCAAGTATGAAAATATAGGGTTCCGGTTGAACCGGTTAAATTTTTATGATGCTGACGTCCACCTCACTTCACCTATTCGCTAGCTTTTTAGCGGTGGAATCAAATTTTTTATTATTTTTTATTATTTTTTTTTATAATAATTTTTTTATATTATTACATTTAAATATTTGATTTTTTGTTAACAATTTTATGACTTTTAAAAAAAGTTGTAGTATGTTTGAGATATAATAGGTTAGATTTATTAAATAAGTATTAATTATTATTAATAGTTTAATAATAGTTAGTTAGTCGTTTATAATATTTTATTCACATTTTTTTTTAAACTGAAAAGGAAACATAATCATACGCCGTTAATTATCGATGAACACAAAACATTATTTTGTTTTTGAAATATCAAATACAAAAATATATAAACAAGATAACGCGCATGTGCTCAAGTAAACCAATACTAATAAAACTACCACTACTATATTTTTCCGGTTTGCTCACCTCACGCTGTCATTTTCCGTACAAAATCGACACTCGGGTTTCGGAGAAAATAGATTTTCGATTCTCGTTGATGCGAGGGGTTACTCAAAACTCGACGAAAATCGGTTTAAAAGACGGATAATTTTCTTCATTGAGAGTAAAGGAGAATAAAATATGTTATAATAAAAAGAATATAAAAGCGGCTGTGATCGAACTGAGGACCGCGGTGTGTTTAAGTCAAAACCTTAACCATCACTATTGTGACAACAACAATAATAAAACAAGAAAAAAAAACAGAAAGCGTTTTAGGACTATACAAAATTGTTTGATAGGATAAGTGATCCAAATGACGTGATTATAGGAGGTGATATGAATGCAGATTCGAGGTTGTGAGGGTGTTAATGATGCATCTAGAAACTTGTTGGCTGATCTCGTTCTGGATTTCAATCTTGAAATCCAGAATGATGGAAGGCCAAAATGGATGGAAGGCCAAACATTCCCCATGTTAGGGTCAGAGCCAGTGCAATTGACATTTCTCTAATGTTTGCGTACTGGCCGGCCAAGTCTCGTGGAATGCAACTGATGAGAATTTAGGAGGTGATCATTATATGAACGAAGCATATATTAAAGGTAGGATGATTGTTGTTAACCAAGGGTTATCATGAATGGTAAGAAATGGATCGGACCCAATAAACGAGATTCTCATACGAAATGAACCGAATGATGTAAATTAACTTGAACGTAAAATAGCGAGAGTGAATAAGGCTTTCATCTATGTGGGACTATGTGTTTCAAATGCACAAAGATATACAATCAAGTAGGTATGAATGAGATAAATTTAACAAAGTGAGAGGTCATAGAGTACATGGTAGAAATGCCGTGCTAGATGATAAAGAAAATTGAAATCAATTTTCAATGAATGATGATGAATATTCCAAATAATTTAGGTGATTTTAATGAATGTATGATATCTGGTAATGTTAGTCCAAATAACTTGTGTGTTGAATTTGAATGGGTAAGACACCTCAAAGTCTACGACCATAGGAACTAATCGAGTAAGTTATAGAATGATTGCACATTTATTTGGATTTAAAAGCAAGGCAACTTTACTTAAAATTCTCAATAAGGTATGGATGAGTGTTCAGATACCGTAAAAGAGGAAAAAAGGAGCCATCGTCTCCAAAAGAGTTCGGGATGGAATTCTGGCAAAAAATTACAGGAGAATATGTATGTTGAAGAATTGACGTGCAAATCTATAATGAGAGCATTGAATGTGTGGAACTTTGACTAAGTATTTGAAAATCTAGATCGATCAACCTTTAAATTTTAAAGCGCACTTGGAAAAATTAGCTCATAGTTATAAGAGCAGACAAAGTTTTCAATAGGACGAGTAAACCAAAATGGGGAGTTCATCTGAATGTAACTGACATTATGCAAAACGCGCTGTTTTCCTCCATAATTTTATATGGAATGATCGTGTATGATAGAGTTACAAATGCACACTAAAACCGTCCTAGAAGTGTGGAAGAATTATTTATCTTTGCTTCTAAATAGACAGACACCACCTACTGAGCAACAACCTATCTTGTGTCAATCTGATATTACCGTCGAGATAACCCCACCACCACTAACATATGATGAAATGTGGGACGTCATAGCGCGGATAAAAACTACAAAACACCCGGTGAAGATGGTGTCTGCAACAAAATGGTCAAATATGGTGGCGATCATATATTCCAACGCATGTTTGAGCTTTGTAGCAAAAATCTGGTCAAAAGAAAACATCACAGAAAAGTGGAAGATGGCTCTTATCTGCTCACTACATAAAAACATACAGCGAGATGCTCTTAAGTGATTACTAATACGGTTTTCGTCCAAACAGATCAACGACTGATCAAACTTTCACTCTGAGGATGGTCCTAGAGATGTGCTTCGAAAAGGACATCTCTGTACATACTCTATTCGTAGACTTTCAGCACACCGTCAATTGGTATCTGTGTGCAAATTTTTAATGACTGAGTCAAAGTGTATAAAGGTGCTAATTGAAAGTAATATTTTGGATGCCATCGAGATAGCAACTGGACTGTGGCAAGGAGACCAAATAGCTCAAATTATCTTTAACATATCATTAAATATGTCATCCGTTAGCTCAATGAAGCGTAGCGCAGATATATTACCCAGCTATTGGCATACGACATTTGTATTCTGGGTTGCGATATCATCTTACTGAAAAAAGTCCTCCTCTCCTTGGAAATATCACCTCAACAAATTGGCCTCTAAATCAACAAAACGAAGACCAAATATATGGTCACCGCAAAAAGGAAGACACGCGGCGACTTCATTTCAGGAGAAAGAAAATATGAGAGACTGCGAATGAGTTCAAATATCTGGGATCATTGATCACTGATCAAAACTCCGTTTCTGTAGACATGTCATCGAGGATCGCAGCAGGCTACCGAGCCTTTTACGCCAATATCAAAGTCCATGTCTCCCCATATATTGGTCAAAAAAAAAGTGGACATCTATAAAGCGCAGATAAGACCATCATCTTTGGTTGTGAGTCTTGGACATTGACAGCACAAAACGGCAAAAAACGGCAAAAAACTTGCTCTACCGTTCACAAAATTGGACCACAAAACAAGCCTTAGATTCAGCACTAACGAAAGTGGTCGAGAAAGACCAGCATGTACTCACCGTGTCTGGCGTTCTTTTGTGATGAATCGCAGAATTTGGAGAAGCATCGTTGAGGCGGTCAAATCCTTCATGGGTTGTAGCGTCAGCGGCGGAAAAGAAGTATGCTGGCGCGGTCACGTTCTTTCTGCAAGCAGATCCTAACCGGATGGTACATTGATCTCTGAGAGGAAATGCACCATTTGGCGGTTGCAGTGGTCGCTGTCGAGAACGATGCTTTTAATGACTACTAGGTAGAGGATGACGTGTCTTCTTCGGGTTGTCTACAACAATACGAAGAACATCCTCGGTCTCGAATCCGATGAGCCGGAATGTTGATTCAGTATGGGTCAGCAATGTCCTATAACAACCGTGTTGATATTATTAATAATGGCACTACACATATATTGTATCAGCGAAGCTTCGCAAATATTAAATATTTTTTAAAACGATTCACATTGAGACACTTCACTCCGCACTGCTATGGAACAAATTGTTTGACGAACTGATTTAACCTTGGTACGGTTCATGAAGTATACGATATGATCCATAAATGAGTTTAATCAAACCAAAGTTTATTTTTCAATTACTTTATTGCTAAATTAGTTTACGAGTAATCTGCCGAAGCAAAGTTGTTGGCAACATCTGAATCTACTGTAACTACAGAAATTACTAAAATTACAAACTATTTAAAATGAGTTGCTGAATGTTATTAGAATTTGATTTAAAAAATATAGTTTTGAAAACTATACGGAAATGGCTCGGTTCATTTAGGTTATAGCGGGCAGAATGGTATAGTATTTAACTTTTTACAGTGTGCTCAATAAAACCCTCCATATGGTGATTCCGCATATGACTCATTATATATAGAAATTTAATCGTACGTTAATTAGTCTGGTACTGTTTGTTACCATTTGCCATACTTAATTAAATTAAAAGGGGGTTCTAGCGATAACTTAAGGAATTATAAACTTTCGATTCATGTACACATCATGATGCGTAACCTGAAATTACGATATAATAAATTGTGTCTAGATTGATGTGCACTTTAGTTTATATAAAAATGTTTAAGTGGCTGTATGTCTTAACAATTGGAATTATTTTATTTGGAGCAAGTACCACGTATAAGTCATACAAAAATTACAAAGTGTATTTGGTACGTGTTCGTGATAAATCTGAAATGAAAGTATTACAATCGTTGGTATCGAATGTAAGCGAGATCGATTTTTTGGATATTATGGTACGCGATACAAAAAAATGTCGTATTATGGTAAAATCCGATATGGTTAAATATTTTTTGAAAACCTTAAAGAAGAATAATATTAAGAGACGTTTAATTGTCGATGATTTCTCAACGTTAATTGACGGTGAAAGAAAACAAAATTCTAGATCGCCACGTTATACATCACCGAAACTTCGTATCGCTACTCCTCGTTTATCAAACGAGTATTTTGAACATTTTTGGACATACGATGAAGTTATGGAGTATCTTGATTATTTAACAAATTATTTTGGTGAACATGTGGAAGTAGCGACTCTAGGGATGTCTGAAGAGGGGCGTAGGATAAAAACAATTCGTATATTTGGTGAAAATCTAAGTAGCAACCCACATACAATACTTATCGATGCAACAATTCATGCCAGAGAGTGGGCTTCAACAATGATGGCTATTTACACGATATACGAATTAGTTGAGAAACGTGAATCAAATTTAAATCTATTAAACGATATAAATTGGGTTATCTTACCAATTGCGAACCCTGATGGCTATGTGTATTCACACACTGAAGATCGATTATGGCGAAAAACCCGTACAAAATTCGCCAATACAGATTGTATTGGTATCGATATTAATCAAAATTTTGATTTTCATTGGAATACTGAAGGCGCGGCGTCCGATCACCCATGCAATGATAACTATCGAGGACCAACACCAAATAGTATTCCAGAGGTGGTTAGTTTAACCAAATTTTTAAAACGATACAGCAACACAAAATTGTATTTGACACTTCATTCGTATGGCGGATTTATTTTGTATCCTTACGGTTACGCCGTGTAAGTTAATTAATTCATAAGTTTTTGAACAAAATGTTATAATCAATATATTATTTATTTATACAGTCGGGTGATCAAAAAATATAAACTTCATGAAAGACTTGCGAGACGCGTACGAGAAGAGATTGAGAAGAATAGTAACGAACTTGATAGATCAATGGCCTATAAAGTTGGTAGTGCCGGGTTTTTATTGGATCCGAGTAGTGGAGGAAGTGATGATTATGCCGCAGGTGTTGCAAATATCCCACTAGTTTATTCAATAGTGCTACCTGGTGGAAAAATATACGGTTTCGATTGTAGTCCTGATGAAATTCTTTCTGTGGTGAGCTCAACTTTTAAGGGAATTAAAGTTTTTGGAAATTATTTGGGTACGCAAAGAGAAAAATACAATCCTATTGAAGAAAACAATCATACTGACGACAAACCGTTTTTTGAATTTGAAAAACCTCAACATACTGAAGACAAACCGTTTTTTGAATTTGAAAAACCTCAACATACTGAAAACAAACCGGTTTTTCAATTTGAAAAACCTCATCATGAAAAAAAACCGATTTTGATAATAAAACAACGATCACATATCAGTCGATCGTAATTTTGGGTAATGCGATAGAATATACCATTCAATTTCAAATATATTTTTCTTTATTATAGATTATCATAACGATAAATCTCAAATTAAAGATCGAACCTTTTTTTTATTTAGATAGAAGTTACTGTCAGATTGGTAGAACATGACTTTCTTAGAAGTTTGCCTCAGTGGTTCGTGGGCACTCTCATGCAGCGTAAAAGACTTCTAAATGACCAGGTTATCCTTAGAATTCCACCACAACATCTTTATCTTGTCGTAAGAGGTGACTAAACAAAGGTTGGATCGTTGGACTGACTATACCCACATCATAAAATAAAATATGGATACTGCCAAAATTTAAATAGAGTCCTGCTTCTCGTCATTGCTCTCCATGAACATCAAATTTCCAATAAGTGGAGACCATGTGTCTATACGTTGCTTACAGTGGAGATAACCTCGACAATATTGCTGTTAGTTTCTTTTTGGACATCAGCTGAGGAAGGATGTTTTTGGATTTCAAAGCAGTTGATAATCGTATGTGTAAGCTACGTTTACGCATGGGCCTATCCACTCTGTCCATCATTTGTGTTCATGCGCATCCTGATGGCCTACCCAAACATAAGGACTTATTTTACTTCAGTTTGGATGAATTGATTACCGGATTACAACGCCAAAACAGTGATTGGTAACTTTAACGCTAGATCTGG
Organism: Tipula confusa; assembly: GCA_963556175.1. Classification (NCBI taxonomy): domain Eukaryota; kingdom Metazoa; phylum Arthropoda; class Insecta; order Diptera; family Tipulidae; genus Tipula; species Tipula confusa. The sequence continues at coordinate 78,933,858 of OY744476.1, forward strand.
TAAAAAGAAAACTGACTTATGTGAAAGAATGATGTACTTTGCGATTCAAATAGCCACTTGAAAATAAGAACACGCCCTCGTAAGACGTCCCGAAGTCAAATTGACCATGTGTAAATTTTTAAGTGAAGGTGTCAAGTCATCCTATCAAAGCTAAGATGTCACTTTACGTACACGTCAGGGATCACAGGAAAATGAAACATATGTTTCACAATATCAGAATCTCGTTAGCACAGTACCATTATGAAAACCAACCATCGTTCTAATGATGTGAACTCTCTATGAGAGGTATTGAAAATTTCGGTTGCTAGTACCCAGGTGACTTTAGTTTGGTTTGCTAAGGGGTGACGTCTTATATGCGCAAATATGTTATACAATCGTACGGAAGAACAATACTGCAATTGGTAGGAGAACCGCGAAGCAAATTTGTATAGATGGAAAAAGTGTGAATGGCGGAGGGCTAATGTCTAGATACTTTGTGTATTTATCATATTTTAGACCATATTCGATTAGTACGGCAAAACAAAGTTATGCCAGATGAATGGAAAGTGGCTCTATTGCGCCCTACCTTTAAAAAAGAAGATCGATCTAAATGCAAAACTATCGGGGCGTAGATCTCCTTTACACATCATACAAATTACTATCTTACACAATTTTGGAGAGAATTACTCCAGGTGGAAATTATAGGTGAATACAAAGAAGGATTTCGTCTGAATTAGTCAGATCAAGTCTTTTAGTTGAGGATGAATTTTTCTAAATATTACGACATTAAGAGCCGTTCATCTGGTGTTCTTGGATTCCCAGCAAATGTCACAATGTTGTGTCAAAGTTGAGAACAAGCTAATAAGATATTTTGCAAATTGCTCTGATGTATGACAAGGGATGCTCTGTCCCCTGAAATTATTTAATCCCATGTTAGATTTTATCTTTCGTTAAATGGAAACACTTTATACCAGGTATGCTATTGTATCTTCAATGTCCCGTTTCTTAAGTAGGTGCTCCTTTTTAGTTGATAGGAGAAGTTTATTTTGTGCTGCAATTGTTGGTATAGCTGATGAATAAAGACGTCACAAAGTTCCAGCTTGTTCTTCGCAACCGAATTAGTTTGGCAAGTCACATTTACATAATTGGTGTAGGGCGTTATAGATCTAATGTCTTCCCAATATCCCTAATAGGTTGTAATTTACTATCATTTACCAACGTAATGCCATTAGGTTAACAGTCCCCGTATTATAGAAATAAATACTGGCATCTAATGGCAATAATTTATTACAATTTTAGAAGTCGCAAGAGGAAAAATTACTTGCACTATTCAGAGTATTACTAATATTAGTCGAGTAGACGTTTTTATTTCGCATATTCCCTTGATATGGTGCACTTTTCGTTGTTTAACTTCTCGGTGAGGTTAAATACGTAGTGGTGGTGGTAGTTGTTTGTTCTTTGACTCTTCCATTTTTTATCTGATCAATCGCATTTTCAATTTCTATGGGTAATGGTGATAATCTATGAATCGACCTTTTTATAAGAAACTTTCCTGGGCCTCGAAGTGAAACCATTCCAATCTTCTGATATAATCTTGGATGTATTTCCATTACACGTCCAATGGAAGAACATTTTTTTTCTTCCATTTTAATGGAAGAACATTGTCCTCCTTAATGAGTACTAAGTCACCTATATTCATGGATGGTTGTTTTTGTGACCATTTTCTTCTATGCTGTAATTGATTTAAGTACTGAGAATGCCACCTTCTCCAAAAATCTTGTTTAATTTTTTCTACCATAGTTCCATCGTGATATACCGTGTTTTTTGGCTCTTCCACTGCATCTTGTGGAATTGGTCGTAATGGAGCACCTATTAAAAAGTGCCCTAGAAATTAACACATTGCCATCTATAAAATCGGCCATCATTGGTGCCAGAGGTTTTGAATTCAAACAAGAAGCGACTTGTGACATGACCGTTAAAAGTTGTTCGAAAGTCTGTGTTGATTTCCCAATAACTTTAATTAAACGTTTCCTTACTTCTGAATCTGGAGGTAGGAAATGCTAAGTTGTTTAATCGTTTGCTAATAGTCAGGCCAACCCTTTGGAGAATTTACGAACTAAATTTCCAATTTTGTCGAAAATGCTCGCTTCACGAGCGCTTTGGTTTTTAGCACCGACAAAATTTGTTCCATTATTGATCACTGGCTGCGGTTCAATGTGAATGATTTTAGCTGTCGTGCAAACAAAAATTGCTATAGATAATCCATGTGTGCCTTGTGGCCTCTTCCCTTTGTAGTACTTACAAATATTTCAGGCGTGAAACTGAATATAAAGAGCTCATTTGCGATCGTCATTGCCACACGCAGCAGAGCCAACTGCTAAATATATAAGACAATTTATGGGAAATGAAGACCCATGAAATAGTATATAATGCATTACGTATATTAATTACAAGGCAAGGCTGAGAATATTATAATAGAATTGTTCTGCCATATGAACATTAAGGATTAATTATTGGCCGCCAAAGTGTTTGTAACCGGGTTGATCTCAATAATATATCTAACTCTCCTATCCTATTCTTCCAAGTATATGTAAAAGTGGGTATACGGTCGGTCTGGCGTTTTCCATGAAATTTTGCTTAATGTTTGGTCGTGCACTCCAAATCAATCAATCAATCAATATTAGCATATTATCTTCAATGATTAAAAAACTTTTAAACAGTTCCACAGACTATATATAATATTTGGAATAAAAAATCAAACATACAAATGAAGCGAATTTTAAAGCATTAGTGTTAGTCTATCAATGACTATTAAAATAATTTCCAAAAATTTTAACTCCCTTAAAAGTTGAGCTCACTATAGGGATGATGTCACTAGCACTGCAATCGAAACCATATCTTCCTCCACCAGGTAGCTCCAGTGTATAAACGAAGGGGATGTTTGCAACACCTGCGGCATAATCATCACTTCCTCCACTTGCAATGTACATTAGAAATGCGGAATTACCAACTTTGTAGACCGATGATTTATCAAGTGATTTCGTATTCTTCTCAATTGCCTTACGCACGCGTTTTGCAAGGTTTTCAAGAATTTTAAAATCCTTGATCATCCGACTACATTAAAATATAGATAATAACATTTTTTTCGAAAAATTTTAAAATTATTTAACTTACACGGTGTAACCGTATGGATACATAATGTATGCGCCATACGAATGAAATGTTAAATACAGTTTGGTGTTGCTATATTGATTTAAAAGTGTGGTTAAACTGACCACCTCTGGAGTACTACTAGGTGATGGTCCACGATAATTCTCCGCGCATGGATTTTTGGACGATCCCTTTTTTGTGTTCCAATGGTAATCAAAATTTCGATTAGGATCGATACCAACACAACCAGAGTTCTCGAGCTTTGTACGGGTTTTTCGCCATAATCGATCAGTAGTGTGAGAATAAACATAGCCATCAGGATTCACTATTGGTAAAATAACCCAATTTTTATCGTTTAATAGATCTAAATTCGATTCACGTTTCTCAACCAATTCGTATATTATGTAAATAGCCATCATTGTTGAAATCCACTCTCTGGCATGCATTGTTGCATCGATAATTATCGTTTTTGGTCTTGCACTTAAATTTTCACCAAATATACGAATTGTTTGTAATTTACGCCTCTCTTCAGTCATCCCTATAGTCGTAACTTCTACGTGATCATTAAATGCATCTTTTAAAGCATCGAGATAATCGATAACTTCATCGTATGTCCAAAAATGTTCAAAATACACGTTTAATGTACGATGTTTAGTTATAGGTCCACGGTTTGCTGCTCTAGAGAATTTTAACGATCTAGAATTTATTTTTTTTTCATCGTCAATCACCTTTTGGAAATCATCGATAGCTACATTATGCTCAATATTATTTAAATTTAATATTTCCAAAAAAGATTTAACCATATCAGGGTTTACCATAATTCGACATTCACCATTTTTAATTCGATGCGTACTATCCCAAAAATCGATCCCGCTTACATTCGATGCAAACGATCGTAATAAATTCATATCTTTTACATTTTGAACACGTACCAAATACACTTTGTAATTTTTGTATGACTTATACGAGATACTTGCTCCAAATAAAATAATTCCAATTGTTAAGACATTCAGCCACTTAAACATTTTTATATAAACTATAGTGCTCATCAATCTAGACACAATTTATTATATCGTAATTTCATGTTACGCATCATAATGTTTACATGAATCGAAAGTTTATAATTTCTTAAGTTACCACTATAACCGTTTAAATTAAATTAGATGTAGCAAATGGTAACAAACTAGACTAATTTTCGTGTCATTATTTTCATACAAGGTGGCAAATAGAATCATCACACGAAAGGTTTTATTGAGCACACTATAAAATGTTGAATATTATATTCTGTCCACTAAACCAAATGAACCGAGGAACAGAGCAAGTGCCTTAGTTGTAATCAAAATTCAACAAATCATATTTATTAGCTTGTAATTTTAGTAATTAATGTAGTTACTGAGATCCAGTAGTTATACCAACAACTTCGCTATGGTAGTTGGATTATTCCAACTAAATAAGGTAATTGAAAATTAAAGTTTTAGTTTTGTTCAACTCATCTATGGATCATAAATTTCTTGAACTGCTCCGAGGTTAAATCAGTGTGTCAAATAATTTGTTCCAGGGCAGTATTCGAATTATTAGTGCAGTGAAGTGTCCTAATGTGAACGTTTTGAGTAAATGATAACTTCGTGCCATTCCATTACAAAGCACAATACAGTTAGCAAATCATTGATGACATTAAACGTTTTAAATGAGAAACCAATAAAAATTGTAAAACTACAAATTGTTCTCCAACTATCAGGAAACCATCTGGCGTTCAGATACATCTTACATATTTTCGTCTGTGCGCAGTTACTTATGGATTAGCGTCATCACCTTTCCTATAGCCACCATAGAGTCAAGCAAATTGCAATCGAAAATACCAGTTAAATCCCGCACCTGCTAAAATTATTTAATTCAGTATAGTATTATATTTGTACCCTCTGGAGTGCGTTCCTAAACTCTCCATTGTAACAAGCTTGTTAACAATCGTTCAGTTTTCAATCGTTCTTAAACTCACATTTGTTACAACAAACATGTACGTTTTGGCGTTCAAAAACTATTTTTCATTATGTTTCAAATGTCATTTTCAACTCTACTCAATAGTTGACTAGTAGCTATCAAAATATAGAGCTTTTTGTTTTTTAGTGGTATTCAAATTTAAAATTAAATAAAACACGGAGAAATAATATTTGACTATGGAATTGGAATTGGATTTGAATTTCAGATAAAATTTTAATTTTCAAGCAATTTATTAATACACAGTTTAATTTTTTAATGTTTTTTTTTTAAATGATTATTAAAGAATTAATATGATTATCACGAGATTAATTTTATTAATTAAATTTATTATATTAAAATTTTTAATGTTATTTTAAATATTTAAATTTTCGCAGTAAAAAGTACCCAACACATGGGAAGTAGCGCACCTGTTATTTGACTCTCTAACTAAAACGTAGTATTAGAATACATCAATTCCATATAAGACAAATTTGAATTTTTTCGTTGCTATGACAATTATAATAAACGATAATAAATATCGCACACTACTATAAATCTAATTTTTCTTCATAGTTTTATATATTTTGACTTAACGTGGGAAACCATTGTCATTGTAAACCATATTGTTACATTCATACCCCCGATTTGTACACCACCGTTACGGTTTTTTAATTTATTCAATTTTAATAAATGAAAAGAAAATTTCTTTTGAATATTTGGATACACTTTATGAATATTTATTTATTGACTATCTGTCGTTTGGGAGATCTAATCTTGAATGTCCAAAATGGTATACCTCATTATATGATCGCTATCATATATTGATATTCAGCTATTTTGCAGAGTGACATCTGTCAATGACGAGTATAATGTACAGTTCATACTAAATGAGTGTCATGGATAATCTGTATGAGTATGATCGTTAATGTTCTCAACCCAAAATATTTGTTAACAATTTAAATACAAAATATGAATGTGCGATTTATTAATAAGGCCGTGTGGCGAATGCAAAATATATTTCGATTTATCAAATTATAGTGATAAATGTAAATGACCACCACAGGACTCCCTTGCGGATGATTTTCCCCTCCGAGAAAAGAAGAATTATTTGGCAATGCGGACTGATTTTCGAAGCCTTGAGCCTGACGGTGTATTAGGTGACGATATCCGTATGCTGGTTTCAATCGCTTGATTTAAATGTTGTGATTCTTTTCTATGATGTCGATGACCTTGTCTGTCCTCACGAAAACAAAATCGAATGGTTTGTCCATAAATAATTTCAGCTGGTGAGCACTTCAGTTCGTGATACGTAGTTGTTGACAAAAATGGTGGCAATGGTAGCTGCGCAGTGATGTCGGACATACAGTAATCTTCGAGTCAACGAGTGGAATGACCGACACAGGTGAGAAGGTACATATATCAATTAGATGAAGGAAGTGGATCTACGATGTCTATATGGATATGCTCAACACGACCAGGTGGAATTTCAAATTGCCCATAGGGCGATTAACTATGGCGATCTTTGGCAGGTTAAACAGGAATTAGTCCATTGATTTACGTCCTTGCTTATACTGGGCCAAAAATAACGAGAAGTAATCAATTTACGTGTGGCATGGACCCCAGGATTAGATAGGTTATGTAATGCGTCGAAAACGTCTTGACAAATTGATGCTGCAATTTATGGGTGGTTTACTCCGTAGAGGTTTCTCAAACGATTTTGAAACCTGGTAGCTTAAAAATTATCGTATTATAGTCGAAGTGAGACTCGACTGGTGGTGATTCGTTAACATGTGGTCGGAAAAGTGTGTCCGCGACCACGTTTTTGGAGCCTTGCACATACTGAATGTCAGTGGTAAATTGACTAGCATAATCCAATTGGCGTGATTGCCGTGGATTGCGTTCAGTTTTAGACTAAATTGCTCGAGTCATGCTTATGGTCGGTGCGTAAATAGTGAAATCTCGACCTTCGAAAAAATACGTAAAATGTTTGATTGATTGGTATGGTGCGAGTAATTCCCGATCGAATGCATAATATTTATTTTCCGCATCTGATAGTTTTTTTAGAAGAATCCCAAAGGCCGCCAACACTTGTTAATGTACTGTTGCAGTAATTGAAGTATCCATAGTGATGCTAAGATTTGTGTCGCTTAGTGGATGCCGAAGAAGTGTTGTGGTTGTTAATTCATTTTTGATGAACGTAAAAGCGTTGTGGCAATCCTCAGCCCCAAAGAAGTTTTTGGCTGGCTTCAGCATTCTTTGTAGTGCGGCTAATTGTGAATGATTTGGAGCTAGTGTTTCAGCGAGCTTTGGAATAAATCGGTGGTAGTAATTTACAATACCTGAACTAAAGTAATGACACAATGCAAAAGCTATTGGTGTCATTACTTTAATAAACTCTTCTATATACTCAAAATCAATTTGTTGCAAAATGCATATGTAATTGTTAATTAAAATAATCTTGCTTATATGTAATAGAAATACCTTAGAAAATTCCAGAAAAAACTAATCTAATTACGTAATTAAATTACATGTAATTAATTAATTACCTGCCAGGCAGGTCGGCGCCATTCTATAGTTTCAAAAAAATTTTTTGTATATACTATGGTGGCCGGTATATATGACAATTTGATGAAGTTAATGGACTGCCGCGATTGAGTTCGATGTTTTAACTTGACCGTTCATGTTATAAGCCGTTTTTGCGAGAGTTTGTGATTGTGATTGTTTTGAGTCGTGCTACGATCGCAATTTTGATTATATCTGGGAGTTTCCTCAACCAGAATTGTTTTATGACCGAATCGTTTATATTGATTTTCGGCCAAAACCCGAATATGTCGCAAAATTTCTGTTGAGCGCATGTCTCCCATATATTGTCCCAAGAGTTCTGTGAGCTTCCGCTCAGCGAATGGCGCCAGACGTTCGAGAAAAGCTTGTTTAATTGTTTCGTAACAATTGACCCTTTGAGGGGCCACAAGCAGGTCCGGTATATTGTGACTCGCTTGTGGTGATAATGCCGATAATACTAGAACGTTTTTCATTTTATCGCTTTTAATCTTTTCTACGTCAAAAATAAGCTCCCCCTTGTTGAACCAATCGCGAGGGTTGTTTATCCAGAAAGGTTGCAGTTTGATGTGCATGGATGACAACTTAGGATTGTGCTGTTTCGTCATCTCCACTCATGTTTTGATCATTGTAGGTCTGAGTGGCTTTAATTTATGGAATAAATACCGCGTTATGTATTGAAATCCGTAAGTGGTATATAACGTTATAATGGTGGGTCACCATTATAACAACGGCATCGTTATGTTATTATTCAGATGTATGAGTGTGTGTACGAAGCAAAGCTCAGTTTTGATCTGATTAGGAATTAATAAAAATTAATTGTTTTCTCATCAGGCTAATTAAAATAATTCAGTTGCATCCCGGATGATGGCATCAGAAGAGTGGTTACACTAAATCACAAAGTTTTGTTTAGTTTGATACTAGAGATTATCAACTAGATGATAATATTCATTGTTTGCGATATATAATTTACTGAATAGTTTAGTCAATCGTATATTGGGAAGCCATCGGTCTTCTATGGCCAAAATTGGAGATATATGTGCAGTAGAAGCTGTACTTCGTACGACTTATTTCGCTCAGCGAAAGACGCCACGTTTGTACCAAGAAATAGTGCCACTGCCAACGAACAATCCTTCCACAAGGTAGTAGTCAATGTTCTTATTGCAATGAAGATGGGCATGTGGTCACCATTTCAGAAACTTCAGTATAAAAAGGCAAATCTTTTATGTTAATCGGGCGGAGATTTCCACATTTTTAATTGTCTACTGCACATGTCAAAAACTCTGTGCAAGATCAAAATGCATCATCAACTATCCGAAAATTAGATAGTTATAAAACCACATCGTTAGCAACGGCTGTGGCAAAAATTAAATCTGCAAATGATTTTAAAGCTTTAATTGACTAGGTTTCCCAAGTGTCTTTGATCACGGAAGAGGCAGTTCAACGTTATCATTAGGCCAAACAACAATTAACATCTCTGGGATTGAAGCATGTAACCCGAATCTAGCAGCCACTGTAGTGCAAGGATGTCTGAAACCACATTTCACCAAACATTCCTGTTGACGTCTTATTGGGGCAGAAGTTATCGTGTGAGAATCTATTTTCCGCAATACCACAACATGGGTTTTAGATATAGTCAATACGTGGTGTGCCATTTATGGAAACACAAGTGAGTTAATTAGGAAATTCGAAAAAACGAGGTTTACAGCGCTTTATGCAGCATGAAAAAAACTGGTATCAAATCAGGAGTTGAGAAACCTATACAAACTTATAAGCGAGTATGTTAACCCGAGTCACATAAAACTAATGTCTCAACAGCATCAATGGAAACCGCAACCAGGATAACATTCAAACATACAACACGAGGTACATTGAACCGTCATTACAAATTAATTTTTGAACCATATTATTAAAAAGGAGAAAACATCGACAGTATTTTCCGCGAACATTGAAAAAATTAATCGACGAATTAAGAGGCATGCAGAACTGCAAAACAAATTAAGATGTACCAACCCACCACATTCACATATGGGACATCCGCTGCACCGTAATTAACCATCAGAGCCTTAGATAAGTTAGTGGCGGTGAAATCTTCTATCATTCTAAGGCCAGCCAAATCCTCTAAAACCATTTGTGTAATTGACGTGTTAACCTGCGATGATACAGTAGAGAAGGCTATATGTCTGAAGTCTCAATTAATCCAGTTTCTGCACAGTTGAAAAATGGAGCTAAAAAAAATAACCCAACCTTTTTAAAAGAAACATATCAGGAGAATGTCCTAATTGGCGACCTCAGATTCTTAGAGGAGCAGTTGAATAATAGCTTAGGTTTTACTACCACTCAATACCAACGGGATTGCAAAACGTTAATTTTGGTTCGGAAACATCTTCGACCCATTGAGTTGGCTGATACCATTCTGAATGTTCGTTGTAAGATAATGTATCAAAAGCTGAGAAGTTTAATCATAGGCTGGAACGACTTGCTATTAACAGGGTTTGCTGACAAGTGTAATCGAGTAAAACTGGAGCTATGAGGTGCACTCAGTTATAGCAAATCTCACGTTACATTTCCAAGAACAGATACGTCTTTGAACTTCATGAATTTTGCGACATCTCCGAATATGCTTACACATCAGGTGGTCTACAGTAGAACCATCACCAACGGATAGGTGAACCACATTAATTATACTACGCCTAGAACTCTGTGGGGCATTATTGTGAAGCCAACTAATTCAACGAATAATAAAGGCACTTGATGCCAATATCGACGGAATAACTTTATGGTGTGATTCTCTTCAATCTTCCAGTTTAGTTCCAATTTTAATACATCAGCAGTTAAAAGGCTATAGTTGGTAGTCGATCGATGATCGTTGAAGAGGACGGATGTATTTTTTACGGTCTCTTCATTTAAAAAATTTTTAATTTATTATTATTATAATTTTTTGTTTTGAATTATGTTGTGTGTGTTTGTGCATTAGTAAAATAGATTTTGGACTCTGTCGTTTTCCCAGAAAACAGGTATCAATGCATTATTTTTGCAAGTATGCATTTTTTTTTACTTTATTTTTTATTAATTTTATTATTTTTGTGTTCTTTGTGGGCATATTTTTCGTTTTTCCCGTTGGAAATACATAAATCCCGTTTTTTCTAATCTCGTTTTTTGTTTTACTTATTTTATAAATTGTATTTATAGTATTCCATTACAGGAGGAGAGGGCGTTATATTTACCTCTCTGACTTTGTCGCACATAGTTTATGTTTCGATGATTATTTATTTGGGGTTTTTTGATTTTATTTTGTTTCCCGTAAATAATTACCTAGAGTGCGAGTATGTAAGCATTTCGACTTTCGACAAGATGGCCGATATTTTTCAAAAAAGAGATTCTTTGACTTGTCGAAATGGCGACAAATTGTTGTTGTTTTAATACTTTTAAGGTTGAATACATTATCGACATGTGGGGCTTGGTTGGCTGTGTTTGCTTTCGAATTTGGTGATTATAGTGGTATCGATGGGACTTTGGTGAGGAGATTGAAAGAAATATCCCTTGAATTGTGTGGCTTCCGCGCGTCGGAGGATGTTTTGGTGAGAGTAGTCCATTCGAGGATTTTTCCTGCAATTGGAGATAGCCTAATTAGCTTGAGCAATTTTTGAATTATAATTATATTATTTTGCTATTATATTACTTTTCGGGAGTGAACGACTGTGGTTTAGTGCGATGATCTTCCCAGATTTTGCTAATGCTTTTAGCTATTTGAACGCCTCGTGCGACTGGAATTTTGCCCTTGGAGATTTCGGCCCCGGTAAGGTACACACTAATAAAGATTGTAACCTGGTCAACTGTTATCTTTTAACTCTGCATTATATATTCACATTTCTGTAAGAAATATTAAATCAGGCAAATTTTTAAAACTATTAAGATGCGTAATAAAAGTTGCTACGCAAACCAGGTATATTTTGAAGCAGTATTACGAATTAAAAATGAAATACGCTAGGATCAGTAACGCCGCTAAAAACAGAATTTGAAGATGAAGCGTTGCCATAATTTAAATTATTTATATTAGTTGTAAGACTTGTATATCCACCTTTCGTTGTTAATTTTCACTGTTAACTGCAATATTCACTTTTCGAGCGGCATTAAAAAGCTGATGAGTATAGAAAGATACGCATTCATTTATTTAAATGTCCCTAGTATGGTTGTTTGTTCTAATAATCTGAGTAGCAATCTTCACTTTATTTTTGCGTTTCGCTTGCAAGATGTTGTGTGTTGTGACGAATGTGTGTTGTGACAATTCTTAGTTTACCTTTATTTGACATTATAGTTATAATAGAGCAGTATTCAATGCCCTTGTGCAATATAACTACCTCGGCCTCTTTCTAAACATGTACTGCTTTACTAACCGCATTCGGAAGTTAATATGCTCAGTTTGTTGAATTTGTATTCCAGCTGATTTATTTTGATTTCAAATTCGCAATTTTCACTTTTCAACACAGAAATACGATTCAAACCAGTTTGATTTATTTATTTTTCAATTTACAATTTCAGCATATATTAATTCAATTGTTATATTTTGCGGTGTTTCATTGACATTTGAATTGATCTTGAATTGATTGTTTCCGTTTTGATCGTTCCGTTTTATTTATAGACGTTGAAGGTGATGCTAATTTGAAAGACAACCAGTTACGGGTTTATCACCTACATCTTTTGTATCGTCATAATTTTTTGTTTTTTTATCATAAAGTCAATGACATCGTTATTAATGTTAACACTCCTTATATATGTGATACAGTTTGTTATAATCATTGCATTTAATTTTCATGGTTTTTCTTTTCAAAACGTATATGTGTGTTAATTACTGAAATATTAGCCGCCAAGATCGTTTCCCACTGGCTTTGATTGTTGATCGATTAGATCGTTCCCATGTTATCCATTGGGATAGTATTAGTTTAAAAAGTACCGTTAAAAGTACAGCAAAGGGGTCATTTTTCTTTGAATGGACGATATTATTATTTCGCTAACAATTTTTCGTTCTGACGGAATATTTTCAAAAATTTGTATAGCGATTTAATTTATCGCTGCCAATACAAAGAATGTAGGTACCATTCTTGCCACGTCCCCTAAATGTTTCAACGTTATTCTCGATTCTGCCATCTTCTTAAATGTTCTCTCAGCTTAACTTTTAACTTATAATTTTCTTTTTTCGATTTCCATGGTTTTCTATATTTTTATGTGGTATTTATAATTTATTTAGGACTTAGCCAACCCCTTATCGGAGCTGTAGGCCTCACTATAATATTATCTTTATTCTTTCTATATCTACACATTTATTTAACATCTGGCTTCTCAGATACATACCCTTACCTACCTACATGAATATACCTATATTCCTATATACTCTATGTTGCTTTGGGAATTTTACAACAACAATCGCATTATATAAATACAAAGGAGATTTATGTTAAATCCAAAGTGGATCTAGTTAAATCCAAATAATTTTTTTTAATTTAAGAGTTAAATCCAATTTTTAGTTATAATGCTCACCACTTGTTTTTTTTATTAGTTTTGTAGGAACAACTTTAACAATATTGAGGTATCATCAAATTAAATTTTTTGCTGTTGTTTTGGGAAATTATAAATCCTCTAAATCCCCTAAGTCTTTTTCCAAAGCAATACTACTATAAATATAAACCTTACATCATAAATATAAACATAAATTGTATCACCTAACTAGTCCCCGCATCCACTTGTTCTTCGAATTTTTTTTTGTATCATCACTTGAATAGATTTCCTCCATATTTTCCAATATTTTGTTAATTTTATTCACTTCACTGTAAATAACACAACTTCACAACTAAATATAAATATCAATTACAATATAGGTATAAATAAAAATAAAACTTTGGATCTCCAAAACTCCACAAATTGACGTTTAACGTGATTTGTTTACGTTATTTACGAAAAACTCAAGGAAGACTTGATTAAACATAACGATTTCACTTTTCGTAAGCAAAATCTGAAAAAAAACATTTATTTTGGAAAGTATCCAGAAATATGTTTAGTCGGCGAAAAATCGTCAACTTATTTCTCGAGATGAATTGCACTATCTATAATACAAATACCTAAAATTCGATAAATCCGATAGTCATCAACTCTTTTGCTGCCAGTGGTACTTTAGGGGATTTCCCTTGATACAAAGACTTGGATTCCGGGTTGTACACGAACTAAGTCTTACTAGTTGTACATTTTTGCAAAAGTTAATGCACTCAATTAAGGGCAATGTGACTGAACGAGTTAAAAAGGCAAATAAGGTTTTTTAGTATTTGAACAGTGAACTTGAAGTGTATTTTGATTACTGAATATTATATAAGTGTTTTGACAAAAGTTGGCATGCCAGTTTTTTTATATAGACGTAGTTAGTTGTCTATTTAGTTAAAATAAAACAAGATTTTATGTTTAAAACTACATTCAACCACACGGTTTACTTGTTGTTATACAATATTTATTTTTGTTAAAATATAGTGACGGGGGAAATGCTATTGAAGGTTAAATTTATAACTAGTAAAACTATTTTATAATCGTAAAACTTATATCCATATTCAATACGGTTTAAAATCGCGATCGTGTATGGTGTACGTAATGTTATTTTTAATTTTGTTAACAATTTTTGTAATTTTATTACTAATCTACAATATTTACGAGTATGTAACGCATTACAAATATTTGGATAGATTTAAAGGACCAGCATGGTTACCAATCATCGGAAATGCTCATAATTTTGGACGTAATCCAATTGAAAGTTATAATGCACTTATGCGTTTGGCTAAAAAATATAAAAATGAAACCTATCGTGTGTATATAGGACGTGAAAAACATATAGTCTGCACCAATTTGAAAGATATTGAGGTAAAATGTGCTAAAATGTGTCAAGTGATTAAAAAGTAAACTAATTGAATTTATGTGATTAAATATTCAGGCGGTCTTGTCCAGTACAACTTTGATTGAAAAAGCACAATTTTACAATTTACTCCGGCCATGGTTAGGCGATGGATTACTAACGAGTAATGGCGCAAAATGGCATAAACATCGTAAAATGATAACGCCTGCGTTCCATTTCACGATTTTAAATGAGTTTCTTGGCATTATCGTCGATAACACAGACCATTTTGTGACCACATTAATGAAATATGCTAATAATACAACATTTGATGTACAAGATATGGTGAGTTTAAATACATTGGATATAATTTGTGAAACAGCGATGGGAGTAAAAGTTAATGCACTGTCCGATTCAGAATCAACGTTAGTTTCTAGTTATCGTGAGTATGTATTCAAGTGAAATAAATTGTTAAATTGAGTGATTAATCGCGTTATTTTCAAAGTCTTCAAAATATAATTCAAGTACGTGGATTTCACGCGATCAAACGGTATGATGCTTTGTTTAAATATACTGGCGATTATAAAATCCATCAAAAATGTTTAAAAACCATTTTCGATTTCAACACAAACATTATCAAAGAACGAAAAAAGGCTGTATCGCAGGGTGATTACACTTCCAAAATGGTTGAAGATGAGTATTTTAAACGGAAATTGGTTTTCTTGGATACATTACTAACGTCAACAATTGATGGAGTCCCGCTAAGCGATCAAGATTTATTAGACGAAGTCACAACTTTTATATTCGAAGGACACGATACAACTGCTTCCGGTATATCGTTTGCCATTTATTGTCTCTCAATATACCCGACAGTGCAACAAAAAGTATTCGATGAACAATATACACTTTATGGAAATGATATGGGGCGAAAGCCAACGACGGGAGAATTTAAGGAGATGAAGTATTTGGAAATATTTTTAAAAGAGGTTGAGCGATTGTATCCTGGTGTACCAATTATTGGACGCATTAATCGAGATTTCTATAATTTAGGTAACCATTTAGTCGAATCATATTTTTTTTTGTTTTCAATCAGTTTACGTTTGTTTTTCCAGATGGGAAACTTTTACCACCAAACACGAGTATAATGATAATGTTACCAGCGTATGGTCGTAATCCAGACATATTTGAACAACCCGATGAATTTCGACCGGAAAGGTTTTTATCCGAAAATCGTGTCGATCAAAATCCATTTGCTTACGTACCATTTAGTGCTGGTGTACGAAATTGTATAGGCCAAAAATTCGCAATGCTTGAAATGAAATCGATCATTTCGAAGTTAGTACAAAATTTTCATATACTTCCGAGTTCAGACAAAAATTATAAACCAATTTTATCGTCGGTGTTGACACTTAAATCGGAAAATGGAATAAATATTCGATTACAAAAACGTAATAATTATAGCTAATATTGATATGGTGTTGTGTGAAATAAATTTTTTATATATGCTTTAATCGAACAGTCCATAGAATCAAGCATACTAAGTAAATTAATTAATTAAATGCTGACTTGCAAATATTAAAACCGGTTTCACTTTAAATTGGTTGGAACACCTTTAAAATAATTATATATAAACATTAATAGAATATTAGAATCCTACCTTAACTCCATTATCCAGTTGTATAGATGTTGCTAACTCTAATTGCTATTCAACTATGTAAATAGCAGATACCAGTTTCTAGTTTATAGTTGTATCATAGACAACGTTGTCTATTCAAAATAAATTTATAAAATACGTCAATAGTATGAAAATGTATAAACGCGTATTTAATGACTTAACTTATAAACAATTATTATTACTTATTATTCAGTGACTTAACTTATAAAAAATGTACTCTATAAACCATAAATGTAAAGTCGACGGTTAATACGATATAACCTAAAATTGATATTGATATTGGTTAAACTTTCAAATCGACAACGATTTTTAGAGTGTTTATGTCAACTGGTCAAAAAATGGCCAGATTCTAGAGGTAAAGTCGCTTAAAAGTATCAATACACCAAAATATTTATTTATTTTTTTATTTATTATATACAGGCAAATTAAATATAACAACGAATTTGCAAGAGCTTTTTTAGTTTTTAGCGGCGTCGAATTCCTAAACTTACAGATATAATTCACTTGATCGTCCCAGGTTAAATAAGAATTCATGATAAAGCCTAGGTTTTGAACTTTGTCAGTGTATGAACTGATATCTTGACCAAGAGTGATGAGTGGAAATGGTATTGAAAATATACAATGCCCACTTAATCTATTCATGTAATATACAATTTTCATATTTATTTACCACATCTCACACTTAGTGAAAGCTATAAACGAAAGTTCATTTGGTTACGGCAAAAAAATAGTTAGCTGAAATTTAGTTCCTTCCGTTTTGAATCTCTGGCATATCTCGCCTTATTTGAACTCAATATCACGAAATAGATTAAATTTTATTTTAAATTTTGTATTTTCTTGAAGCATTCTCGCTAACCTATTCCAAATATGAAATATGGTGTCTCCCTCAATTTTGTATTGACTTGTTGCACAAAAATCCACAAACTGATTCCTAATTCTATTCTTATTTCCGTGTTTAAAGGAACACCATTGAGTATGTAAGTTGAGTATAAAATTGTGTCTGTAAGATGACACATAGTTATGAAAGAATTTGGTTTGTGTTTGGCGGGTTAAGGTCTATTCATATTACCAGCTTAGCTCAGCACGGCACAGCACAGCGCATACATCAACGATTTATATTATCAGCCCAGTTCAGTTGTTCGTATTTGTTTCGGTTTACATTCGATATACGATAACACATAACAATTTACAATATAAAAATATTTTTAATAGTTTTATTTACTTGCTTTGCATTATCCGCCAACAAAATAGATAAGTATGCATTATTATACTTATATGTATTGAAAAACGTGAATTATACACGTAGAAATAATGAATCCTATATTCCTATCTCAACAAAATCATTGAATAACTATATATAGAAATGACACCAAACGATTCCGCCGCTACGTAGTTGTTATAGCGCTGTATGCATTTGTGTCTTAGATAAATTTAAATTAAGGTTTTCAACTATATAAAAAAAAAAAAAAAATTTATTGGATGATAAGACGAGAATCGTCTCTCATCTTTTCCAGGCTTATGTATCATTGTAATTTGTGATATCTTCCACTTTTGACAAATGTGTCAAGTTCGCATGATTGCGTTGAGGAAGTACGTTGTTAGTTTAATACATTTGTCTGGTAATTCTTTAATCATTTTACCGGTAATAAGTTCATGTTCTGGTGATTTTTTAGGACTTATGCCAGTTTTTATTGTGCTCTTAACTTCTCCGCACTTAAACTTTATAGGCAAATTCAAATCATTCCCCATTTGGTTTGGTAGCATGTAGTTGTTAACTTGTTCATGTGGTGGGAACGCGCTTTTTGGACTGGAGCTTGTTTTCAGGAACGGATTATTCTCCATATATACTATAAGTGCTGCTAAAGCCGCCAAATCCAAAATGTTATAAATTGTGGTCGCTAGTAAGACGAATCTTCCTTTTGCATGTGTATTCCCCCAGCATTTTGTGCTATTGTCCACGCCACCTTTGGTTCTGTTGTAAACTAGAATCCGGAAAAAGACGATTCGACAGGTTGAGTTTGCCCCGCACGACTAGGAATTCCACTAGCACGAATCGAAGTCTTTGTTTACTGTTCATAAAATTCGCACATCAAACTAAAACCTAAATTGTTGCTGTGAAAAAAATTATCACATGTTATGTTGCGATCGCTACCACTAAAGAGAGTGCAGCATAGATCCTGAGGCTTATCGACAAAAACGCTGTGAACTTATCGTAGCGAGGTGAAGGAGATGGTAAAGCATTCCCCAATAATCTAGTTTATGTTCGGTTTTGGTGATCATTCGATCAGCGATCTATTTGAATGATGAAAACTCCGTTAGCATCCCGCCTCTATTTTTATTCGAAACTGCTACGGTATTTTATTGTCGGTGTTTATATCTCTAGTATTTTGAAAGGAAACCAAATACCATGTATTAAATTTTGCGTGAAGACATTTCAGTTAGAATTAAGGTATGCGGGGAAAATAATTCTAGTGATGATAAACAGACAGAAGCGAATGAGCGAAAAGGGAAGGATGGCACAATATGGCAGCGAAACCCTATGTAAAAACAAATCTCGTTGTTAATAAAAATTATCAAATTTTATTTATAATATTAACGTAAGATTAAAATTTAAAACAAAATTTCATTCAAAATGTATAGAAATCTATCGAAGATAAAAATCCGGTTGTAAACACAAGGGAACGATATAAATCCTGTTAATTAACAAAAAATATAATGTGATCAAAAAAAAAAAAAATACGATCAATCGCTGCAAAATAAAAACAAAAAAATTCTATTTTCTCCTTATGAGTTAAAATTATGTTTACTTTTTAATCAAAAGAAAAGAATAAAAATACTGTTAGTTCATTTATTATATTTAATCTTCACACGTTTTACTACCTACTAACAAACACATTCATCTAACAAACTCATCCTACAACCACATTTTTAAATGGGAAATATAAAAGTACCAATTACATAAAATAAGAAATATTCGTGCACACAATTTAGCAGACAAAGAAATATTTATTTCGTAGTACAATTTATTAACACTTGGCTCATATGGCACTGCAAGGTTAGCGGTGTCACCTTCTATTTATAGTTATTCAATGACAAAATCCACAAAATTGTATAATTCCGCATTCTTTTGTTTTCTTTCGCATACTTTTTTTGTGTTTTGTTTAATCACAATATACTTTTTGGATGATTTGTACTGTGCTGTACAGCGCTGTTGTATAGTAGGCTATTGCCATAACAACGTTTGTACCATAGTGATAATACCCATTCAAGAATAGTAAGAAACTCATGAGGTCGCTTACAGAAACACATATATGTGGGGCAGTCTGCCTTTCTGATCTAGATGAGGACTAAGTAGGAAAAAGAAGGCAAAATAATTGAGTTCGAAATAATAGTTAAGCGTTTTGAAGTTATCTGCAGTTACAAAGCAGATAAATTACTGTTCGAATATGTGAACGATAGGAATAATGTGGATTGCGAAATAAAGATGATGGTTTGGTTGATTGAGGGCTTGGTTGAGGTGGAAAAGAAGATTGAATAACTGAGTGAGACAGGGAAAACCCGATGTAGGTCTAAAGGAGAATCGTGAAGATACGGGTCGGCAACCCTAACCGATCTGCATATAATAGCGTAGATTGTACGCTCCGGCGATTTGAGACCCCTTGTTAGTGCTAAATCAGCACGCATTTCGATAAATCAAGATATAGGGATAAACAAATGCAGACACTGCTAAAAGGAAGAGAGAATCACCGCACCAGATTGGTCTTCAGTTGGGCAAAAATAAACGCATTACAACAAATGCGAAAACTCTGACAAATCTGGAGCCAGCCTTAGAACTAGAAAGTAAACTAAAGCGTTAGGAAATAAACCAGAATGGCAAAATGTTTCACCAAAAGTCGAGGATGAAATGAACAATTCAGCCGCGGATGCGTTTTTGATTTAAAAAAGGACGAGCATCGTATGCTGAACTGCAAAGTGAAGGTCGACTACAAACTTACTGGTCTGGAGGAAAACGTTATTCATGTTCGTCAAACTACAAAAAGATATCTTTTGCTAGAATTAAAAAGCACTGGAAACCAACCGCAAACAACTGTTTTCGATTTCCAATTGGAGAAAAGTATCGGTCAAGCCGCGGATGTTAAAATCATGACACAAGAAGCCCTTGTAGAAATAAGGGACATTGATGTAGTCACTACATAGGACGAAGTATTTCAGGCTCTTGAATCACTGGTGAACAAAAATTGTATAAAGGTATTGCTTCTAAAGGTATACCTCGATAAAAACGCTGGAAGCATCTATTTGGGGGACACAGATGGTAAGATGATAGTGGTTAGCCTTCCAAGTAAATAATATCGCATCTAAAGGGACAATAAGGAGTGGTTTGTAATTTTTTAGAATTCGGAAGAATTATTCCCTATGTAGTGGAAAGACCAATGGCTGGCACTTTTGCCGAAAGGAATGAAGGCATTAGAAATAAAGGGGACTTGTCTGAAAAAAAACAAAATATGGATTCCGTGAGGTGCGCTCTACTTTTAACGTGATTAAGTTCGTGGTAGATACGACGAGAGAGGCGATTGCAGATGTCAGATGGAAAGGAAGATCCAACAAATATTCTGCGGTGGTTACATTGGATGTTAAAAATGCTTTTAACTCGGCTAAATGGTAGTGCATATAAGACGAGCAACTAAGTATAGAGGTACCCAAGTATATTCAATAAGACTGGTGGCTAAATATTTTAGAAATAAAGTTTTAAAGTAGGTGAGCAATAGCGGTATAAAACATTCTCATATAAACGGAGCAGTATCCGGAAGAATTAAAAGTGGTTGGCTTTGGGGATGATGTGGCAGTTGTTGGAAGTAGTTCTGACTTCCAGTAAGAAAAGGAGCAAAAGCATAAAGGTTAAAGTAACAACAGGTTGTATCATGTTTAATATAGTAATCAATTTTATGTAAACTTTGCCCGACATCTTAAATGAAAAGGCCCTTTGAAAAGCTTTAGGTAAAACTTTACATTTTTTCTGGTTTTCATGATGCTAGTTTCGTCGAGAGGACTATCTTAGGTTGGAATATGTGACTTTCCTACACTTTTTATTGCATGCTAGTATGGCATAGATCCTTTTATAAGGCTACTAAGTTTATTTTGCCACTTATTGTTAACGCAGTTTCGAAAATTGTCCATACAAGTTTATATTATTGAGGTATGCATCGTGTGTTCTGATCTATTGCCTTCGTCTATCATTTATAGATGTCAAATTGTGCTTAAGCACGCTCATTATCATCTTTGTTTAACAAGGTCCAAAGCAAAGTTGTGTGACAAGTTGTGCTCGGAAAATTTGTTGAGGAATATTTAAGAGATGATGTTTCCTTATTGTTAGGTTTCCGGTTGATTTGTTCACGAATCCTTAGGAATTCGACACATTTTGGATACAATACAGAGCTAGCTGTGTTGTTTTCATTACAGTTTGCGCACTTATTTTTAACTTCAGTCTCATTAAATGGACAAACTTGATCATCAATATGGGTTTGGCTACAATATATTGATAACTACGTTTCATATTACAGTTGCTGATCGTGTGACCATACAATAAACATGTTAAGCATTGTATTAGGTGCTCTGGGTTTTTAAAAGATACATCTCATTCTCAAGTACAGGAGATATGTCCAATATGTTGATGTCGTTTAGGGTGGTTTGGATGGTAATCCAACCAGAATGTACCTGGATGTTTTATTTGTGAAGATAAAAAGGAATAAAGTTTTTCAGTCTTCTAGTTTTTTACTTTTGATATTAAGTTTGAGTCTCTGTAAGTTGTATATCAAGGAGAACGTCTCAACATTCAGTTCATTTCACATTCGCACACTTCGAACAAACACCGAGTTTGGAAATTTATTTGTCATGGCGATTTTTATTTCCAGATTGTATCTGTGCACAGGCCATCTTAAATTTATTTGTCCTGGCGAATTTTATTTCCAGATTGTATCTGTGCACAGTCCATCTTAAATTACGCGCAAACCTTGACAAACTCGCATAAAGTTTCCACATTACGCCATGGGAAAGATAATCAAGATTGGATAATAAATTTATGTTCACAATTATGTGAGATGCTCGGTTTTGGACTCAATCGAGGGCAGTCAAATGAGTTTTCGGTGCAGCTGCCCAAATATGAGAATTATACTCTAACCTGAAGGTCTTGTATATTGTAAGTGTTTCTGATGGAGTAGCGTAAAACTTATATCGTTATAAAAATCCAAAACATCTGACTGCACAAATTGCTGCTTTGTTTATTTGTTCAGCTCAAGATAATCTATTTCTTATTTTAAAGTCGAGGTCTTAAATGTGTCAGACGTAGCCAAGCCAAGATTCAGCATTTCGAAAAGATGAAGAATATAGCCATCGGGTTGGCCAGAAAAAAACAAAATTGAAACTTGTTGGTATTGAATTCAATCCTATTGGCTTCACCCCATTCAAGGATTGTTTAGAGATCTCTCGTAAGGTGATCCTTTATAGCCATTTTTCTGCGAGAACGTCATTTCGCGATAAATGGATTACGAGTTGCTGATAGAAGATTATTCATTAAAATTAGAAAAGGGTCAGAGACAGGATAGATCCCATTAATACTTCAGCAATAAAAAAATGTGGAGTGGAAGTCACGCCATCTACGACCAATTGGATATTGCGGCAAAAAAAATTCTCAATCCATAACATTAAAGAACCGGGAAGGCCAACTATTCTCAATTTGCACAGCAAACCTTTGTGCTACACGCGATCATATGCCTTAAAGATATCGAGCGCAATGAATTGTAACTCACCAAATTGAATGCACTAGTTCGATTGTTTAGTGATAACATTAATTAAGTCTCCAGCTGAACGTATTCCGAGAAACCGATACTGACGATCAGAAACTAAATGGTTACCTTCTAAATATTTCATCAGCTGAAAATGGATTATGGTCCCAAAGTACTTTGGAAAGTACCTATAGACATAATAATTCGAAGGGCCCATTTTGCTGCCCGTTTTGGATACAGAATGTACGTTAACAGTTTTTTAGATGGAGGAGAAAATGCTAGAAGAAATAAATCGGTAGAAGGAATGAACCTAGTCCACAATTTTAAATTGCTATAATCGACGTTTAGGCGAAATGTTTTCTTGGCATGGCCACAATGTAAAAAATTCTGCTGTAATAAGCCGCTGGTCAGAACTTCCTAAAGAGAAACTGACAGTGATATTGCAATTCTTCGCATGAGATGTTAAAAACCGTTTCAAAGTTGTTAAAGTAAGATGTTAAAAGACTTCAGCATTCCAGCATTTCCGTTTTTTCCGTTTATAAATCTATTTTGTTTCGTGCTTGCTCGACAGTAAGATGGCACTCCTAATCAATCATTTTTTGGTTAACTTAGTAAACTATATTACGTTGCGCAAACGTAGCTTACATATACGAGTATCAACTGCCTTGAAATAAAAATAGTCATTTTCACGGTTGCTGGTGTTACCTCGACTGTAAAGCATTGTATAGCCTTGGAATACATGGTCTCCACTTTTCAAGTATCAAGTTTTTTGAAGAGTCATAAATTCTAAACAAAACTCTTCCATTATAGTGATATAGTACCAAAAATGCGCCTGGTTTTCTCAACATGTTTTATGTCCCAATCCTAAACCGCGAGACCGCGATCGTAAAGATCCCCTGTTCTATTTTGGCAGATCCATATATCTTTTTGCTAATATTTTTACCTACCTAGTTTTTAAGGATGCGGGATGCAACCCATACAATTAATTGCCTCGGAATTTAATTAGTTTAAATAAATTTATTGTGATCTTACGCATTAATTATAATAGTTAATTACACAATATTGATCTTGTTATACTGTATAAAAATGTTATAATAGTAAACAAGTTATAGTTATAGGAAGTGAAATGTGTGTGTTGTAAACGCATGTGCAAGTATTTTTACTATGAATAACTACAATGTCGTTTTTGTAATCGAATATTTATGCCATTTTCCGATTTAAGTGTTAACAGCGCCGATAACATTGGTTTATAATTTGTGTCTGAACTCGGAAGTATATGAAAATTTTGTACTAACTTCGAAATGATCGATTTCATTTCAAGCATTGCAAATTTTTGGCCTATACAATTTCGTAGACCAGCACTAAATGGTACGTAACCAAATGGATTTTTATCGACACGGTTTTCTGGTAAAAATCTTTCCGGCCGAAATTCATCAGGTTCTTTAAATATGTCTGGATTACGGCCTAAGGCTGGTAGCATTATCATAATACTCGTGTCTGGTGGTACAATTTTTCCACCTGAAAAAAAAAACAGAAAAATTCAAATCGAAAACGAAAAACTCATGATTGAATAATTACCTAGATAGTAAAAATCTCGATTAATGCGTCCAATCATTGGTACACCAGGATACAATCGCCCCACCTCTTTTAAAAACATTCCCAAATATTTCATCTCCTTAAATTCTCCCGTCGTTGGCTTTCGTCCCATATCCTTTCCATAGAATTTATATTGTTCGTCGAAGATTTTTTGTTGTGCGTCAGGATATATCGAAAGACAATAAATGGCAAACGATATACTGGAAGCAGTTGTATCGTGTCCTTCAAATATAAAAGTTGAGACTTCGTCTAGTAAATCTTGATTGCTTAGTGGGACCCCATCAATTGTTGACGTTAGTAATGTATCCAAGAAAATCGGCTTTCGTTTAAAATACTCGTCTTGAATCGATTCGGAATTAGAATCACCCTTCGATACAGCTTTTCTCCGTTCTTCGATAATTGTTGTGTTGAATTCGAAAATGTGTTTTAAACATTTTTGATGAATTTTGTAATCGCCAGTATATTTAAACAAAGCATCGAACCGTTTGATCGGATGAACTACACGCTGTTGAATTATATGTTGAAGGCTTTGCAAATAACACGATTAATTACAGTTTATATGAACAACTTAAATCACTATAGAATACATACTCGCGATAACAAGCAGCTAGCGTTGAATCCGAATCCGAAAGTGTATTCACTTTAACTCCCATCGCTGTTTCACAAATTATATCCAGTGTATATAAACTTACCATTTCCTGTATATCAAATGTTGTATTATTAGCATATTTCGTTAAAGTGGTTACAAAATGGTCTGTGTTATCGACGATAACGTCAAGAAACTCATTTAAAATCGTGAAATGGAATGCAGGCGTTATCATTTTACGATGTTTATGCCATTTTGCGCCAAAACTCGTTAATAATCCATCGCCTAACCATGGTCGGAGTAAATTGTAGGTTTGTGCTTTTTCAAGTAAAGTTGTGCTGGACAAAATTGCCTGAATATTTAATCACATAAATTCAATTAGTTTACTTTTTAATCACTTGACACATTTTCAATTATCACATTTCACCTCGACATCATTTAAATTGGAGCAGATTAAATGTTTTTCACGTCCTATATACACACGAAAGGTTTCATTTTTGTAATCCTTTACCATACTCATTAGTGCTTTATAACTTTCGATAGCACTACCTCCAAAAGTATGTGCATTTCCAATGATTGGTAACCATGTTGGTCCTTTAAATCTTTCCAAATATTTGTAATTCGTTACATACTCGTAAATATTGTAAATTAATAATAAAATTATAAAGATTATTATAAAAATTAGCATTAGAAATTTTTAGACGTTATAGTGGCGATCTGGACTACTAATGATAACCAATTGACTAGCTGTCCGACCCATATGACAAATTTATATAAATAACATAAGGAATATGTAAATAATTATATTCTTATTAATTATATATTTTTTATACTTCAATGTATTTAAACATGCGCTTATTAAACTATACAATAATTTTATCACTTTTTACAGACCATTGCTGGCATGTACCGTATCAATAATCCTTTTCGGTTGGATTCGATTCTGAGCTTCTTCTTTGATGTTTTCTAGACACCGAGCAGAAGACAACTCGTTCTTGTTCTGGTCGTGGCTCCTTTTCATTCTATACTAATCGAATAAGTTAGTAAAAATTATTGTATATTGCCCGTAAAGTACATTAACACACGTTGAACATTAAAATGTCGAGTTTCTTAAAACTACGACCAACAAAATAAACTGTGGAAAAGTAGTTCTATACGGATTCATTATACTTTAGGAGACATATAGATGCCTCCCGGACCCCAGAGGCTGTATACTATACATAGTTGATTCATGGTTATCAATATATATAAACAATTTTTTTTTATAAGAATTGGAATTCTTGTGTATGCTAATTATTAAATAAATTAAGTGTTGCAAGTTAGTAATCATTTCGCGATACTACATTAGAAAGTTCTAGTAATAGTTTCTATAGTAAATACTATGATGACGTCAAACGTACAAATTAATACTTTTTAATCACGTAATCAGGAAATTGATGAAAATCCTGCTTGTGTTGGTTAAGTAGTTTTTTTATACGTTTGTAATACATTTAGTTTACTTAGACTGTGTCCGAAACCTATGATAAATATTTGTGAATTAATTTTTTGACATTTATTTGAAAAATATTCCCCTATATTACCAATTTTTTATTACGTTGTCCGAAAAGTATAATAATTGATTGCAATATTTCCCCGCCTTATTTGTTTCTAAATTAATTTTTTATAAGGTACAAAATATGAAGAAAAATTACATTTAATTATTGTCATAGCAACGAAAATGTTCTAACTTTTCTTGTTAAAGTTTTTGATTAAAAAACCAAGTAGTGAATTTTATAGGTTTTATTGTATATCCGAGTGTGCTACATGATAAGTTTGGCTTTTATTATAGAATGTTTTGTCATTTGTCAAAAAATATCATAGCAACTGACCGTGATAATTTGGGTGTCTTCGTTTTTATCAAATAAATGTCAAACATTTGTAATCGCATGAAGGTTGTCAACTCCTCTGAATTTCTCCAAATTACTTCGTTCCGAGCAAATACTTTTTCCTTTACGAAAATTAATTTTGAGAGAAAAAATTAAATAGCTCAATTCTCAATAGACGATTGAGTTGAGTGGACTGTGATGATCGTCACTTGAAACACGTTGTTCATCAGTTTTTTCACAGCCAATCGCGTTCCGTTATATAATCTCAGATGGTTCAGATTGCATAGCTCATGATTATCACAGATCTGTCCTTGAGCATCCCCAATTTAGAAAAATAGCTGCCACACATAAGCACTGATGATCGCAAACAATGTACAAATTTGATTTGCCGGCACAGAAACAGTGGCATTGGCGAGTTTTGGGTTCCAATGTAAGTCGTTTTCCAGCAAATTCAGACGTTGGCGCACAATACACCTTCTATAGTACGAAACGATTCTAATAAAGTGTAGGACCACAAACATGGAACAAAAACAAGCGAAGATAGAAGCTTTCGTCTTATCGTGGATGTACGGTGTACATAGGGCCAAGTGCATCAGTCGAACACACATCGACGTACCCTCCAACAGGTTGACCTTTCTTTTGTAGTTGAAGCTTCTTCGTCCACTTGTACCAAGTATAATAGCGTGGCATTTCCTAGTAAAGCAATGTTCGTGCGAACAGATCGCTTTGGCAAATTTCGAAGAAATTCGTGAGTGCTGTAGTTGGTGGTTGTTCTGGTTATTGTGCTGCGTTAGCTTCCGTGAAATAGACACACCATCAATTCGTTGAAAGTACACCAACAAATGTTGAAAGTGTGATGACGTTCGTGTATTGCAAATGAGAAAATACGTTAAATCACCTCATTGTAACTAACATAACGGCCCAATTGGACTCTTAACGCTTCAAAATTTACATGCAGAGCAGCAATGTAGAACACTGCCAGGTCACTACCTTTGTTCACGAATTTGCAGACATATTTAATGGTCTTAAAGGAGTTACAGTACTTAACATTGCAGTGGGTTACGAATGTTTTCGATAGAAGCTTGCAATACGGAACGATATAGCAATTATCGACCTCGACATCTTTTCCTTTCACCGTCATCGTGGGGGTTCTGCCACCGTCTTCGGGTGAATGGCGCCGATATAGTGGATAACTGTCGTTTCCACTAATTGTTTATGCCAGCAACGGATATTGTTTTGTGCATTTCCCATTAGCCATACACGATGAATCTGGATTTTGATCTCCACATGGACCATGAATCATGTTTGTTGCTACTACCGCAAACAACTCCGGGTCGGCTTCTGGATCTGGTATTTCAGTGCTAATGATTGAATCGATTTGATCTTGTCTGATTTTCTCAATTAACCACAGCAAAATGTGTGCATGTGGTAGCCCTCGCTTCTGCCACCCTTCTGAGTACATCCAACAACGTGGCTATCCGAAAACCATCTGCTTAACGATGAAGTCTATAAGCGTCCTGAGTTTTTGTTTGAACAAACATTTCAGACCATTTCGGATTGCATGTGAACGTGAACAAATCTGCCCGTTTGTAATGGCACACAAACGTCATAGCATTCTGCGCATATTCATACATATGCCGTTGGCTGCCAACATATATCACTGGGAGGATGGTCAATATCCGAAGTTGATTGAATCTCCTTCCGAAACGATGGCATCGAGCAGATTAGTGTACTACTCGGAACGTTTTGATTGATTGAAGCGGATGAAATTTAAACGTTCCGTTTCGATCTTGACATACATAATATCGGACGCAATTTTGTTTTGCGCGATTTAAGTCAAGTTCTTCGTCGAGCAACGGTTTGTCAAACCCGAGCTGGTGCCCATGCAGCGCGAACTTGTCCGATATGATCACGTCTCTGTTCATTTAATTCTTCGCATAGCTTTTGCGTTTCATTCTCACCAGGGAATTCTTTGTGAATTACGGTTTCTTCGTCCTAGGTTCGATCGCCTAATAGCCTGCATTTTAATCAAAAATCAATTTCCAAAAATTACAATGACTCATTTGACTAATTTTCTTTAAAGTCATTAGTACATAAAAATGAACTTACCAATCGAATCAATCTCAATCCCACAATTTAATTTAATAACCGCATTTGTCACGCTTTAAGAAATTTCTGGAAAAAGTATCGAAATCGTAGAAATTACACCGAACTTCATACGATTGTAATATTGTTATCGTTCATGGATACAATGCACACAGTTCGAATATTATAAAACAGTGAATTAATACTCAAATTACCATTTTAATAGCAGCAAGAAAAATAACACGTCCGCACAATCGAAAATGACAATGCGAAAATGACACCTGTCAAATTGCTCAACGCTTAACATAGGCTTTCCACCTGCCATTACCATCAAGTTATACCATTACTATTATAACAGTTTGCTAGTGGAGACTCGCAATTAACATAACATTGCCATAAGTCTACTATCAAGTTATACCATGATGGTATAACTTGATGGTAGACTTATGGTATACAAAATTATGACATTTCGTTATTTTCAAAATGGCGTCATAATGATTTTACGTTGAAACTTTGTGTTAAGCGTGATATGTTAAACCCAATTTAAAAATAAAAAGCAAAAATATATTAAAATTATTAAATTTCTATAAAAACAATCAGTATCTATTGAATATATCGAGGTTATATACTCCATAAATACTCATTTTCACGAATGATTCCTAAATGTCAGATTTATCGTACATTGATCACACGAGACGCCATCTTTAATAATTTAGTCTTATGGTATGTTAGTGGTAATGGTATGATTTATATCAGGTGGAGACGAAGGGTAAGTCAACGTCTACTGAATTGTGGCATTAATGGGCACACCTCAGCGCCATCTCTAATTTTTCTCGTTAATTTTGTGTTTTTATCAATTTATTCCTCGATTTTTGAGATTTTTCAAGCTTTGCATCGACTTTTCATGCTTTACAGCGTCCAACATCATAAAAACTGTAAAAAATTCAATATTTCATTGAAAAAAAATTAATTTTCTTCGAGTTTTTCCGGAAGTTTTCGAGCACGAAGTCCTGTACAAAAATATTATTTTTCCGAATTTTCCGACTTTTCCGGTAAATTTTTTAATTTTCTTTTGTAAGAACCATGTCTTGTCAATTGCAAACACAACAAAAAAAAAATTGAGCCAAATCGTTTCACCCGTTCTCAAGTGATGAGCTTGATACCTTTTTTACATAATTTAATTGGTCCTATAGATTTAAGTATAGAGTAGCTCCATTTAAGAAACAGACGATTCCACGACTATAACTATGCGCTGCATTGCTGTTGTCGCAAACAGTGAAAAAACTAGTTGGCAGTTTGAATATGCAGGTTGTCAAAACTTACCTTTGGTGAGATTCAGAGAAAACACTACTATTAGAACTAAATCTGATTCAAATACAAGAAAATTCTGCAATAAAACACCCTATTATATTAACACCCAATTATATTAACAGGGAAAAATGTCTACACAACATTGTTAGCATAATCCGAACATTTTTGTCTGCTACATTGCGGTTCCCAAACATTATTGTACAGCTTGAGATCATGGTATTGGATTATGGGTAGGATTATTCAGACACACTTTGGTTTTGACAATCCCATTCGGGTAGTAACAATTAAAGCCTCTAAATTGGTATTCAAGACGTCTATTAATTGAATCAGTGTTTTGTCACTTAAACAAGAGACCCAACTTACATCGTAATTATTGTCAGTCTAGCTACAAATATTAAGTTACGTAAATGTGGATGATTTGGTTTCTGTAAGCCCAGTTTAAACTGATAGCGGATATGTTAATGATCCCACCACTATATATATATATATATATATATATATATATATATATATATATATATATATATATATATATATATATATATATATATATATATATATATATATATATATATATATATATATATATGTATATATATACATATATATATATATATATATATATATATATATATATATATATATATATATATATATATATATATATATATATATATATATATATATATATAATTAAACTATAAAATAAAACTAAAAATTGAAACTAATTCGATTTGAGAGCTAATTGAGTAACCGAACATAAAAGTTTATTAAAGAAGCGCCCAGTCGACAAAAAGATCGCGGTGTACGAAAAAACTAAAATATCTGCATCGGGTAATTCTACAAATTTGTTGTAAAGATATTTTATAATTCACAAAGTAACCTTAATTTTTTCTTTCAATTGTGACATTTTGTGACATTTATTTGACAATTTTTTTTTAAATTTCGTTGCTCCTTGCAACTCTGCTTTTCTAATAACATCTAGGTGGCACGTGAATCAAAAAAAAAAAACTAAAATGCATCAAACATAATTAGTATGTATTTATTTGGAGTAAAAGCTGGGTAAGATTATCTAACTACTAAATGAACGTAGTGCTAGTTATTATTTGTTTATTGGTTTGAAACCTAGCTCAAATCAATGGGAGTATTGCTAACTAATTGCACATCTCGCAATGCTACTTAATTATATATTATTAATAGCCGGTCTAGCTAAACTGACCTAGAACAATTTTGATTTATTATTGTATTCAGAGCGGTGATTGAGTGTTCATTACAGTCAAAATTGAATGTAAAATTAAATAAAATTAAAAATAAATGTCTATATATAGAGCTTTCACATCCTTACACTGACTTGAATGAAACCAGCTTTAATAGTCTCTGGTAGCGTTTGGTTGGTAAACGTCAATAATATCGTCGCGGCATTCTTAAGTACGTTATTTTCCCATTTATAACTTTGCGTACTTTCACTGCACCCTCGGTTAATTCCATAAGATCACAACAAAAAATAATTCCTTTGGAACTATTAAGGGTAGGATAGTATATTACCTTGATAGGTTCCAAACTTTTAAAAGCGTGTCCGTGGCCAAATGATTTTTTGTAACAATTATTAATTATCCGTTTCTCGATCTTTATTGTATCTTTATAATTCCCGAGTTGGTTTTATGAAAGTATGATCGCGAATGAACACTAATAGGTTTATTTCCTCTAAGTAACATTGGGTTTTCCCTGGAAGATCGACCATTTCAAATCTATTTTTGCTTTCAAATCTCATTGCGTCTGCCTTTGGGTAATGGTAGCATTGTGCATGCCGTATATATGGGCTTTAGCAACGAGTTTGATAAGCTTGACTATCAGTCACTTTTTTTTGGAACTCAGGTCGAAAAAAGTTGAAAATCACGCATCAACGCTATTTACCGTTATTTCTAGAACTCCGCAAGGTATCAATTTAAGGCCCCGT
Source organism: Tipula confusa (assembly GCA_963556175.1). Classification (NCBI taxonomy): domain Eukaryota; kingdom Metazoa; phylum Arthropoda; class Insecta; order Diptera; family Tipulidae; genus Tipula; species Tipula confusa. Next base: position 78,966,248 of record OY744476.1, read on the forward strand.
TTGTTTATAATTTTGGTACCTTAATACCAAAACTTTTCAGATCGTATTGAAAGTGTTCTAAACAATTTTTGAAATTTGTATTAAGCAGACTACATAGAGATAATAACTTTTCTGGTTATATTCTTCCTCCTTACAGAGGTATAAATGTAAAGTTCTAGCATTGGAGCCCCTCTCTATTCGTCGATTTGCTGCATATGAAATTTCCTGTTTTGATGAACTATTTAACTCCGTTGAACTTTTTACTTTAGAAGTTTTTGAAGTCTAAGATTTGTAACAATAAGACTTCCACCAACCACTCCTCGAAGCTGGAAATAGAGCGCTGAATAGCGGAACTCATCTATACATTTAAACAAAACGATCGTAAACAATTTCAACACAAAAGTGTTATATAACACATAACATTTTGCGTGAGCTTTGCAATTGAACCTAGTGGACCTAAATGAACCCAATTGAACTAATTTGAATTAATAAATTGTAGTACAAATAATTGTGATAAGAACTGTAAAAATGAACTGTGCTCGTGTCTATTTTCTTTATTTATATTGCATACTCGAGCTTTTTACGTTCATGTTTTTGACTTAAATTAGAAAAGTTATTTACGAACATGTATACATACTCGTACCTCTATCTCTATGGTAGATCTGACTAGAATATAATTTAAACTGATTTACATGGTCGTAAATATTTAATATAGTTTAGCAATAAATTATAGTTTTTTATACCTTTAGGTTTCGTCATCACATTATTTTATGATCCACCCCCAAGCTAAATCAATACGATTAACATTTTTTTTTTATTTCTTAATCAAAGTCGATATAACTATTAACTAGGCCCTATCCAAATAATTTTACTGTATAGTTTCCGTATTTTAGTTGTTCGAGTGTTTAAATTAAATTACGAACGATGTATCAAAATCACGCGAAATGTGAAATATTTATTAGAACAGGAATTATAATTTATAATTTTATAATATTGATTTTACATCCTTCATATCCTTGAAGTCTTTATATATAATTGATTATTAAATATGTAGAAATAACCATAGTCATGTGTGTTTTAGGTGGTGGGTTAGAAATACTGGGTAGATAATAATATATAATATGGTAGGGTCGTCACTGGAACGAAATATGGGTTAACTGTGTATAAATTCTATTTGAACCGAAACCAAATTGTATTTTGGTAATGAAAATCGATATTGGATTGGAAATGTAAAATTTTATTCAATCCATTTTCTTTGTATCTATTTACACTATTATACTAATATGAAGGTGTTTATAAATTAAATTAATGGATTTTTACGATAGTGTTTTGATTTATATAAAGGTATTGAAGGTTGAATCTCAACTGGTTGGCGATAATATTCATAGGCAATGCCCTGCACTTGGCAGTTTCTGTGCAAATTACGGATAACAGGAAACTGTACCCAAAAAATAAAGAGGTGCTTCACATAACCTATCAAATGGAAGTTACAGTGCGATAGTAAGAAAAAAACGGTGGGCCCTGAAAACTTCGCAAACCAAACGCTGGAGAATTTTTAAAGTTCTTAAAAATGTATAGAGCTGTCTCAAATCCCCTCTGAACGAAGCAAAAAATGGATCAAACTATATAAATCTAGGTACACTTATTGATGAAAACAACTCTAATTATACTCACTGTATAAGGCAATAAAAAGCACTCAAAAGACACAAAAAGTCCCAAAGAGATGGCTGATCCATTTGCATATTATCTCGAGAGAACCTTTCAATCACTACCAAGGCAGACAGTCAACGAAAATATAGTAACAATTCATAAGCTAGATAAGATACAATAAGTAACTCTTCAAGAAGAAGAGAAAAAAGGAGAAGTGAACGGTAACCTAATTGTTAAAAATCCTGAGGTATATGACTTAATTACTTAGGATTTTGTAAGCTATTACACATTATCAATGCGACTTGCCATTTCAAATATGTCTTGCTCCAATGGTAGCGAAATTATTCAAGATACTAAATTCTCATAGCTAAAGAGACTTAACCAATAATTGAGGACCTGCATCTAATTTGTCCACCTCAATTTGGATTTAGAGGGATGCTTGTTCTTATTGAGCAGGGCATAGGTTTATAAACATTATTGAAAGGATATTAGAATGCAAAAATGCAATCAATAAAGTTTGACACAGTAGTCTAAAATACAAGCTGCATATAGAAGTATGCCGAGGTTGTGTGAAAAATGTAACCAATGTAATGAGCAAATCCAGAAGATTATAAATGCGATTTGTAGCTGGACAAAATGTTGGAGAATCAAGCTGAATGAAGAAAAATCCACTCATATTAATTGTACATATGAAATGAGTAACCAGCTACTAATAGAAATCAACTCAAAGTAGGTGTCATTAACACAGAAAAATACCTTAACATAAATCTTGATGTTAACTCAAGTGGGGACAGCAGGAAATTAAAAAATAAAAATAAAGAATTTAACACAAAGTTCAGAAAAATGTATTGGTTCATTATGTCGAGGAACTTAGCTCACAGTCAATAGCAAGCAGCTCCTATATTGGTGCATATTGGTTTACGGTATCCTTAACTTTGAGTATATACTACAAGCAAACAAACGCCAAATTGATACGGACGTTCCAAAACAAGAAAGAGGACCTTTGCAAATTAAAATTATGAAATTGGTTAAATTATGGAACTATCCATTGAGACTAACCCAAAAATAAATGGGTTCATGTAAAGAATAGAGAATGCATAGAGGAACAAAAATGTTTTAACAAAAAAGGTAAATGGTGCAAGGCTTTTGCTTTGGTCCTAAAAGTAAAAACACTCAGTAATAAATGGTACCAAGATTGAAGATTTGTTCCTGTTGTTTTAACTGTGATGTGGAACAAACATTTTAAACATCTTTGATGGATTTCATTGACAAAATCAGACCGGATGCAATCGATTCAATTATCTTAGTAAAAATCCCGGATCCGAAATTACATGCTGGCCTTGTGAAGTTTTGAACAACGACTCACCCGATACAACAATACCCAAGAGATCTGATTTCCGATACCATCACAGGCAATAACGGATACCCATTGTATCGTAGGCGATCAGTTGCGAACAATAAGTGATCTACAGTTTTGAAGGTCAATTGGCAAAATGTTGATGTGGACAATCGTTGGATTGTGCCATATTCATCAATATTGTAATGCCGTAACTCGATCAAGTATACATAATAGGCAAATATGTGAACGAAGGTAGTGACATGGTGCATATTTTCCTTTGCAATCCATGAAAAACACCCGAAAGTTGTATACATTTGGCAGTGCACCTGGAAAACGGGTAACGAGTGAATTTTAACTTAGAAAACGCAGCGGGTAGAAAACATGGCTACTTTCGACAACATTAACTAACTCTTTCTCGGTTTGTCAAGCAAATGCTTTTGCTCGCACCTTGCTGTATGCTGAAATACCAAGCTACTACACATGAAACGCACTATGAAAGTCATTTTAGCATAGAACCAACTCCAGTTGAAAGACATCCAAATGTATTTGCTTCAGACGCTCTGGGTTGCACCTACACTGTGCATCCAAATAACGACGAATGTTAATAATGACTTATTATTGGTGCAAGTTCGTGGTCCAACGTCGTTTCAATAACTGGGAATCGTTAATGGGCATCTGTGTGCGACTTAACGTGAGGCGTGTCAAGTCTTACAGTTGTTTGAGAACGATTCGCATTGGAACAATACGCTAAAAGACTCCGTCAGCACTACATCACTGCATCGCGTACGAACATTGCTTGTAGTTATGATATCAACATGCTATACTTCGAATTCAAACGATTAACACAAGATTCATCTTTACAAGATTACAAACAGGGTCAAATATAAAGACGACATGTCTGAGGATGTTTTGCACCGTATGCGTCATAAAAAATCAAATGTGACATTATAAATGACAGCTGAAATGTGCAATGAGACATTGACCATGATATAGGAGACATGTGTTTATTGGTTACAAATAAAGTGTTGTCGTATTTGGGCATGGTCATCTAATCGTCCAATTCACGATGTTTTAAACCACAAATAATAAAGAGAACCACAATACGACACTAAAGTATTAGCCGATGCAGTTCGTACAAATGTTCCTCAATTGAATCAGCAACAAAAAATTGCATACGGATCTTTAATGGAAGACTTGAACAATGGTTTTATCCAGATATTTTCTTTGAAAATGTAGAAGGTGAACGAACTGAACATTCTGCACTGAAATTACTTCTGAACATCAATGGGATGCAAATTGATCATTTGGGACGAATGCACGACGACCCACTATGGATCACTATGGAGATTCTGAACAGAATGTTAAAAGATCTTCGTGACAATCAAAATATTTTAAGTGGTGTCATGATTCTGATGTCTGGTGATTTTCATCAAACTCTTTCTATTATTCCACATTCAACTGACAAATTAATCGCATGTTTGATATTATCAAATTTGTGGCGGTATGTTAAGACTCTCCGATTGACGATTGACATACGAGTGTTTTTGCAACAAGATAGAACTGCAGATCGAACAGAACAAGGTCAATCGGGACAGCATATCAATGATTCCAACGGACTTGTCATTCGAGTTCAAACGGCTGTAATGTCCCGTGACAAATGTTTTTTACATTTTAAGTTTAAGATATGTTTAAATAATTTTTCTATTTGTGCAAATGGCGCAGTGAAACTTGCAAGTTATTCATGGTTGCTTAAACAAAAATCGCCTGAATAGAGTTTCTTGCTTAGTCTGGTCAATGAGCATCTTTTCGATCTCAGCGACTTACTCATACAAATTTGCAACACTAACTGAATTATTCCAGAAGAATTAAAGATCTTTATGTTTTGAAATTGGGTTTTCAATTCTTAATCTGCAAACCCACATTTATTTAAACTCCTCTATATGGTCCAAAAAGAATACGTGTTGCGTAATTCAAGTTTAGTTTACTAACCACCATGAAACCATTTGTAAAGATTACTTCTAACCATTTTTTCTAACTTATGTACTATTTGAATTAATATGTTTAGGTTAAAATCACCCATCACTATTGCTCGCTGATACTGTCCTATAACGCCGTCAAATACATCAAGGAAAATATCTATGTACGAGCTAAGACTTCACTGGATAAGAGTATAATACTCAAGACTCAACTAGTACACTTATGGTGAACTTCGAAGTTAAATAAAAAAATAAAATTCATCAGCGCATTTACCTTGGACTTTAAACCCCTGATATTAAAGTATAAATTATGCATCTCCTCGTTTGCAATCATCATCACAATATTTGTATCCAACTTCATATTTCACATTATCTTGTATTTCTTAATTGTGTGTGTTATCATCTGTCATAAGTCAGCTGTTTATTAATTATTTAAAATGGCAATTGAAGTGTTTAGATAATTTATGTGAAAATTATATTGTGTAATGTGTTAATTAGGTCATAGGCGTTTAATGTAGTGATATGTCGTGTAGGTTATCAAATGTTTACTGATCAATAAACGTGTTATACATTTTGTATGTTTGTGTTGTTGTATTTAGTTTGTAATGTAAAAATGTTGATGTAAAAAAATGTAAATATGTAAGTTAAACAGGAAAATGAAATGAAAAGTGGAAATTGAAAATTGAATAAAGAAAAATGAGGCTAAACTTTACTTACGGGGAGTAACGACAAAATCAGGTAAGGCGTGTATTTTTTTTTTAAAACTTTTTTTTTGAAGGATTATGTATCTAGTAATTTTAGGAAGTGCAAACCAAATTTTCCGGAAATTTTTATCACATTTTCCGGGAAAATTTTCATGAAATTTTTTTTTTCAATCTTTTATTGCCACGTTATAATTTTGCGCGAAGGAGTCCAAGCGCCTTTGAGGCGTAGTTTATTTTAGGGTGATTATTACGTTAAAAAAAACACTATGTACAGTAGGAATTATGTACAACGTAACGCAATTTTTGTGCATTTCATCGAAATAAAAAAAATAATGGGAAAAGTGGAAAATTTCCCGAAAAATATCATAATTTTTCCGGAAAAATTGGATTGCATCTTCTTAAAAATGTAGATAAACAATCCAGTAAATTTTTTTTCTACAAAAATTCGCTCCTTATCTGCTTTTTCGGATACATTAAGTACAATAATGCCAAAACCTGGAAGTACTTCTTATTTTTTTGCTTTTCTAAACTCATCCAATTTCCAATTCGAATTATCCAATTCGTTTAGAAATTTAGTTTAAAAATTCTCCCAGCAGAGGCCTTGCTGCGGTATTATAGCCGGGTTTGCAAGGCGTGCTTGGGAGCTGGAATTACCGCAAAGAAGGGAAAAGACTAGAAGGGAAGGCGAAGTCACTTGAAAAGTCTCCGCACGCAACCAGACTTGTAACCATCACATCATGAAAAATCACAAAATAAATATTTTTAATTTAACAATTTTAATAAAATAAATAAATAAAAAAAACAAAAATGAAATGAATTTGAGAAAAAAACTAAATAAAAAAAAAACTTAACTAAATTGTGTTTAGATGTTGTTGTCGCACCCAAAATGACGTAAAATATGATCATGACATTCTGTTTCTCCGCATGTTTATTTTCGATAGTAATGATATTACAGGTATAACGGCGATTCCACGTTTTTCGTTACCTTTGAAACGAGATGAATAGGCACATTTAGTTTATGAACCATAGAGCCAGCAACAGCCGCCGTATGTGGAATTGCAACATCAGTCGTCAAAAATGTCAAATTAATTAACGCATTGTAAATTTTCACATCATCATAAGCAGCGTGATTTTGGCTTCATGCCGTTTAGCGATCGGTAATGTTATCATCGAATGTTTCATCATCGGTGATCGAATGTTTCGAGTTCATTTATTTGTTTGCCCGAAGTGTTTACTTTGATGCACAAAATTTTTTCGCCACTTTGTTATTTTGTTTTTGTATATTTTGTACAAAATATTTCCGTACAACACAATATTTTCACCAAAATTATCACAACAATTTACAAAATTTTATTATTCTAATTTAAAATGTTTTAGTGGAAAAAAAAATTTTCTTCTTAAAAAAACTCATCAAAATTTCTGATCAGAATCTCGAATGACACAAAACATGGCTTTTTATACCTACTCATTACCCGTTACTAAATTTGTAAACAAACAATGTAGGGGCAATGAGCAGGTATACAACATACATTTTAAATAAATTTTAAAATAATTTGAACAAAACAAAAAAAATTCAGGAGTAGACACATAAGTGTTACACTAAAGAAACGAGCACCAAAAGGGTGGCTCGTTACACGTTGTCCAATAATAAGAACGTCTTGTATACTAGAGTTTTCTATTAAAGATGTGATTTAACAGAAGGCCAAAGACACCTTTTTATCCAGACTAGATGTTAAACACGCTTTCTTGTAGGATCCTTAAATGACCAGCCACAACAATTTATTATAACCATTTATAAAGAGAGGATTTAATTTGAAATCCCCCAAAGCATTACTTTCAAAAAGAAGCGATAAACGGCATTTAACCACTTTAAAATCCGTTATCATGTTTTCGGCTTTCGGAATAAAAGTTCGGTCGGGCATACTTTTCTAATACAGATTATACTCATTTACGTTAAACATCTGTTCCGGAACGTAATCTCGCTCTTCAATTGTTTTTTTGAGAACATTGGGGAAATTTTTTCATTGTTTTTTTAGGAACAGCAAAAGTATCACTGCTGGCTGCTTTACCTTTCATTTTTTTGTTATGAAGAGTTTGGGGCGTTTAGAATTTCTTAAACCACCTTGCTCATTTTGGTGGCATTTTAAAAAAAATAAATTTCGTAAATATATTTGTTTTTTTTGTAAACAGAGACTTTGGTTTATTAGTAAAATTACGTTATAGCGAAATTTCGTGAACAGAGACTTCGTTAAGTGAGGGATTGGTGTATACTTCTGACAGATATCGGAAATCGAGATTTGGTTTTAATGGAATTATTTGCATTTTACAGCATTGAGTACTTTTATTTATTTATTTTTTATAAAAAAGGTACCGTAATAAGCCACTAATCAAAAATTATTCTTTAAAGGTATTAATTTAATTTTAATTAACTATTTTTTGGTCTCCATTAACCCTAGCGATTGGGTCAGTTTGACAGCGCGTCAATTCGTGTTTTCAACGTCCTTAAGTAACTTAAGTATACTAAAATCGTGAAACATGACTTACTTACATTTATATTTATGTCGGTTTTTATCTATAATGAGCCTGCATTTCCGACTTTCGAAGATGTGACTATGTCACAAGTGAAAACTGCAACATAAAGGCTTTATCTGATCAGTTGTTAACCTGTTATGGTTTTAGCTTTGTAGTATACTTGTGCAAATATTCTTCCTTCTTTTTGCATATGTTGGGAAGCTTTGTTTATTGCGCTATCCATGTTTGCACTTAATGCCCGGTTTTCTGGCGTTTTGAGTGCTGCCAGTTGCAATCTACACGTTTTAATAGTGCATTTTTTGTTAATTTACACATTTCAGTTAGGTGCCTTCCAGCACATTTGACACTCACTGTCTCTCGCCCACAGTGTTTTTGCGTCTGATTAAACCTTTGGCATATTTTGTAAAGTGAAATTTTCGTTTAAGCTCTTTTAATTACTTCTACTTTTATTCTCGTGTTTAGTATGCCAGTTATATTGTATATATTTCGAATGTTTTTGGAGTTATCACAAGTCAGCATAAAGACGGGAAGCCCTCTTTTTGTCACAGGTTTTAGGCGATCCTCTCCTTTATCTTTCTCTTTTTTAATCATAGTAAGTATACCCAACATTTTGGATACTGAGTTTATTTTAAAGGTCATCGGCTATTTCGTTACTTGGACAGTATTAGTGTAGTCCTCTAGCCATAACTTTGCTACGGCGAAAATTTGTATTTTCGTTTATGTGCCACTGATATTTCCCACAATTCAGTTTCATTGTTAAATTTCTGTACGCATTTTAGTTAGAATTGTTTATTTTTCATACGTTATTTCAGAGAAGTTAGTTACTCCTATGATATTTACCAGTGGAAGGGTGGTTTTCCTTTTGGGTATGACCTGCTCTTCCTCCTCAGGAGAAAACTCTGCTTTTCGTTTTTTGTTTCTTTTGTTTGCTTATTTCTCTTAAAGATCCAGTTGGTTTCCCTTTTCTATAATCTTCCTCATCAGTTCGGTATTCGAATCTGTTTGTTTTTCTTCAATTTTTTTGACCTTCATCTTCTGAAGTATCTACATTCGAATTTCTACATTCGTCTTCGAATTTGCTTTCTAACAGGTATTATTAAGTCGTTATTAATTTTGGATAGTATGGCTTCCATTTCTCGTAATTTCTGTTTTAGTTCTTAAGTTTGTTTTTCTAATTTGTGTTGACTATTTATAACGCTACAGCTTGATCAACTTTAGAGTTGTTTCTTCTTTCTTTTGAAGGTGATCTCAAAATTTTCGGTTTTCTTTGAGACGGATTAAAAGTTTCCTGATTATGCAATAGAAAGCCTTCATAGGGCCTGTAACGAATAAGAATGACTTTACCTATGTTGGTATTAGTGTATCACCTGGAGTATTAATTCCTTTTGTTTAGACCATTGCAAAGCTTTGATTGACTATAATAGCCACACTGCTTTACTACTATACGAACAGGTTGAGTACCACAACCGTTCGTTCAACAGTACACTGCACAATGTACACCCGTTTCCATTAAGGATACTTAGAATAATGGAAAGAATTACTCCTCTGGCAGAGAAAATTGTAGGAAACTACCAAGGAGGATTTCATTCGAATCACAATAATCACAGGTTTTAGATACCAAGGCGCAATGGATCCAACAGTTCAGGAATTTAATTAAATTTCAGGATGTCGTTCATCAAGAAAAAGGTGATCCTAAACATTGCTGTGATCTCTGAAAAGACATCTAACATTTGGCAGGCACAGAGATCGCTATCGATGACGATGGCTTATAGGGTTAGAAAGCGATTTTGCTTTTTCAGATTATCTAGAACAATATGAAGGGCTATCTCGGTATATTAAAACCGATGGCGATACTATAGGTTATATATTGTTGATACGCTGCGCTATAGACCAACAATGGCCTGTATAAACCGCTTATTATTATTAATAACTAAATTTGAAGGTTATAAGTTTTATATAAAGATTAAATATTTAGTCATAAATAATAAAAATAATTGTTGCACCTGTACCGTATGTCCGTATCATCAAAAAAAACTCATCTTAATACTAATCTTTTCTGGAAAAGACATAAGGTAAAAGAAAAATTTTTAAATGTTAAACGTCCTACAACTTTTTTGAATTTAATTGTACAATAATTATTATAAGCATTTATAACTTATACAAATCATTTTTGAATAAATTATCATTAAATTAAATTAAAAATTTACATTTTAATATTTATAATTTTGACAGCGGCGTCTAGACATCGTTTAATCTTTAACTCTTGTTCTAACTCTTGTTAACTGTGTGTTCAGTAATTTTTGTAATTATCTAAGACTGAACTATGGTATAGAGACCGTAAACGTCCAATACCGCGTCACTTAATAAATCACTTGTAACGAATTGTTCTTTATAGGCTGTCAGCCCAAAAAACCTTGTGTTTTCGAATATAAGTTAACGTCATTTACAGAACAACTCATAAATTATTTCTGACACCGGAGGTTGCTTGTCATAGCCTGCACCAGATTTTTTCTTTAACATGTATTGATCTTCATTCTTTTAATTTTAATCTATAGAAGGCTAATATAGGCAACACCGCAATTCTCTTAAAAGCTAGATTAAATTCTCCGTGACGTGTTCGCACTCTGACAACCTAAACGGTTTTTTTATCGCCTAGAATGGTTTTAACAATGCGCCCTATATTCCAACTTAATAGTGGCACCAAATTATCGCGGAGAAGGACCATTATTCCATCACGAATAGTTTTCTTGTACTTGGTCTGCAAGAACCAAAGTGACCTTGGTGAAGAAGTACCTCTTTTGAAATCATCGCCATAATTGTTGTTTGGCTCATGTCATATACGTTGGTGCAAATTGATTTTGCACCAACGTATATGACATGTATATGACTGGTGAACCCTCATGTATGAAAATCCCATCAATTAACGGCTGGTGGTTGTTGAAGTTTGCAAAAAAAGATTGTTATTTGACACGAATTCATCACAGTTGCTACCTGTTTAATAATTGTCTGCAAGTCATCGACGGTCGTTTCATTATTTTAATATATATTTTCAAGAGCCCTCCAAAATTGGGTGCATTTGTTAGCATATCCCGCACTTCTTTCAATTGATTGGAGCTCACGGGAAATGTTTGAATAAACGCCTGAGTTGATAAACCCACTACCGATTCTAAATACACTACCTTTGTAGTCGTGCATACAAATAAAGAGACATATACCTTTTTTCCTACCTTGCAACGGTTATATATAGCAACATGTATATCAATGGGCCGACGATGTCCACCCTGTTAGTAACAAATGGTTTGGCATTTGTAGGGGCAGTAAGAAAAGTCTGTGGGCCGGATTTCAATGTCCTCTAACGATTAAAATATTGAACTAATGACTTTAAAAACCGACGTGTTCTGAAAAATAAAATCTGATGGAGCATCAAACGAGATAGCATTTTTCTAAATTCTTCTTCCAACACGAAGAGTTTATCTGTTGTCTATGAAACTTCTAAAATGATTTGTGAATGAAACGGCACGATTGTATAACAGCTTCGTGTGGTCACCGGCAAAAGCTACAAGCTGGATGTTGCGAAAAGCTGTATATTTGACTTCGTTCTCTTCTGAATAAGTTGGTGACGGGATCAGTGTGTAAACATAAGGCAAATTATTATATTATAACAGTAATTTACGATAATTCGTCAATAGCAAACGCGTGCGGTACCCTTTGATGAACCGCACCACGAATAAAAAATAAATGGCCTTGAAGTTGTTTGAGAAGTTTATCGAATTGATGAGATGTTGACTCGGCATCACTAGTAGCTGCTCTTCTTCTAAATAGGCAGTCACTAATAGCGCTGGATTATCACTCGCCGAATGCGACAAAAGCTTTCTGTGTACTGGTGACCATGGATGGTTTTTTAAGTAATTAATGGGCCAGCATACGGTGACTGATTTGGAATGGTTGACGGAATTACGGTTTCAAAATGAAGAATCAAGCATGAAGTGTAATAAAGTTTTCGACATCGCTAACAAGTAGAAGCACTGTAGCTTCTTGTAGACTGCAGGCATAGCAAGCAAATTATTCGTTTGCTGATAATGATAACGCTGATGGGTAAAAGTTTCACAAATATGATGCAAGCTGTCAATTTATAGTCTGATAAATATCCGAATGGGTAGCGGATTGTGGCAATGAACGCGACCAGTTTTGTTTTTGTTATAATTGATTTTCTCTAAGAGATTGGTATTTAGTATAAAACGGTGAATTTGATCAGTGAATTTGAACGTTTCGTTGTTTTAATAAAATTGTATTTATAATAATTTCGTTAATTTTGCACTTCTAGCAATAGAGCGATAGAATAATTAATCAATTAATTTATGAATTACAGGCGGAAAATAATGCTGGCTAAAATAATCTAGTTCATTAATGGATTTTGTTTTTAGAGAATATTTGCAGATCACACCTGAATGATGGTACACTTAAGTTTCTGATAAGAAATTACCGAATGCAGAGCAGTTCGCTAAAATTGTGATTGCCTTGTGCTAATAGTTGTTTTAATATTGGCTACCGGGCAACCGGACCATCTAAGTCATTACTGGAATACCTTTCCTTAACCGGAACACTTGCCTAAAGCTTGGTCTCATATTACACTCAATCAAACAATCAAATAATCAATCAATTGATTTTCTCTAAGAGGCACTTGTCTCCAAAAAATTATACCAAATCCGTCGTATCTTTGTTTGTAAACTTCTCGTTGATAGTTATGACGAAAAAGCGGGATACACATAGGGCGCAAAACGTAGCTAACAAATTAACATTAAGATTTAATTTTAATCATCAAGAGAGCAGCAAAATAATTAGCATTGGTAGTTTGCGTTTATGTTTAGGAAAAAGGTTTATCGTGTGATAAATTTTTAGGTCTTCTGAATTTGACGCTATTTGGTTAATTTGAACTATTATATTCAATCAACAAAATCTATCGTAAATTCGTATACATTCCGTTCAAATAAAAGGCCTAATACCTGAAATTTCCTGTGCACCAAAAAGTTATGTTTTTGAAAAAAAAGATCTGTCAAAAGATGGAAATAGCTGGTTCATCTCATAAGCAGTGTTCATCTCACTAAATGCTGCACACTGATACAATCTTACCACCCCAACTTCTCATCCATTACCATCCAACCGAGGAAGCTCGCGTTCGCAACAACTCGACATTTGGCTTCCGTATGTATAACCACATAGATGATTATTGAAATGATTTATGTAATAGTTTTACGGTTAATTTTGGTTTATTGATTTTCATGAAGTTTGGTTTACATTTGACCGAGTCGAACTGGGTGTAAAACAGTGCTATAGGACCAATTAGCATTTGATCACTTGAATGCATTTTTTTTGTATTTGCTAAGTAATAAATAGAAATTTGATACTATTGCTTCATATTTGAGCAACAATAAGTCAAAATGGTGGGATTAGGCCAAAATACTGCATCGTTACTAGGTGACCTAGATGAATTGTATGATTTATCACTAGCAGCTCTCATTTATCAAAGTCACAACATCATCTAGACTTTTTCGTATGTTAAACAAGATATCAAATTGTCTATCAAAACGAGCAACCCACACAATTTCCATCCTTTTTTATTGGCCTTCATATATAATAATCACCACATAAATACCATCCTAGTGTAATAAAAAAACTATGTATTTACTATAAATACAAGAATTTTATTTTTATTCAATAATTTAACTACATACATACATCGATACAAATTGCTATAAACAACAAACCAAACCGAACATTTTCATCAAATCAAACACAAAAAAAAAAAAAAAGCTTTCGAGTACAAATATGTATTATGGTAAAATTGTTGTAATCCATAATTTTATTATTATATACATACTCGTTTTATACGAACAAAAAAATAATTCTATAGTTTTGTGTTCCCCAAGACTCCAAACCACAGAAAAATGTTCACCTCACGAATTAACCACCCACAATACAATATATTATGGTGAACGATTCAAACCAACGTTTAGTTTAGTTTTCCGTTAATATTCATTGAAGAGTGATCGAACGTAGTGGTTCCTCAAGATATAAATACTGTTAGTTGTTTTTGACTTCTTCAAGTGAGTGAAATGTTAATTTTATAAATGATATTAACGTTAATTGACATAAGAAAAAAATTCGAAATTAAAATCGTGTTCAATACCAATTTTGTGCTTTGCTTGAATTTCCACTCCGGTAACGATTTTCATTTTATTTGATTTGTGGTGGAATTGTGGATATATATTTTGCGTGAAAAGTTTTGAACTATAGAATTAGTGTTATTTTATGTAAGTAGAGTACAAATTGGGGTTAACTAGGTTAACTATTTACGATATGTTGTTTTCGATTAATAATTTGTATCGTCTATATAAATCATAAAAAGTTGCATGCTAATAATTTTATAATTGAGGAATAATTCTAACGACACACATTTATAAATGACATTGACATATTTTATGGTATCTGCTTGAGCTAATTAATTTTTTATTGTCTGGATTGTATAATGTCATTTGAAATAGGTTGAGTGGTCGAAATTCACTAAAAATTGAGATATAAGACCATTCGTTTTCCAGTGGCTTTACTACAAACTATAAAATGTTTATTATGCATTATTAGCTGATATTACTTTCGTATGAAGGATATCAGGCCCTAGATTATAGTTCCATTGGATTAATGGAAGTTTTAAAAATTAAATAAAAATTATTTTGTTTAGTAAATCCGATTAAAATAAAAACGAGGTGGCTGTGTCGTCTGCACGGCTGTAATGATACGTGATAACGTAAATATGTAGTGTGAGAAATAATAGACTGTATGGATTTATTAAAATCGATTTATTTATTAATTTTAGTGCTAATTTTACTATCTTTACCTTTATTATTTATTAATTTTACTTAATTTTTATTTATTTTTATATTTTTAATTTCAAATAAATACAAATGGCATCGATTCGAACGCAGTTTTTTGTTTTTTTTTGAAATTTTGAAATTTTGAAATTGGCTACTGTTCTGTCATAGTCATAAAGAGCGGCATAGAGAACAATCCTTGTATTTCAGTGAAACTACACTGAAGATGTAAAGTGACATCTATTACTATTAATATATACTACTTTATATTGTTTCATTTCACACATATTTTTATGTAATTCGCCTCAATGTATGCTTTATTGTATTACTAACTTTCATTTGAAAACAAATAATTGCAATAATTAGGCAATTAGAGAGACATTCAGACTAAAAATTCTAAAATGGCGACTCCGATTAATGTTGAGCTATCAGGTGACAAATAAAACTTCAATTTAGGGACTTAAATACTGAAATTTATTAAATAATTTATTATTTCCGATACTAAAAAAAACACAAAAAATAATTTTTTCGATCTGACAGATAAAAATCAGTGAAAAAATTATCAGATAAATCCGGTAAATAATCTCTCTGATCTCTCCGATTTCTCCGATATCAAAAAACAACACAGCCTATGTCTTCTCTTGAATTAACTTTGGGTTTCTTTGGCTTTTTATTTGTCGTTTAGACAGCATACACATTTCAAACAGTATTTTTGACAGTATATAGCAATGTCACAGTCGGCTTTCTTCAGTCTGTCTGCGTTATTAAATGTAAGGGAGGGTGACATAATAGGGAACTAACATCTTTATCTTTGTTAGATTTGGTTCAGACATTTTCGACGTCTGTTGTCAATTTGATTTTAAATTATCTCTCCAATTCGTTTTTAGGCAGTTTTTTTTGTGACATCCGTTTGATTTACAAAGAAAGTGTTAAAAGTTTTTTAGGCCTAACGGCTGCAGTTGATGCATTTTTATAGTAACTGAAGCAGATAAAACTTCGAAAACTTAAAAATTGTTTGTTGAAACGAATGAATGCATTAACTCATCAAAATGCGGACAGCAGCCTACAACCAAATTATGATAAAAAAGTGAAATCTTTCATTGCACCATAGCCCACTTTATGCAGGAGAAAGCCATCGGCTCTGTGAATGTTGTTTAAAATTTATTGGTTTAATCATTACAGATCGTTGAGAATTTATAAAAATAAAATCCAGATGTTTTAATTATTTATCTGACTCCCAACCTGTGATTCATTGTAAAACGGAGTAAAAATGTCGAACTTCCAATAAAAAACACAATACATAAGTTCATTTGAAATATCACTCGATAACCACAAATAAGAGAGACTAGCCCCAACTGAACTGCTGTTAATGCGCTTATATCTTGTTCAAATGAGACTATAAGTTAACTTGTGTTATCTTCGAGTGAGAGTGACCAAAACTTTATATTACCTACAGTAGTAGTTCAAATACAGAATGGGTTTAAAATCTGGCAATAAATACGTTAAGTGCTCGACTCTATATATGTGTAAGAATTAATCTGTACCTGAATCGTCTTACTTAACTAAAAAACTACTATTATCTGACGATCCACGTTTTTTTTATTCTATTGGTTGGTTGTCTTCGAATACTATAATTTTCAAAAGTTTATTTTGGTATCTTTAGCTAGATAAGTTGACTGAACTCTATTTAATGGAGAAAATTAACGACTAAGAAAATGGTTACCATTTGCGTGGTCTCAGTGTTAATCCACTGAAGACTGAAGTGGTTTTTTTTCCAGGAGGTATAAACTTCCTCTTTTCGACCCTCCAACTCTTAATGAAGTTGTTTTGAACATCGCAAACAAAGTGAAATTCTTAGGTTTTATCTTGGACAGCAAACTAAGCTGGAAGCCAAATATTATGGAAAGATTAAAAAGCTACGATAGCACTCTACTCTTGGAAAAATGCCATTGAGAAAGGATGGGGGCTTAAGCCCCATATTATACACTTGCTTTACACCTCTGTAGTTAGACCAATTCTAATGTATGGAGTCACGGTTTGGTGGCCCGCTTAAAGTACAGTGACGAACCAAAATTTGTTGATGAAAGTGGCAAGAACTACTGCCTTGTGTATTAGTGGTGCACTTAGAAGTACCTCTACTCAAGCACTGGAAACTCTCTTTCATCTGATCTCTCTGGATATCCTGGCCAAACAAGTAGCTGCAAGTACAGCTATAAGGCTTAAATCTATTTCTTTGTGGTCCTGTAACATTATGGGCCACTCGTCTATTCTTACGAACAAAGAAAATCCCAAATTTTTTGACTATACCATCTCGACATCATACCTTGAAATTAAATTTTTAGCTGATATTCTTTCCAGAGATGACTGGGTGAGTGGAAAGTTTCAAAGTCAGGTTTTATTAATTTCTTTACAGATGGATCGAAAATTGATGGAAAGGTCGGTGGTGGGGTTTTCTGTGAAGAAATAAATGTAAATCTCTCTTTCAGAGAGCTTATAGCAATCAAGGAAGCCATAGACTGGATGAAGTATCATGTAATATCTGCGAGAGATATTCGCATTTTTACGGATAGTCAGGCTGCAATTAAAGTTTTACAATCAGGCTATGTCACGTCGAAAGTAGCCCGGAACTGTCATCTCTTAACGAGATGACTGAACAGTTCAACATCCATTTTATTTGGGTGCCAGGGCATTTCAATATTACGGGGAAAATAAAAACCAATGAACTTGCGCGGCAAGGTACTATTTGCCTCTTATTACCATGCAAGATGGACATTGGAGTTCCACTTGCTACGTGCAAATTGCTCCTTAAAGAGGAAGCTTATAAAATTACAAAAAACAGATGGCAAATTGTACCTCTTGTGTAATCACCAGGTAGATTTGGCCTTATCTGGTCACTGTCTTATAGGTAAACATGCTTGTAGACTTGGCGTCTTCTCTCATGATTACTGTCGAAGTTGCAAGGACGAAGAAGAAGAGGAAACAATACTTCATTTGTTATGCACCTGTCTTTGTGTGTCTCAAAACAGACCCAAGTTTTTTGGAGCTCGTTTCCTAACGGAACTCAGCAATTTGAGCGTTAAAGATATTCACCGCTTCGTGAGAAGCTCAAACTGGTTTCAGTAAGGTAGTGCGGAGAAGATAATTGTGTGGTAAAGCTATAGACCACATGTATCTATGCCTCGTCCTTGTTGGACGGCCACCTTAACCTAACCTAACCTACACTGTGCAGGTTCTTACTTATTAAAGGCACATCAACCGTATAGTATTCAAATTAATTAAGGGATTCTTGTGAATTTTTAACTGTATGTGGCCACAAGAATAGGAATTAATTTTGAATAGGATACCGATTTGAGTATACCAAAACGTTTGAAACTGCATTGGCTAAATTCCATGCTGCCACCAATTTTGTTGGAGAAAGACTTAATTAACTTCGCTGAGTGACCACTAAGATCCAACGCGAAATTTAAAATTGGTCGAATCAAAAAGGTATCAATTGGTACTGATTTTTTAAAACTGCATTTTTCGAAACTGCATATTTCAAAACGGCATATATGTGATAAAATCGCTTAGGTAAAAATTTTAAAGAATTTTTTAAAACGGCATGCGTCGATGGAATGACCATCTTTATGAATTATAAATTAATGTTTCAATTAATTTTTAATATAAATTATTTCGGTGCCATCAGAAAAACTGAATTTTAATTGATAGCGAAATTAATTCATTTTTAATTATAAATTAATGAAAATATTTTTTATTTTTTTTTAAAAATCAGCCAGTCGACTTAAACTCTCCTTTAGCCTTCAAAATACTTTAATACTTTTTACATTCACACAAATTCATTCAACCGATTCACACAAGTACAGTATACCCCATCGGTGCATTGCATAGCTCCATGTCACCCTGTACAATGACATGAAAGATGGTTCGGGCCATGAGTTCTGCACAGCAATAGAGGGTAAAGTATTCCTTACAACTTCACTTTTGCATCCTGCTCCTATATATATTCGAACTCGGTACCTCCCACTCTAAGCGCCGCCGCTCTAACCACTACGCCACTCGCTCGGTAAAATATAATACTATTTTATAATCATAATCGGTTAATATTTCATTCCACCTATGCATGCCACTCTGAAATATTACTTTTTGAAATAGGCAATTTTGAAAAATGCCGTTTTGTACCATATGCAGTTTTGTACTTTATGACGTTTTGAAAAATGCCGTTTTAAAAAATGCAACTTTAAAATATGCAAACATGAACGGATCTCTTAAACGATAGTAGTCTATTACACTCGTCTGGTAGATGTTGCAACATTTTTGATGTTACTTCATCATAATATTATCCTGGCCCCTTTTTTAAATTTTTTTCATGACGCATATCAATATTCTAATATGGTTCCATATAAGCTTCCAATGGATCGCATCATTAATCGAACCATTTTCCACCAGCACAAACTATTTCCACTTACAAAGTTTAGTTGAAATAGCTTGCTTATGTGTCCAGCAAATAATTGGGTTTTAATGAATAACTTCTTGTCCATTCCCTATTGCTCTAGTGGTGAGTTAGTCATCCATATGAATAGAAGGTGGCAACCCCAAAAGATTCTATTTTATGGAATTTCCTTGTTACTTTTTAAAACTGAAGATCTTTCTAACAGTTTTGATTGGTAACGTTGCTTTTTTGGCCGCATATTTTAATAGATCTATAAAGTAAGTAACTGTTCAATCTAATTTATTAGTGGTCTTCAGTGATAATTTTAGGTCATATTTCTTAATCAAATGAACTTGCAAAAGACGTTTGTACTTCGATTAGTAAGTATGGCAGTTCTCGTTTTGCAATTTCATTGTGACAACAATGGGTGTGCGATCTAAAGGCAACTAATAGTCGGATTGAACCTTTAACGATGCTCTTGGAGCTCATAAGTTCAAGTGGTACCTGTTTACTACCCTATTGTAAAGCAACCGCGTAAAAGCCGGGTTTCCCCGCAGATACTAGATCTGTATCATAATTATTAGGTTTAAACTGATTGTTCACGGAAATTTCTTGGTAGTTTTTCTCTTTCATTCCGTCTCAAGTTCTGTTGGCTTTTAAATGATACATATAAGAGACGGTCTCTTTAATTGGCAGTATGATTACCTTCACAATTACTTCACATGTTCAGTGCAAATTTATTTCTATTCCTGTTACAATTTTTGGTGTCATGCTTCATTGTATCTAAGTTCTTGGCCCTTGTGGTCAATGCCACAAAGGTAGAACATTTAAACAATTCTTCAACCTCTGTTCTTCTCCTTAGTAACCTTGAAACATTGGATCAGAGATTTTCTTGGTGAGATTTCATTGATGAGAATAATTACAACTCTTGACGCGAAAACCTTTCAAGACATGTTTTATATGATCTACTACTGCTTTGACGCCTTTAATTACTAATCTAATACCTTTAGAGCTTTTAAATTATAGTATGATTTGGCTTTCTTCTCAAAGAGAAGCCGATACAATTCGTCTAACATCCTAATTTGGAGGCGAGTTTTAACTACATATACAGGGTGGCTGAGACCAAGTGTTACCAAATGAAAACGCTGTAATTTTTTTAATTTTGATTATTTTTTATTGAAATTTCGTGGAATATGTTGAAAACATATTACATTTTATGAAAAACATGTTACTGCTCGATATGACCTCCTTTGGCTCTGATTATTTGATTCAGTCTTCCATAGAAAGCATTGCATGCTGACCGAACGTGGGCTTGCGGAATTTTATTCAATTCTCGAACAAGAGCTGACTTCAATGCATCAACACTTTCGTATTTTTTAGTGGACACCTTACTCTCCAAAATGGACCATATGGAGAAATCCATGGGATTCAAGTCTGGTGAATATGGTTGCCATTCTTTCGACGAAATCAGCCTCGGAACGCAATTTTGTAAAAATTGCTGTATCGCTCGAGATTTGTGTGACGGTGCCAAGTCCTGTTGGAATGTCCAACGGTTCGTACCAAAGTGTTTACGTGCCCAAGGTAGCAAAGTATCGTTTAGGATCTTTTGGCGATACACCTCTTGGTTTACCTTGACTCCATGTTCAATGAAAACCAGAGGAGTGCGTCCATCAGGTGGTGATTGCTTGCGCATGGCAACTCTTGTGTCCAAATTATCGTTGGACTTGTGCTCTAACCAAACACGATCATTTTGTTTATTCACATACTGTTGAATGGTGAAAATTTTCTCATCAGAAAATACAATTTTTGGAATCTCATCACGTTCAGCCAATGCCTTTAATGCTCGCGTTCTTTCAAGCGTTACTTTTTTTGTGCCTCCGTAAGATCTTGAACTTTTTGTATCTTGTAGGGCTTCAAGTGTAGTTCATTTTTCAATATGGTTTGAATGGTGTACCGTGAAACATGTAGACGTGCGTCTAATTGAGTGGCACTTTGACGAGGATTTCGTTGGATTCGTTTCTTCACCTTTCGTATCATTTCTTTTGATGTTGCTGCCTTTTTAGGACCGCCTCTGTTGTGTTTAGCGATGCTACCAGTTTCGTTGTATCGAGTTATGGTTCGATACACAAACATTTTATTCACATTCAAATGCTGGAGCTGACGAACTATTGCTGTTTGTGAATTTCCATCCATATACAGTGCAATTACACTATTACGTTTGAATTCCATTACGATTTTTTTTATTAAGATATTAATTTAGAACAATTATTTGTTGACCACATGTAAACAACTAACCAAACTTCAATCTGTCAAAAAATTAACGCGCGAAAATGACAACTACACAAATGACAGCTGAGTAAAGTCAGTAACATTTGGTCTCAGCCACCCTGTAGTTTCTTTTTTGAGTTCAGAAATAAAAAAACACCTTTACTGATTATCTTTAGGTCATTTATTAATCTATTACTTGCTTTCACGCAGGTAAATTGAGGGAAACTTTTCGTTCTTGTGCTTTTCCTTATATTTATCAGTAGGGTCAGGCTTAGCGCCAATTGTAAATCTTTTAAATCTTAGTACACCAACTAATATGGATGAGGCTACAGTGACGTTAAAGATGTTTTGGAGTGGGGCTGCAAAAAATGTTACACCCGTCGTTAATGTTATTGAGAAAGTTTACAAAATCTAGATCTTCTTTATTGAAGTGGAAGCTAAATCGCTCTATTAAAACTTTAAAAATTGCATTAATAGGAGAACAAAACCAGAGTTTAACGCTTTATATAAATAGATCGATTGCTCTTTGTGGAAGGCAACGAAAAATATAAAAAGGACAATTAATTCCAATCCCCCGATTAGACTGGCAAGTGGAAATTTGGCAAGAAGCTATGAAGAAAATGTATTAGCATCTCATCTAAAGGAAGGTTTTCATCCACTATTCACAGTAAATAATTAAATTATCTTACCCCTAATTAATTTTTAACGATAATAAATCATAAAGCTATTATGACATTAAATATTTTACCAAATTAAATTATGTTACACCCACCGCCCCTATAAAAAATTTAAACTATTTCAATTTACGTTAGAACTTGTTGCACACTCAAACCATTTCGATTAAAATAATTTATCCAATTTTCATTTCTTTGTTACAATTTTTTTTTTTATAATTTCAACATGCGATCAGCAATTTTATGAAAATCTTTTTCACAACTTGGAAAAACTTTGACATTGAAAAATTTCAAAACGAATTAAAAGTTTTAAAGCGATATCATAAAATGCAATCGTGTACAAAAAATCAATAGATTTCTTGTTGTTGTAATGCATGTAATGTAAATTGTTTCGTTTATTTCCAGGATCGATACTACACAACAAAACGATTTAATATATATTGAAGGATATACAAGGATATCATCGAACATGTAATAAATTCTATAGTTGTTGGGTTTTATTTAAAATCAATTTCAACACGCCTCTGTTTCTATGTCGATAAAATATGTCCAAATATACTGTCGAACACATTAGACTATGACATGGTTTACCCCGACGATGGTGTTAGACAGTTACCACGAGGCAAGCAATAAAGTAAACGATATGATGAAAGAAAATAATACGTACGATAAACGTGAAATAGTTGCCGAATGGCATGTCCCACTCGACGGCCATATATATAAAATTGAATTTGAACATGGGACAACGACGGGGAAACGCGTCATATGGATTGATGAAAAGGAAATTTTACGTCGTGACTGGATGTTTAAATTGGTGGGTGATGATTTTTTTCATTTAAAAGAAACGCGCTGTATTATAAATGTGGATCCAGCACCAGGATTTCGATATGTGTATGAATTGTTTGTTGACGGTAAGCCATATAAACAATTCACCGAGCGGCAGGCTAAAGTGCTTAAAAGTTGGGAAATTAAGACGAACAATGATAAACAGTATCTTATTGTTTTGGAAAAACATACACTTAATATATGGGTGAATGGTAAATTAATTGAGGAGGAGGTGAGGTATTTTTTTTACAACTTGTTAACAGACAAATGTATTAATTTTCTTAATGTTTCTAACTTTAGGGTGAATTTGTTGAAAATGGTACCGATACCGAATTCATACTAGACGATAATAAATTTGTGTTAAAAGCACGGGCAAGTGATATTCCGCGACAAGGAATTTTGCACACACTTTATGTGAACGATGAACTAGTGTTTGAAAGTGGTGTGGCACCAAAAACTTAATTATTTAAATTTGAATAAATTTATAGACGTTCAATATAACCAAATGTATTAATTTTCCGACATTGTTGATTGCAGCTTCAATGCGTTGAATGCGACTAGATAAGACAATCTTGTATCAACTAGCCCGCACCATATCAACAATCCAAGTTAATCCATCATTTCTTTTACATCGTTGCAATATCCAGTCTATCCAGTCTAACCACACAGATATCATCTGCATATGCCAGAGCTTTGGTGGGCTAACGGTACAAGATGATGTCCTGAGGTGTTCATTGATTGTGTACCCTTAACTTAAAGGCCTTATGACTTCAACCTTCTATAATTCTAACTTTTTTCGTTACAAATTCACTTAAATATCCGAAATATTACACAATTTTGGCAGGCGAACCATCATGGATTTCATGAGTTCTCGGGACATTTTAACTTTCCGAAATATTTCTTAATTTTGACAGGCTTACACCATCATGAATTTCACGAGTTTTTGGAACCTTTTAACTATCCGAAATATTCCACAATTTTGACAGACTAATTACCATGGATTTCATGAGTTGTAGGAACGTTTTAACCTTCCGAAATATTCCTCAATTTTGACAGGTTTTCCATCATGATTTTATGAGTTTTTGGAACATTTTGACTTTCCGAAATATTGCTCAATTTTGACAGGCTAACCACCATGGAGTTCATGAGTTTTTGGAACATTTTTATTTTCCGAAATATTCTTCAATTTTGACAGGCATATCACCATGGATTTCATGAGTTTTAGGAACATTTTAACCTTCCGAAATATATCACAATTTTGACAGGCTTTCCATCATGATATTATAAGTTTTCGGGACATTTTAACTCCTCGAAATATTCCACCATTTTGACCGGCTAACCACCATGGAGTTTTAGGAACATTTTAACCTTCTGAAATATTCCTCAATTTTGACAGGCTTTTTATCATGATTTTCATAAGTTTTTGGAATCTTTTAACTATCCGAAAAAACCTCAATTTTGACAGACTAACCTTCATAATTTTATGAGTTTTTGAAACCTTTTAACTATCAGATATATTCCACAATTTTGACAGGCTAACCACCATGAGTTTCATGAGTTTTAGGAACATTTTATAGTTATTAGGAATATTCCACAATTTTGACAGGCTAACCACCATGAATGTCATTAGTTTTTAGAGAACTTAAACTTTCTGGAAGGAATTGGATTGCGTGTTACCATTAAAGATATAAAACTAATCGGTACACATCCGATATTAATGAGATTCAAGGAAATCTGACTCAAACATCCAACATAAGCTCCCAAAAATAAATATTGCTCCATTTTTCGGTAGTTACATAGAATGGCAATCATTTTTAATCTGTTTACATCCATCATCCATGAAAACCCGAATCTCTATCCATCTCAGCTTTCCTATATTTGAAAGGAATCTTTAGGGATGAAGCTGCAAACCTTTTAAAATATTTGCAAATTTTAATGTTAGTTATATGGAAGCACTCAACTAATTGAAAACGGGGTATGGCAAAAAGCAGTATTCGTTTTAAACATTTTTTAAGAGTTTCACGGAAATACCAAATATTTTCAATCCAACTTATCAATAAATTCGGAGTATAATGGACACTGCTGATCAAGTGTGGCGTTAGCTCAAAGCTGTAGGACCTCAAGCCGAATGGTACTCGAAAATGAACACAGCAGAGATAAATGTGCTACGGAAACTGAAGACATTGAGTTCCCAACCTTTCAAGCTTTAATTGAGTTCCTCATGAAACGAGGTGATCCCTTGGAGGCAGCAAAAGGTTATTATCGCAGATTGATCACCCAAGTAAAAGTTGTACCAAAAACTCTTACCGCTTTTTATTGGGACTACAACGTAAAAATGGAAAAATCAACATCAACATAGGCCTTGCTAATCAAAAGTTAATCACCACAGAGATCGTTGATGTAATTACTTCCCTTTACCTCAACATTTACATCAAAAGTGTCTGCATACATTATTTCATTCATCACCAAGATTAAATCAATTCAAAAGGTCGATTTGTCGTTACTAATTATTAATCCAATTTGACAATCCCATTAGCAGATATCGCAATATATAGTCCGTATCAAAAATCGATTTACTTATTGCTGCTGATTAATTTTTCGAAATCCTAATACCAGAGCAGTTAAAACATCAAGACAATAATATTTATACTAACAACACTTCGACTGGATTTTGACTGGTAAGCCTGTTCAAGCAATCTACCCAAAGTAATATACGATTATTATTAAACGAGTCTTCACATTCCTAGCTATTGTCAACTGACAATAGCTGGTAATGTGAAGACTCGTTAAATAATGCTCCCCTACCGCTGCCTCTGGAAAACCAGGATTGTGAAGTTTCAGACCACCACAAAATTATCGGATAACCATTTAGTGGTGATATTGCCTTTTAGATCGTATAGATGGTCATTCAATGAATCGTTGGGTATTGCCGTCAAGCGATTGCATTGCATGAAAGAAAATTGTAAGAGTTATATATCTGCCACATCACGGAGTTCGAAAAAAACATTCACCACCACTAAAATCACCTTTCATCCTAAAAGTCTTTTTTATTGTTTTTTTTAAATACATTTTAATCTATGTAATCTGTTTTGGGGCCGAAGCTCTCCGAAATCTCTCACGGTTAACTTAACGTCCTACTTTACACCGTCGCTAGCCAAATCGAGGACGCACGAATACAGTTTCGCTTTAAATTACCATCTGCACATTGCATTGCTCCAACCAGCTTGTACTGGCATGACTGCTAGTTTGGCCCATGGATTCTGCACTCCAACGGGGATTATAGTTGTGTTCATTGTCATAACCGATCGTAATCAGGTAATGAAAACTCCCTTTTGCAACCATCCCCCGTTGGGATTCGAACCCGGCACGTCCCATCCCAAACACCGCAGCTTTAACCACTGCGCCAAAAATATATTTTAACATCTGATTACGCATAGTATAAATACATATAGTACTACCATCATAAGAAAAAAAGAGTATACCCATTGATGTTCCAAATGTCGGGTCGATAGAATATCGTCAACATTTAGTATAAATATACGACATTTAGGCGATTATATATATACAAATATTTTGATAATTTTGAAACGATACCAGTAGTGACATCTACCTCGTCAATGAGCTAACATACCATGGTAGTACTATATGTATATTATGGATTACGGTAAATAAAATAAATTATTTCAATACAAATAATAGTTTTATTAATTCTAACAATATTTTATTACAATATATCATTATACAAATTGAATATACATTGTAAGGACAAACGTCAATAAGGAAAGTCAATCGATTGACTCAAATTTGATTGATTGCAACATCATGAGGATACTGACTATTATGATAAAGTAAATTTGGTTGTTCTTTCGAATGCAATTTTTTGAAAATCATTTAAATGACATTACAAAGTCTTATTTGTTCCTAATTTCAGTTCTTTATACGATACGATCTATACATTATTATAATATTTATCTAGTTTTAAAACAATAGTTTTTAAAAATAATTTTGGTAAAAAATAAAAATTCAACCGAATTCACTTCTTATATGTGAAAACTAATATGTGCCCATATTTAAATTCCTTTCGCTGCCCCATTAACAGCTGCAATCGGTTTCACGCTTGCTGCACCATTCACTCCAGTAAATCCGTTGGCCGTGGCACTACATGATTTGGATACACTACCATTTTGCGATTTTAATTTTTTCATCGGTGGCTCACTTACTGTTTCGAAATCAAACTGAAATTTGGTAAGGTTAGTTAAGTCTGATTTATATAAACGTATGCGACAACTTACTCTATGTTCCAGTGCCATATAAGAATTTGGAGGGAGTCCAACGCATGCCCTTAAAATATTTTCAATCGCTGCACGTTGCCTGAACAATGAATTTATCACGGGAGCACCTTTTGGCACCAACGGCGCTTTACATAAATAACTTAGTACCGATAAGACTGAGCTAAACTGTGTGTATCTTGCTCCAGCTTCATCTCGTTTTATTGATATTCTTGAACATAGTTCACCAAGTATGACTAAATCTAGTATAAGAGGTGAAGCTAACAGTGAATCTTCACACGTATTATGAATAACCAGTGTATTGTGTCCTCCCATCATAATTTCACTTGTGTACTCGTCCATTGCACGTTTACTGTCACCAACATACGGTACATATTTAATAACCACAACATGGTCGGGATGTTCGTTTTTATCATATAAAATACTATTCGAGTTAACCACATCATCGACCACATTACTTTTTGAAATTTCTTTGGAACGGAATTGTAGTGGTGCTGATAAATTAAAACCATCGTTGTTCCCCAAATGATTATAGCTAACAATTGAAACGGGTTTGATGCCAGCACCAACCAAAAAGTCTACAAGTACTGATTTGATTTTAGTTTGTCCCGATTTAAAATCATCGCCTGCGATATGTACACCATGATGTTCCGCCATCTCGATTACACCAGGAACAAAAGTGTTTTGTGGTGAACCATTAATGTAGGTGCACTAAAATCATAAAATTAACACAATTATATAAATAGTTTAAGAGAGAAACAAATGAATCAACTTACGCCTTCTGAAATACTGGCCATTGCAAAAATAGTCGACGGTGAAATCTCCTTTTTGTTATCCTTTAACGATTTTTCCAATTCCGCCATTGTTGAATTTAAACCAGGTTCCACTTCAGAAAATCGTTCCGTATTAGCTGTCCACAAAACAATAACTTTATCGACACCCGACGTCTTTTTAAAATCGTTAATATCTCGACGAATTTGTAAAAATTGTTCATATCGTGTGCCCGAAATTGTATTATTGGCACGTGCCTCTTGATTCGCCGCAATAAAATCCGAATCGTAAATTGATGGACGTGGTTTCATCTGTGCCATTTGTTTATACACTTGGTCTTGAAGTGCTACTTCCAAAACTTCGGCCCGTCGCATTGATTCGCCTAAATTTAACGAACTTATATCCCATCCATCAACGATAATATCATCGGGATTCACCATTGGGACAACCTTATTCATACCAATATAAACATCTTCACCATTTTCATCACTGCCCAATAGTACGGTCGATGCTTGGGTGATTGAACCATACCAATTTGATTTTTGGACACCACGTTTTGTACGCCATTCTAAATTTTGACGATTTGCTAGTAGAGCGGCTGTTAATGTTGAACCATTATTACCACCCCAACCGACGAGCATCAAACCTAATTTGGGAACTTTGCGTTCCGTACGAATTTTTAATGTGGTCGTTTCTGGATGCACCTGCAAAATAAAATATTATATTAATTTTGATACTTTAGATAAGAACACACCTGTTCGTTTTGTGGTTTTGAAATGTCACGTGTCTAACTACTGTTCGATGTAATTAATTATCGTTATCGAGCGATAAGTCTATAATTAGTTTATGCTGCTTCGTGTTATTTATTTTTAACGTTTTATTATTGTATGGATGCAACCATAGATTATTGTATCCAAGACAGGGTTGGTTCTCCACTGGGTAATTCAATAAAACCCAAAAATTATCATAGCAATTGACCGTGATAATTTGTAATGTCAAAAATTTGTTTTCACAAATTTCGGACACAGTCTTAAAGGGAAATTTGAATATAGATACCCGCAGTCAATTAATACAACTATTTGATTCATTGAAATTTGGCCAACCAATACTTATTTTTTCAGATGGTTAATACACTAGTTTGCAAACTAAACAACATCAACAAATAATTCAGTCAATCAAGTAGCACCTGAATTATTCAAAGATGTCAAAGATTACCTCAAACAATTTTTCAGTGGTGAAGATTATAAATATCCTGTGAATACATAGTTACAGGATAAAGAAGAAGCAGCCGTCCAATATAAATGGTGTGATTAAAAAAACACGTTATGTGCTAGGAATTAACGGATTCTGCAAAAATGAGCTTAGAGTTTGATAAAAACACACTTAAAATCAAAACGAACAGCGCGGAGGTTCGTAATAAAGTGAGATAAATCAAAAAACAACCTAATGAGAGCATAAAAATGTTCCTACTATATTTGCAAATAAAGTAACCTTGAAAGATGGAAGATGAGCCATTTTTAAATTTAAGTAACCGAAGATGCGAGGTTAAGATGCACATTATTATGATGAACGAAATTCCAAATGTACAAATACCAAGAAGACTGTCTCCACTAGAAGCAAACATAGTGAAATCATAAAATGATGATTGGTGAAGGAGTTGTTCGAGTCAGTAAATCGAACTATGCAAGTCTAATAGTATCGGTGATCAAGAAGGATGAATCGAAGGGACTGTGTATAGACTACCGTAAAGTGAAAAAGAAAGTAGTAAAGGACAGGTACTCTGTGTCGTTATGGGTCATCAAATAGATAGACTGTGAGATGCTAGGATCTTAACCACTTTAGAACCCGAAATGGGTGTTTCTGTGTTCCATTTGCAGTGGAATCAAATAAGGTTTCATTTTGATATAAAAAAAACGAGTATTTTTTGAGAGAAATCAATGAATGTTTATTTCATTGTAAAGGGGAAGGTATGCGATTAACATTTGAAAACGATATCAGCCAAATGGCCGCCACAACTACGCTTGCAGCTCCTTAGCCTTTTCATGAAATTTTCCATGACCAATTCACACATGCGGCTGTATGTCCTCGATAACTTCACGGATTTCATCTTTAAGGCCGTGCATCTAATGAAAGAACTAATGGATCGATTTTTGCGTGATCAGTTGCCGAAAGACCACTTTGATCAATTGACCTTCTGAAAACAATGTAGAGAGCGGATCGAGAAGACGTTTTTGTTTGATGCCATCCAGCAAACGAATATGGACGAAGATAAAGTCTTGGCTTTGGCTTTTTCGTTATTAACAAAATTGAATACTGATCTAGGTGTGTATAAAATAAAGTTACCAATAGTGGAGTATTTTTGGCGCAATACAATATGTCGACAATTTACTGATTTTGTCAAACGATCAAAGTTCCAAGGAGCACTTGAAATCGTGCTTGATTGAATCTCTTGAACTCAAAGATATATGAGCTATTCACGTTTTAGGTTTATTTATAATTCATGACAAAACTTTTATAAGACAAAAAGGCCTTTGTGAATCTGGTTTTGAAGTGCAAAGTAGATTTAATAGCAATCCAGGAAAGGCGCACTGGGCAGTAGTATTTAAAAAGAACAGCAGGAACCAAGTTGGAATTTAGCCATAGTTTTAGGTTGGAGAGAAGATTTGAATTTAAAGCGATCCTTACTGGAACAACTGTCAAGCAAATTTTTAGACGGAAAAAGCGTTAATGGTTAAATGCTGAAGTCTTAAAAGTACAACAACCCAGAAATGAGGAAAGTTTTCGTAACTTCTTTATAAGAGTCAACGGACTTTACCATACCTTCAGACCTAGGTCTATTGGCATTCAGAACCAGGTTGGATATCTTCGTGTTGACATAGATGCAGTTCTCGAAACTGAAATAATTCACACTGGCCATGCAGAAACTTAAAACCTGTTTTTTTCGGGTTGATTGCATTAATTCCGAGATGTCGATATTCCGAAGGAATATATTTAGGAACTTTAGACCTTATTCAATTAGTATGGTAAAGCGAAGTTATACCTGATAAATAGAAAGAAGCCGCGTTGTGCCCTATCCTTAAAAGAGGACATCTCTCAAAATTCAAAATATATTAATTTGGCTCTCCTTTGCACAGCATATAAATTACTGTCTTACATAATACTGAAGATAATCTCTTCCCTGGCGAAGGAAGTTGTAGGTGAATACCAGAAAGGATGTTGTCTGCATCGGTTAGTCACTGATCAAATTTTTTTTTGCTGACCTCAGGTGCTCCTGAATGTCTAACAAGCTTATGTGACTCAATCCATCGGGGTAGCTTATGGTTTGCTTTGCGATGTCTGGGAAAACCTGAACAATATGTAGGTTTTCGCAAAATGACAGTAGTGCTGTCACACTATTGTATCGAAGTTGAGAACAAGCTCTCAAGCATTTCTACAATCACCCGTGGTGTATGGTAAGAGATGCTCGGTTCCTGTTGCTCTCTAATCTCATGTTAGAATTTATCTTTCGCAAAAGTGAAACATATCGAGACACCATCTTGTATCGTCAGTTCAAACAAGTTCTGGCATAGGTAGATGATATCGGTGATATTAAACTAATGGCAACAGTATTTCAGAACACTAGATCTACTTAAAATATATGATTACTGGACAGTAGAGGTGATGACACATTTGAATGTGTGACTTTTTTCCACACTTTGGGTCTCTTGTCACTTATAGTAATTTTGTGGAAATGGATATTTAAGTGCTTCTTGTCACAAATAACCGCGTGCATTGTATGTCTTTGT
Organism: Tipula confusa; assembly: GCA_963556175.1. NCBI lineage: Eukaryota > Metazoa > Arthropoda > Insecta > Diptera > Tipulidae > Tipula > Tipula confusa. Next base: position 78,998,335 of record OY744476.1, read on the forward strand.
ATGCATTTTTTGTGTTGATCAGACCCATTTTCATATATAAGTGTAAGGATTGGACCCTGATAGATGGATTTGAGATGGTTAATGACATTCGAGAAAAAAAGCATGCGCTTGATATATGTCCCCAAACACGACTATGACGACAATAATCGAGTTTTATTCAACTAAGAAACCAACACACCCATCTCGTTTGTTGTATGTATACTGCGTTTGTTACGCCAGAAGGTCAATACGAATTTTGTAAATTGTCCATTTGGGCTCGGCAATTCACCAGCCGCATTTCAACGTTTTATATATGAAATTTTTAGGTTTTTTTTGTCAATGGAAAGAGTCGTCTGTATTTATATGGATGACCTAATAATTCTATAGATAAAGATGAAATAAAGGGAATTTTTTAACTCACGACCGTATACTTTAAAGAGACTTTGTGCTTGTATTAGGGGACCATTCTAACAAGAAATGAACGTTTAAAAGAGCCTTTCACCAAAGTACCCTGTTTTGGAAAAACTGCTATATCTCTAAAACTAATAACTAAAAATACAATACACAATATTATACTTGTTTAGGAAATTAACAAATGTTGAATCGAATAATCTATAGTTCAATCACAATACCAAGTGGTAAAGGTCATTACCGTAATCCACGTATAACACAGGAATGGATTACCAATAGCATGCAGAGCATTTCTTGACTATGGGTTGCAATTACATTTCATAACAAAAGTTTTGGCCAATCGATTAGGAGTTAAGCGCTTTAACATGGTTAACTATATCGCTGGTATTGTTAACTGTATAAATGCAAAACAACGCACGATTCTTTCTATTAATTCTCGCTGCCGCTAATTCTGTACTAAAATTAAATATCCATATTGCCTAGAATCACTGGATATCTACCAAGTAGCTATATTAATATTTAAAATGGCTTTTCCCGCATAACAAAGAATTAGCAGATCCCAAATTCAACTGTCCACAACTAATAGACATTTTGATTGTGTGTTTTGATTTTGACTGCTCATAGCTATGTTAACAAGACAAATGAAATTCAACGATAATATGCTAGAATTACAAAATACAGCCTTCGATTGAATCATCGCAGGTTGAACTATGAGGCCACAGACAAACCGACTGTTCCTACCCCATCACTAGAGCTTTTACATCATTCCTGCATAGCAAGAGGTTCTAACTATTAGGCGGACTATTTTATCAGATCTAGCTAAGATGTTTGATCAATTGGGCCGGATAGGACCAGTGATAATTTTGGGGAAATTTTTCATCCGTAGTTGTGAAAATTAAAAGCTCAGCTTAAAAAAACAGCTTACAAATTTCTCGTGACATTTCGACATTTGGAACAATCGAAAATGAACAACTACATGCATTGTCCGATATAGTAACGAGGTTGCGTCTGGAAAGTCAGTCTACCCTCTGTTGATGATACTCTATGATGTGTTGGTGGTGAAATTAGAGCAACGTTTATTCAGCGCAACATGTACTAAATATTGGTATCAAAATCCACCGATATTGTCAGTAGAAGTATGCTTCCAAGTCACCTATGCAAGGAAACGATTTGGTTTCGTGGTCCATAAGCCAGAACGAGAGTCTTCGTCTAACTTAAATAAATGTGTCATCAGTACTGATAGTCTAGAGCAACAGAAACAATAGGCCATTGAAAGTGGATGAATTAGATAGCGCACTGTAATAGCACTTGTAAAGAACTACAGAAAAATAAAACAGTTGATCGAACGACTCGCATTCCCATCTTCCTTACAAAGTAATACATCAACACCTCATACACAAATATGTTCCTTTCACTTATATGTTAATGTTTTATTTACATGTGAAACATATGCACGCTCCACCACAAGTATTACTGGCTATCAGTAAACGGCGGTTTTGGTCAATTGACGGAAAAATAATAGCTCTTCGGACCATGACCATCAGCAATTGCATTCGCTGTTTCAAAACAAAGCCAATCAGTATCTAGTAACTCATGGAAAACCTACATGCAGAGCAGGTACCACTTGTTTCTTGTATAACATCAAATCCAATTAAGGAAAATACATCTTCAATACAAATTGAGCATTAATCCACAGAAAATATTGTGTGGCTTTGAAATTGTTATCGTTATGGCTTATATTTTTTCCATTTTGTTTCGTTTTGAGCAAATTATTTGGCAGAAGATCCAAAAAAGTAGATTAACCGTCAAATATGGAAATTCTGAAGCATTCATTAAATGAAGTCAATTACTACTCGAGTCTCAGTAGCATGTTTAAGGACAACGATTTAAAAAATATAAGTATAGTTGGCTTAAAAACTAGAAAACTTGCTATTTGAATGTAAGCCTCAGATATAATCGCAAAATTTAGACAGTTAAGATACAAAAAAAAATACGAAAAAAACACACGAAGTATTTTCATTTGTTTATAGTGAACTAGAGAAATTGTTTCAGACAGTGATAGAAGCTTATCAACGAAGTTGAATACTGAAAAGTATCAATAGTTTTTTTATGGGAGCAAACAGAGTCAGTATATAAAAGTTATGGCAAACTTGTTCTAGGGAAGAAATAATAACAAATTTACAAATTAAAGATTTTAAAATACTAGATTTTAAAAAACAGAACATAAGGAAGGATGCCAAATCTTTAGTAAAAAGGGATTCCCTCTTTTTATGCTTGTGTTTGATAACAAAAAGAATTTTTCACGCCTATCACATTATAAACAATTTTGCGGTCAGGATCCGAGATGTGTAACATGTTCAGGCAAACATATAACTCAGGTATGCACAGTAGGTTTAATGTGCTAAGCAAGTACAAAAATTAAAAATTAAAACACAAAAGCAGTGTGCAGGTGCCAATAAAAATGTCTCTGCTGTTGGAATATTAATTGTAGCGCCTTAATGAAATAATACGTTATGCTGCAATGGCAAGTACCACAGCATACAAAATAAGAAGATACTTAACATAACATACACAAACTGAATGGATGTTAAACTGAATTTAGAACGTTTGGACGATTCAAGCAAGTCATTTGTTTGTTGTTCGTAATTAATTAAAAATGGTACCATACTCGACGGCGAAAACAATTGCCAAGGAAAACTAAAAAAAATGCAAAATCTGCAAGTGATTTGTTCGCGAATATGTTTCCTGTTTGTTTGTTTGTTTGTTTATTTCTATGCAATCTGTTTTGGGGCCGAAGCTCACCCAACTCTTTCGCGGTTAATTAACGTCCTACTTTAAGCCATTACTAGCCAAATCGAGGACGCGCGAATACAGGTTCGCGTTTCAAATATCCATCTGCACATTGCATTGCTCCAGCCAGCCTGTACTGGCAGGGACGATGGTTCGGCCCATGAATTCTGCACTCCAACGGGGGGTCATAGTTGTGTTCATCGTCATCACCGATCGTAATCAAGTGATGAAAACTCCCTTTTGCAACCCTCCCCCGTTGGGATTCGAACCCGGTACCTCCCGTCCCAAACACCGCAGCTTTAACCACTGCGCCAATTGCTCGGTAATATGTTTCCTGACATACGTCATCCAGGTATTTTGACGAAGATACGAAATATATATCAAGCATAAAAAGAGGAAACGAGAAAAATATGTGAAAAACGAAAATGCAGAAGTCGATAGTTTAGCTGCAGCAACTCAAAATCCTCATAATGAGCTTAACCTTAATAAATAGTAGACAAATTGCTCGAGGTTCTGGAATATTAAAAACAAGTATTCACCGTGTATACTTGTCAATATGTACATATATTTATCCCTATCACATACGCTAGTCAAATCAGTACAGCCAGTTAAAACGGCCAGTTAAATAGGTACAACGTGCATTATTGGGCTATCAGAAATCATCGATGGTTACATGATTAATCAACGTCAATGGAATCTTAATGTTTTAGGCCGAACTTCATTAATAAAAAATTTTAATGGGGGAAAAGTATACAAATTTTTTGGAGAATATTCTTTCAGTTATGCGCACGAAGATTTACTGCTTCAACAAATAAGAAATATTTGCTTCCAACATGATAGTCATCCAGCATATAAATCTCATTATTTTCGAGCAGTATTAAACCGAATGTATGTCAATCGAAGCATTAGCCGTGGAGGAAGCGTAAATTGGTCCGCACTCTCTCCTGATCTAACATCACTCGAGTTCTTTCTCTGGGGGCTATTAAAAGGCATAGATGCACCAAAACTTAACGAAAAATATGTGACAGCAAATTATTGATGCTTGCACCAATATTATTTATGTTTGAGCCAAAAAAAAAGCATAGTTCATATTTATTTAAAAAGTTAAATTTGACCGCTTGTATTATTATTATTACCAATAAATATAACACCATCCTGTGGCTCGCTTTAACTTGCTACACGTTAACTTGGACGTAAATTGTTTTTTCTAGGACACGCATTTTTTGAGATATGTACATATTTGCAAAGTTCATCTTAGGTTCGACACGTGAAATAGCATGCGCAGACACTAAACAATTTATTTACAAAAAACAACGGTTGTTTTGTTCATAATTTTTTTGTTACAGTTCCGAATAGTATGCCTTTCCAATGAAGTTACTTTTATCAACTTTTTTATGTTTTGTCAAATTAAAAAATTGTTTTAAAAAATTCTTTTTGTTTTCCAAAAAATTTTGTTGATTTTTTGTGACTCTGGCGGAAAAACAATGTACTATAGGAAGTTAACCAACTATCAAAAATTTTTGCGACACTAATGCAGATTCTTAACACGTATAGGATTATTCAAAATAGAAAAGTTTTTATCAATTGCTTTACCATGTAAGTCATGTTTATTAAAGAATGCACGAAATAAAATGTCGAGTGCTAAAATAGCTGTTTTGTCAAAAATAACACAAAATGATTAAAATAACATTGAACAAAGTAGCTACTTAGTTTTTCAATATAACTAAAATGTTTTAGTTACAGTTTAAACATTTTTTCTCAACATTTATCTAGTAGTCCGAATTAAACAAAATTTATTGTATAAAAACGAAAAACATTTTGTAATTCATATTAGTTGGACAATAATACTCAATTTATAATTAAAATGTCAGTAAATCGGGCTGTTTATTTTTAAAGTGAATATGCAGAAATGCAATTAAATTATGGTGTTTGTAATGGCAATGTTCGAGCTGCTGCAAGCATATACCAGATACACTTTCCCAATCCCAGAGTATTTTAAAAGTATTGCAAATTCATGCATCGAATGTGAGAGCTGGGAAATCTCTGCAGCTTGATACAAACGCGATTATCAAGAGGTTCTCGGGAGTGCCACGGTCTGCGGAGCATCGTATTTTAAAAAGTAATAAGTTGCACCTTATCATGTGTAACGTGTAGAAGATCTTTTATTCGCTGACCATATGCAAAAAGGGTAAAATTTTGTCGAAAAATGCTGCGTCGCAACCAAGAAAATCCACAAATATTTAACAACATTTCATGGAGCGATGAAGCATGCTTTAAAAGGGTGAGAATACTCAACATCCTCAATTTGTATTATTGGGCCAGTGTAAATCCAAAAGCTGTGTGGTATAGTAAATTCCAACATCTATTTGGAGTAAACATGTGGGCGGGAGTAGTTGATGGAAAATTGATTGGTCCATTTGAGTTACCACGGCGGATCACCAGGCCGGCCTATCTAAGTTTCCTACAAAATAACTTGAATGGATTACTTGGTGACGTGTCGTTACAAACACATCGAAATATGTGACTGCAACACGATGGAGCCCCCCGCACTATGTACAAATAGGGCGACAGCACCTCAACATAAATTATCAAAGTCGTTGAATTGGAAGAGAAGGGATGATTAAATGGCCACCGCGATCTTCTGATCTAAGTCGTTTAGATTTTTTTCTGTGGGGTTGTTTTAAAGTGCTGGTCTATAAACGAGAAAATCAGACCGAACAGGAGATACGGCAACGAATAATCGAACAAACATTATTAAAAATAACCAGCGGGCGTTCCGACGTTTTAAAAAAATTTATTCGGCGATGCCGATTATGTATTATGGCAAATGGTGGACACTTCGAACACTTTGAACGCAGCTATTTTAGCACTCGAAATTTTATTTCGTGCATTCTTTAATTAACATGACTTACTTTCTAAAACAATTGATAAAAACCATTCTATTTTGAATATTCCTATGCATGATACCATTTATCTGCATTAGTATCGCAAACTTTTTTGATAGTTGGTTAACTTTGTTAGTACATTATTTTTCCGTCAGAGTTACTTAAAAATCAACAAAATTGATTATTGTTTTCTCTTTCATTTTTGTTACGTCAACCAGTGATAAACTATATTATGTACATCAAACTATAAACATCAAAGGAGGCTTGAATAATTTTATTACAAAATGCTATATTGTAGTAAAATTCTATTGTCACTTGAAGGCGATATGTTCAAAACAGTTTTGTAAAGCTAAGCACATCTTATAAATTACTGCATCGTATACAGAAATATATTAGCTTAGTAGGGCTAACTATCCACAATCAATTGATTTTTAATCGCCAAATTACCACAGCTAAATGGACGGATGGTATAAAGCCTTAAGGCTGTCCAAAAATGACAAACGTCTAAATAATTGGGACTTAACGAAGGAATATTACTCCGCATTTTAAAGAACGAAACCGATATACTTTGTATTGACCAACTATATACAAGTCAGCTGGCACGAACTAAAAAAAAAGTTGTGAACATGTGTGGCAATTTAGAATGCGGTATACACCTTCGGATAATAATTATGGAAAATTACCTAAAATAAATTTTGCAAATTAATCCGATAAATATTATTGAAGCAGTAAATTTATATCTAACAGATATGCTAAAAATAGTTTGCGTACCTTTATATATATACTCGTATATAATATACATATAATAAATTTAATTATGATCGGTCTGTTAAATATAACCATATACGTTTAGTTGTCTACGTAGGTCCTCACCGGGCACATATGAACAAATACGATGAACAAATAAGATGATTAATTATAAATAACGATTAGCGATGAAGGTGCATTTAATATGCAATTCGGTGGTGGTGCTAATTATTGTAATCAAATCACATGGCGTATCATATGGCTGATCTAACACCATTTACTGTAATAATGCGAATTTCATTAGCAGTTATACTCAAATTTCACGAATTACCTGCGACCGTATGACTAAAATTAGCGTGTACAATTGTACACCATGTCATCGCATGACACACAAATTTATCAGATTTTTACATATTTTAGATTACTATGGATTTAAAGTCCGATTAACAGTCTGTTGAAAATGTCTGTTTTCGGGTAATCATTATTTTTCGATAGAGGTCGAGTACGATGAGAAAAAAAGACACATAGTTTTGTCAATAACGTCAATCAATCATATGTGAGGGGTACACAAATTTGGTTGACTGCTTGGGGTCTGCCGTATCCAGTGGCCCTGGAAACTAGCAAATATTCAATTAAATGACAAAACTGATCAACTGAAACTTTAATAAGCTAGAACAAGAGGGGGACATGAAACGTTATCAAGTAGACAAATTCTAGGCCCTAGTGAAGTCAGATTACTAAAGGAGTGAAGTGATTACATGATATTCTGATAGAGATGAAGTCCATTAAAAAGGCGTAGAAATCTGTTAAAGTGAAGAAAAACTTTGATGGAATAGAAACCAATACGCAGCAGAAGTAAAAATTCCAACGATGATAAACAGATTAAACAAGGATAGACGAGTTCTTCGAGTAACTCCAATCAACAATAGCAAAAACGGCAAAATAAATAGTGAGTCGGAAGTCTCCCATCGGACACGCCCTTGGGTGGCGGATATTGGAAAACACTAACTGAATTTCCGGTGGGTAAGTGGAAAATAAAATATTATTCGCGGACCAAAACTGCCCGAAAGGATTTGATCATTAGGAGATGCTGCTTCAAACAGCGTCTAGTGCTCATGTTACAGCTGGCTGAAACCAAGCCTGGTATTAGGTATAAGATTCTAGGGGAAAGCACCCCGATAAAAACCCAAGAATAAAAAAACAACGAAAAAGTTACGGTGCAGCGATTCGGAACCCCAGTACCGGCGGCTTTAGTGAGTAAGTGAGCTCATTGAACCCAACGGCAGCAATGTTCCTGTAGTGAGAAAATTGACTACAATAATTCTAACATAAATTCGTTTAGCATATTGAGTTCAGCTAACTAGCTAAGCAAGCGTTCAAATTTGGGTCAAGTTCCGAGAATTAGATCACCTCTCATTCAGTGAACCCATCCAATGGTGGACCCATTCAGTAAGAGGCTTATGGGATCGCCTACAGAAACACATATATTTGGGGCAGTTGCTAAATACCTCCAATTAAAAAAGAGAAAAACAACCTGTTGCAATGTGCATGGCGAAATAAAGAGGGTAGTTCCTCCACAAACAGCTGTTTCTAATCTCATTTTTGGTCTGATGTTAAAGCCTTGACACAAAACCCTTGCAGAAATATGGGATATTGATGTAGGCGCAGTACTACAGGCTCTTGAATCGATAGTGGGAGAAACTAAAGCTATTGATTCTATAAAAATGCTGAAACCTTCTTATCGAGGGACACAAATAGCAGCGGTTAGCCTTCCAAGCCAAATAACAGAGAATCTCATATCCAAAGAGAAAATAAGGATTGGTTGAGTGATTTGCAGAATTTAAGAAATTAACGAGCCTTTAAAATGCTTCAAATGCCTCGAATATGGTCACTCGATCTCGAATATGGTCGCTCAATAATTTGGAAGTTTAAAGAATAGCTCTAAGCTGTGTATAGAAAATGTGGAGAAGAGGATTATATTGCAAGGGGATGCAGCAATGATCCAAAATGTATGTTTTGTAGTGATAAAGCCATTGGAGGGAACATATATTCCCCTTGCAGTTTGAAGTGATCGATATATCAGAAAGTGCGATGCAAAAGAGAAGTTTAGGTTAATCCCACTAAATATTAATCACTGTGAAGCTGCACAAAACCTGCATGACCTACATGAAGTTGAATAGTAAGACTTGGTCAGCATATAGAGAAGGTTAGACAGGAACGCTTATAATTAAAAATAATGGCCGCTTGAGCTGAGCCGTCTTTGTGAAGAAATACTTATCGGCAGTTACACGAAGCCAAACGGCAAAGTAAATTAGAAATTAGGATTTAGTCGGTAAGAATCCGACACTCTTGCAAGATTATGATGGTCTTTTGTAAGGTTTTGGAAGAATCTCTCTTCCACCGAAAAATAATACTACCTTAAATACAATCATAGGGGAAATGCGTTGGATAACAACTCAGCTGTTCAAACGGGCCTAAAGCTTTCTTCACTAAATTTTATACAAATACAAATACTAAACCGAATGGCTGAAATAAATAGATCATATAAAACACCAACAATAAGTTTCTAACATCATTGCAACACGTCAGAACTATGAGGATCGCAGATATTCACAGCAATCATCAACTGACAATCAGCTTAGTGAAACACACGTCTAACACATACAACAATCTCATACAAGTTAAATAGGGGGACATTTAACAGATTAAGAGATATTAAAACAAAAACGATCCAACCTAATTTTCATAGAAATAAGGCCAGGTTTAACCTTAGATATATGCATGGACGAAAATCGAGGAATTTTAGCAGAATAAAAAAAAATTTTAAAATGCTTGACTATTTTGATCTCCAAAAAGGGAACTTTAGGGAATGCACAAACTGGCAAAGTGCCTTCTCCTTTACAAACCGAATGATATTCTGAGAATCTCACCTTCAATCAATGCAAAATCAAGGAACGAACAAATTGGGTTCAGACCAGAAATATGTTGCTTATTCAACTCAATTCGAGTTATCACTAAATAATCCAATGAATGAAATTCACTACTATACAAAGGCGAACAAAGTGAAACATTTATTACAACACTCGAGAAGCAAGGCAAGGATGAATATTCTGACCAACGATGTATCTCGTATTGATCATATTGAATAATGTCATGTGGAAACTAGAAACACATCCTGTAACTGCATTCAATAGGAATTACCATAATTTAAACTCAATGATCTGGATTACGCAGATGATATGCCATCTTTATATGCTCTTCAAACATGATTGTTTTGCGGCACAAAACAATCATGTTTGAAGAGCATTTTGAAATATTGAAAACTTATTTTCAAATTAATTGTTGTGAAGCAAAAACTGTGCGAACTTTGAAAAGAAATATGGGTCGTGAAAAAGCGCCAAGCCGAACCGCTATAGTGAAATTGGCAAAAAAAGTCCATGAAACCACTAGCATGAGAAGAATACAACACAAATATGTACCTCGGATTATTCGTTTACAAGTTCCGGATGGCTCAGGCATTGAAAACAAATGACATCCGCTTCTATATCAGTTCTTTGCGCCATAGACCAGCTTGATAATGTGGTCGATATTAGTCGTTAAAACATCTCTTCAAACTAAGCGCATTTCCATCTTGGGGGCTATGTAAACAAATAGAACTGCCGGATTTGGAGCTTGGAAGGAGTGGTGGCATAATTGGCTAATTTTCTTCGAACACGTTGCTTGAAACTCTGTTACCGTCAATGGTGACCGTTACAGTTGCATACTTCATAGATAATTCTTGCCTTAAATAATAACATTGCGACTATTATTCGCGAGGTAAGCACCGAAATCATCGAAAAAGTTTTTGAAAACTAGACTTACCCCTCATTTTATGTTTTACAAAACTAAATCAATTTTCCGAAAGGGTCACCATTCAAAATTGGTAAACCTATGATCAGTTCTGATACATCATCATTTATATAGTCATTGTATTGGTCCACGTTTGTTTTTAGTTTCTCATACGATATATACATTAGAAATACCCTAATCTAATCAACGGACGCTTATATTTGATTTGGTTTGCTTTCATTTTTTTTTCTAAATAACAATGATAAGCCGTAGACGACTATAACTTAACCTAATATTAGATAATTATTGTTATTAACAATGAAACGACCCCATACAATACACGCTACATTACGCAAGATAAGTATTCCTAATTTAGAAATTTGTGATTCACCGTGTGACTGGAACACGTTCATTTAGATAAGAAATGGCATGATGCGACTTTTTAATGTATTATCAAGCAAAAAGGGATTGACATGTACGCTTTCCGGTTGCTTGTAAAGATAACATGTCTCGTGCTATATTTATTGTGATAAACTGGTGTTCACTGTGGTCAAGTGATGATAAATTTGTTATTTCAATATTATATGTCTGTGTACCGAATATAATATTTTACACGTGTGTATATATTCATACATTTCAACATTATTCTTATCTTAACGTATTAGCACTTTTTTGTTTGCTAATTAGCATATTGATAAGTTAAAATGTATGTTTAACGAATAAAGATTGACCGTACAGCTGGTAAAATGTTATTAAGAATACCAAAGGCTTACTAGTCTGAGACTTAGCACTAATACGTATGGGAACAGAACAAAATCGAACCATAACAAACTATAACTAATAGTTTATATAACTAATAGTAGAAAAGCTGGATGCTTTCTCTTGATTTTTAGTTAAATTCATAACCCAGAAAACATTTATTTCAACTGATTTTACCTTGAACTGATAGCGGTACTGTTAATTATTGTAGGCGCGAAAAAACCGAGGTCAACCTACAATATTAATATTCTAGAAAGTGCGTCTGCTAATCGACCAGCTTTGAGGTCAAAGTGATCAAATGAATTTTCGTTTTGTACTTAGTTAGAAAATTAATTAGGATCTAGAAGTTGTAAATTTGTCCAAAAATACACGCTCCTGAATACTGTGTAATTTATGCCATAATTCGAATATTTTCTAAATTCAAAAAAACATGGGCATCATCCATTAAAACTGTAAAATTTGACCAAAAACTCGAAACTCCAGTAATTTTTTTATGGTTAAAATCCAATTAAATTCTTAAAAACTATGAAATGTAAGGCTATATTCGAAAATTTCCAATTTCCAGTAATGTAATGACGGTCAACCCATAAAAACTGTGAAATGTGTGCCACTAACTGTTAATTATTAAACTCTAGCAAATACATGATGTTTGCCTGTGGAAATTGTAAAATTTAAGCCTCAATCTGCAAATCATAACATCCAGGAAATGTCTGAAGGTCATTAAAACTGTGAAATTTTAGTCGTTTTTTCAAGAAAGTTCATGATGGTAAGCTCATGAAAACTGTGAAGTAAGTTTCACAAATCGGAATTTTCCAAACTTCAGAAAATACATGATGGTATATAAACTGTGATATATATGCCAGTAACTGGACATTTTTAAACTCCAAAAAATACATGATGATCAATTCGAAAATTCCAAAAATCAAGAAAATGAATGAAAGTGGTGCATGAAGTACGTGTACGTGAATACTTGGTGTTAGCCCACAAGAAAACTGTGAAATTTATGCCACAAATTGGGATTTTCCAAAATTTTGAAAGAATAAGGAAATTCATTTGTACTTTAACTGCTTGAAGGAAAAAGCTGATATATTTGTTGTATACTTAGAAGAAACTTTTCAGCCTTTATGTAGACAAATAGCTGATAATATCATGTGTAATATGATTAGAATAAATGATTATGTGGATATAAAAGCTGTAACACTGAAAGAACTAAAAACTAAAATCAACAATCTAAACTCCAAAAACGCTCGACGGTATGACTTGCTAACAGGGCAAGTAACTAGAAAGTAGCAAAAGTAATAATGGTTCAGGAACCTGATCGATAGAAAATCATACCGACTAATCTCACTTCTTCCGGTGATTTAGTAATTATTCTTGAAACTAGTACAACATCAGTTTGGGTTCAGAGAGAAACATTCAATCATAGTGCAAGTACATATAGAATTACTGTCGTTATAGAAAGTATATAAGAAAAAAGGACGGTATGCCCCAGTTTTTTTAGATGGAGCGCATGCAGTCGATAAAATAAGGCACAGGGGCATGCTATTTAAACTTCAAACAGATTTACCAAAACAATTTTTTTTGATCATAATAAGACGTATATTGATGACCGATACATTCTAGTGAAATATAAATAGGAATACTATGAGTTCAAGAAAATTTCAGTGGAGTCCCACAAGGTAGTGTCTTAGGACCTATACTTTTGTTTATATAAGAGACTTACCTCACATGGATAATGCAACTATCGCATCATTTGAAATCAAAACATCCTTTTAAATACGATAAAGAAATTGTAAATTAGACAAAAAAATACGTTACGGCTATAAGGACACTGTTAAGCTTTTGCCACAAATCGTAGATTTTGTGGGCCACAATCCAGAAAAAACATGATAAGCCCAAGAAAACCGTAAAATTCATACTCCAAACTTAAACCCAAAATCAAAAAATGCATTATGTTAGTTAGATCATAACAACTGTGAAATTTAAGTCAAAAATCGGAAATTTTAATACAAATTGAAAATGTTCCCACCTCCAGAAAAAACATGATGGTTATGATAGGTTGATGGCCTTTAAAAATTGTAAGACTCAATTCAGAAATTCTCAAAGTCCAGAAAATACAATATACCTAATTTCCAAAATCCAGTAAATTTTAGTTCACGGGCTTACCCCGTAAAAATTGCAAATTTATGCCACAAAATCGAAAATTTACAAAATTTCTGAAAATACATAATGGTTAATTATATAAAACTGTGAAAATCAAGATTCAATTCGGAAATTTCTATAATACAGCAAGTATTAAAAAATGTAAGAATTGTTGACTTTGCTTAAATATCATCGATATTACCTGTCGTTATAATGATAAAGATACTATAGAACAACTTAACGACTAAAAAAAACGTTAATTAGTTAAAAAGGGTTGAATAAAGAAATTATTAGATTATCTGGTTAGTCATAATCTAAGTTATGTGTTCAATTGTGCTGTAGTTATGAAAAAATATGTGTCCTGAGAAACTATATCCACTTATTGCAGTAATGGTTCAATCCCAGTTTTCTCTTTAGGTGACTTAGGCGTCTCTTGAAAGGCCAAATAGATCTATGGGCATCAATTTATGTAAGTAGATTAAAAGATTAATACAAATTATCCATTTTATGTTATCAGAAGATAATTTGTGACTACGTCATTTTTTAGTATTCGAAGTTTTACGTAGCTTTAGATCCTTAAGTACAGAACAGAAGTACAGAAGCATATACAACTTCCTCAAATCTGTTTTCCGTTTTTTGTACATGATTCTTGCTTTGATTAATATTTATCATCTTTTTCGCACTACTAAAACTACTTGTATAATGGGAAATATTTTAACTATTTTCTTTTTGGCAACACTGATTTTGACAGGTCACGTATGTCTCGTGTTTTGTGACACTGTCAAACATCTTCAGTTTGGTCTATAATTTAACCATGAATCGTCTTACAAACGAACAACGCTTGCAAATCATTGAAATTTTTTATCAAAATGCGTGCTCTGTTAAGAAAGTTCATCGCGCGCTTCTCCCATTTTATGGCCAGTTTAGTCGACCCACTGAAGCGGCTATTCGGGCTATTGTGACTAAATTTCGCACCAAATTTACATTGTTGGACATTAAATCATCAACACGCTTCCGTACAGTGTGAACTGAAGAAAATATCGCAGCTGTATCGGCCAGTGTAAGTGACCATCAATTATCGATTCAGCGCCGTTCACAGCAATTGGGCCCCTGTTACTCAACAACGTGGAAAACTTTGCTGGAGGATTTAGGTGTGAAGCCTTACAAAATACAGATGGTGCAAGAATTGAAGGCGAACGACCTACCACAACGCAGAATTTTTGGTGAATGGGCTCTTGAAAAGTTGCCGGAAGATCCAATTTTTTTTTTCGAAAAATTGTGTTCAGCGACGAAGCTCATTTTTGGTTGAATGGATTCGTAAATAAGCAGAATTGTCGATTTTGGAGTGAAGATCAGCCAGGAGCATTGCAAGAGCTACCAATGCATCCAGAAAGAGTTATTGTTTGGTGCGAATTATGGGCTGGTGGCATCATTGGACCGTACTTTTTTAAAGATGATGCGAATCGCAATGTAACTGTGAATGGTGAGCGCTACCGTGAGATGATATCCAACTTTTTTTGCCCAAAATAGAAGACCTTGACTTGCATGACATGTGGTTTCAACAAAACGGTGCCACATGCCACACAGCACGAGAAACAATGAACCAATTGAGAAGCAAGTTCGGTGAACACTTTATTTCACGTTTAGGACCGGTCAATTGGCTCCTAGCCCGCTTCGATTGACGCATTGGAAATGCGTCAATCAAAGGCTTGTCAGTATAGACATGAGCCTTAACATAGCCCCACAAAAAATAATCTAAAGGCGTTAAATCGCACTATCTAGGAGCCAATTGACCGGTCCTAAACGTGAAATAAAGTGTTCACAGCATTGAAGCATTTTTATGCCAAAATTGAACTAAGCGGATGGAACATTTGAGGAGCACCCGCGGTCAACATTTGCATGAAATAATCTTCAAACATTAAATTATAGGGACCGTACTATCGATTCAAATAAAGATTTCATGCATTTTTCTTAATTTTATGTGTCTTTTTTGGAAAAATTTCCTATAAAAAAATCCTAAAAATCACCCTTTAATAATCTAATCAAATGCAAAAGGATATTTTTCAATGCAAAAGGATATTCCAAGTATTGATCGAAATATTCAAAAAATTGATACAAATCAATAAATCAAATTCGATTCTGCCTGATCATATACAATTCTGCCATATGATGCACCTGTCTCTGAAATTTCAAATTTGGCATAAGATCTATTTGACAGTGGTATCAGCACAAATGACTTTTTCAAGGGTTTTATTCGTATGTAGCATGAGTTTAAGTCACTTCACTTTAATACGACTCACTTCACTTTAATACGTAAGCATATTATTATGCAATGTGAAGATTGCATATATTATTGTATGACAGTGGCAACAGTTAAATTGATCAAATGACACATTTTGTTGAAAATCCTCTTATTTGTTCTCGACTATGGAAATTGTAATTTGATCAGTAGAGTTTATGATTTTATTGAGGGGTGCCAGGTGTGTTTTAATTGTACATTTTAAGTACGAAAAAAGACAAGATTTAATAGTTGGATTGAATCATACTGTCAAAAACTTATATCTACCATTATAAAAACGGTAATGCAAAAAAACGGTTTTGAGAGAAAAGCATCGGTGCACTGCTAAGAAGTCGAAATAGCAAGAGGTGCTTTAAAACAGTCATTTGTTACAAATATATATACACTAAATCAATACTGACAAGATAATATGTTGGTGGCAAAAACTGTTTTAAAGAACCAATTCACTATATATCAGGAAAATTTTACTTTAGGGAATTACCCGATAGAACTGGCTTACAAATCCCAAAATCATGGACCTTTAAAAAAAAATCGACAAACACATGTTCATGTATTTTAAAAAATAAATAAGCCTAGATTTGGTAACTGCTGCTCCGATTCAAGTTCGGTTTCTGATTTGTTTTCTGAAGTTTATTGATCAGCGGATTTCATAGAATTATTAGAAGTCATAAAAAATCATTAAAACTTTGGTTGTGAATTGCTTCGGATCTCATATATGTAGATGTCATTATATTAGAATTAACCTTTAGTTGAAAAATGTATGGCTATTATACCAATTAAAATTCCGAAATGTTCAATATAACAATAAAATCCTTTCGGAAAGGTTTCCACTAAGTCGAGTCATTAAGATAATTTTATTAACACTAATTCTTTTACTGAGAGAAGACTTAGAACTAAAAGGGATCAACATGAAAGCAGTCTATCATATCTTACCGGTAGAAAGCTCACAAAAAATACTAAAGTTTTAGAACTTATTAAACAGCTAAAACATTATTTAGAAGATTTTTTCATGAACATATAAAGAAACCTTTCTACTATGGAATACAAATTCCAACAAAATTTAAATCATAAGATCTAGGTTGTTCTCTACCTGCTTTCGATCGATTATGATGGCTCATGATTTATGAAATTATTGTATGAACTTCGGTCCTAAAACAATTAGTACCGGGTAAAAAAACAAACACCGAATCTACGTCTATGATCTTTAAAAAATTTTAAATCTCGGTATGTGTCATATACACAAAAACAGTTAAATTCATTGTTGAGTTAAACGTTATAGTAAGTAATCTGCTTGTACTTCGAATCCGGATTTAATCAATATTTACAACTGCTGAAAGACATAATATAATATAAGCAACATAATAAGCAAAAACAATTTAAATTTTTGTGAAACCAGATATTTTTTGCAAACTTAAGTTACATTAAATTTCTTCTTAGAACTCAAAAAAAAAAAAAAAACAACAACAGACAAAATATGGCAACTCGACATAACAAAACAGAAATATAATCAGACCATAACACAACAACAGTTTCATGTACCTTAAGGTTCATGATCGATATAACGAAACGTTTACACATAAAATTAAAATCGATATGCTAATATCTGTTTAGGTCAAATACCATATAAAATTTATGACTTTAATCCTTGAACACAATGGCAAAAAAGAGATACCACCTACCTCAATAAATGTTTATAAATATATGGGCGCCCTATACAACCCTCATCCAAACCATACACAAAAATATAAACACACACACCAAAGAACATTCGAGAATATTAACGACTCACGAGTTCATATCAATTTTACACAAATCGATATCGTACGATTTTTTCACAAAGGGAATTTTTTTTTTTAATTTTTTATATAATTAATTAATAAGAAAATCGATTAAGGATTAAAACACTTACAATAACGTTTCCAGACCGTTTTTGAACACGCGACGTTGAATATTGATAGTCCACGTCGATGTAATCATCACTGTAATTTACGTTTGGTGATACAATTTTCAATTCAGCCATTTTGATACCAAAAAAAATTTCCGGTTTAAGTACAACAACAAAATTACTTTCCACAACACAAAAATTGCAAGAAAAACTATTCACTTTAATATTAAGAATTAAGAATTTAACAAAATATCGTTCAAAATAACGTAAGAAAATTTAGGTCGGCACACAACAAGAGACCATTGATTTGTAACTGAATTGTAAACTTTGAGAAAAATTTCAAAACGTTCGATAATTTATATAATATTCTGCCGGGGGGTGGCACACCAACACAAAACGGGGAAATTCTGTGGAAATATACAAAAATTCTCTTACCGGCCGGTCTTATGTAGAGTTGAGAGCGTATTTTTTTTGTCAATTTCTTTTGTATACACGTATGTGTGTGTATGTGTTGGTGTGCGCAAGAGAGCGAAACTAAAACTTAAACTTGACATTGAATTCGTCGCTATCAGTTGCTTTAATTTTATTTTAAGATTTGCTGTTTTGATTTTTTTGTAATGAGAGCCGCAGGTAGTTTTGTGTGCGAAGAAGAGCAGGTTGCAACAATTGGTTATTTGTACGTACATTGTAAAATTATTTTTAAGCTCGATTTGTTGAGATATAGAAATACTTCTTTGTATATTTCAACGAAGGAATTCGTTCGCCCAGCCATTTTCTGAGATTTGTTGTCTAATTTGTAAATCCAGTCGATGTGGCCATGTATGGCTTATCTAATAAAAGTAGAAATTAGTTAACTAGGAGCGAGTGGCGCAGAGATAAATAAGATAACAACAACTTCACCACCAACTTCAAGCAACTATCGCTTGGATTAGTACAAATTTGAGTGACTGCTTGGGAACATCATAGAAGAAAGTGCAAAAATGAAATGTAACGAACCCTCTCCCGGGCATAGCAGCACTGGGAGCAGGCTAGGATTCAGTGAGTCAATCATTCACTAATCTGAATTCAAAAATGATTACTGAAACGAATACTAGAAGAAATAACACACACCATATCGTTACTCGGCTATCAAACACGGATACAAATCGGAAACTGAAACGTAAGAACCCTAACAGTACCATCAATGCTAGCACAATTAACACAATAAACACAAGTGAAGAAAATTACCTGATATTCTCTGGACGAGATGATGATATACACATGAACGAGGAGTGGGCATATTAACAGTCAAAGCAAAGATGATTCTCTAATGGAATGAAAACCAATTAATAGCAGAATAATGGTAGCAAGATTCCATTCATAAATACGAAACACAACCATAATTCAGTGCTTTGCTTCAACAGAAGACACAGATGAGACACAGAACAGGCCTAACAACCATCATGGGTAAACAAGCTTTAGACTCTATGCATAATGGAGAACGATTCATCGACATCTGTATCACAAACCAGCTGTCTATAGGAGGCAATAGATTTTCACACAAAAATATACACAAAAACACATAGACATCACCTGATGTCAACAAGAAGCTTCTCATGTCCTTACAAGGTCAATGAGAGGTGCAGACATCCACAGTGACCACCAACTGGTAGTATCACAGTTCCAAATATGGCCTGTTGCTTTAAAATGCACCAATTCAATTCGTAAGAAATTTAATATCGACAGATTAAAAGATGTCGATACAAGAAACAGATTCTGCGAAGCGCTCAAGCTCAGACTCCAAATCAATGAAGCAGACATCAGTATAGAACTACAGTGGAAACAAGTCAAAGAAGCCTACATCGAAACAGTTACTCACACTCGGGAACCAAAAATACAGATGTAAACCTTAGATAAGTGATAATACTTGGAAGAAAATTTAAGAACGACGACAACTCAAATTGCAAATGTACGAACAAAACACGTATAATAACGTAAAACGGCAATACGAGGACACGGTACGTGAAATCAAGAAAATGACAAGGAAAGATCGTAGACAATACACGGGAAACATTCTCAAGGCAGCATAAGAGGCTGCAGCAACCCGGAAAATGCACGCGATAAATCAATATACCACCATAAAGGATGAATCTGATCAAATCTTAACAACAGGATTGCGGTCAGGTAAACATTTTACGTCAAGTAAAAATATATGAAACTATGACTGTGTTCGATATTTATTATCGTTTATTATAATTGTCATAGCAACGAACAAATTCAAATTTTTGATATATGGCAAATTTCATCTAAACGAATTGTATTGGGATTCCAATACATACTGCGTTTTAGTTAGAGTGTCAAATAACAGGTGCGCTTCTTCCCATGTGTTTTGTACTTTACTATGAAAATTTAAAGATAAAAAAAAAAAAAAAAATCTAAAAAAAATACATAAAAAATTAAAATGTGTGTGTCCATATTTTCAATTTATTTTCTTGAAAATTAAATTTCGAAAAAAACTATTTTATTTCAAATTTAAATACCACTAAAACAAACTACTTATTCTGACAACTATACAAGTCTACTATCGAGTAGAGTTGAAAATGACATTTGAAACAATATGAAAAATAGTTTATAAACGCCAAAACGCACATGTCTGTTGTAACAACTGTGAGTTTAAGAACAATTGAAAATGTACAATATTGTTACAATGTAGAGTTTAGGGACGCACTCCTGATGAAGCATAATTGAAGAGATGAAAGGAATATTTCAGAGAGAACACCACCAATAATACATAAATCTTGGAATTACCACAACTGCCACCTTAAACAAAACAAGCAACACCCATTCACCGGAACTGTAGTGGAAAGTTAGTGGTGTATTTGCTAAACTGAAAATAACAAGGCGTCTGAAACGAACAACATACCACCTGGAATATTCAAAGGGGACATATACACAACTGCAAGTGCTTTAACACCAATAAAAACAGAACTATGGTTTCGGTAAAATACCGCCAAAATGGAAAGACGGCTTGACCGCAAGAAAGGTGATCTGAGAGAATGCAAAAATTGGCAGGGTATTGTAGCGACCATCGCTACACACACAATTAAAAAATTATTCAGATATTTCGTGCAATTCCATATAATTCGCTAACGCTACACTGTACATAAATATATATAGAGCGTAAAGTAGCTATTACACATAGCACTCGGTCGTCATGGCTGATGAGATGACAAATAATTTTTAACAAAATTATAACGATTTCTCGTCAGATCGAAACTGAGCTTTGCTTTGCACAACATCCGAATCTGAATAATTAAAATAACGACACGTCACCGTCGTCGTTATAGTATATCCCTCCTCAACACAAATATATAGATATTGGCAATGATCAATGATAGCCAGATAGTGGCTAGTTTTATTACAGTTTCCGTCGAAACTTTGGTGTTGAGTAATGGTACATACATTTCTATGAACATAGAGCACTCCCACGTAGTTCTCAAATGTACTTGGCCTTGATAATCTTAAGGTCGAAGTGATACTAAGAACATGGCCTGAAATAGGGCCCTGTATCATGCGTTTTTAAACGAGTGTCTAAAACTAGGGATCAAGCATTTAAGAAGTAGCATTCGAGGACGATAAGGCAATGTTCTTTTCTGGAAACTCTAGACAAAGCGTTCAGGGAGTAACTCAAGGTGCTCTAAGTAAAATGGCCGATTGGTGTTGCTGCTATAAGATGGAGTATTCATTTGCCAAAACTATAATAATCCGACTTTAAAGAGCGCTCGATATCAGAAGACCAGTTTTGGTGTGAGTGAATAGAGCGAGAACTAAGATGTTCAAAACTGTAAAATGACTTGGAGTAGATTTTGACGAAAGGTTGGGTGTCTCGTCACTTGTCAAAAAGATTGCAGAAAGCAGTAAAAAATCATTTTCATATACTGAGACGGGCCTTTAACAAAGGAAGCTCAAATCTGTATACGAAGGCCAAGGGTTTGCATTACTTATATATGGTTGTGTTGGGTGAGCGGACAGAATGAATTGTCATCACCGAAGAAAATTAATAAGCCAACCAAGGGGAATCCTTATTGGTATTACAAAAACTTACATAACTGTATCAACATATGCAGTTCATGTGTTATCTGGCGTGATACTAATTGAAACACTGCTGCAAGAGATATTGATAATATGGTAAACTTTGACACTAACTATATTAATAGGTGGGGCTGATTTACAAATACCCCAGCAGTTTTCCCGAGTGTTCTATCTTCATCAGTAATTCACAAGTCACAAGTGTTAACTGAAGATCATTTTCGGATTTATTTTCTAAATGGATTTCTCTTTTGAGTTCTTCTTACTTTCTTGATACTCGATGTGTTACTCTGTGTGGTTTATCATCCTCTCTATTTAATAAGATAACATCGTTATTCAACTTTGACGCCATTTCTTCTAGGGTCTTAAGATTTGCATAGAGATTTCTATTTTCACTCTCTATACAGTTGAGGTAGTTTTTTTTTCACTCTCTTTTCTCGATGATGGATACGAAATATTCTTCCCAATATATCCAATTACATTGGCTTTTTGAATTTTTGGAGATCCCAATATTTTGTTACCCTTTTCCTTCGGGTTCCCGTTTTCCTTTATAAAATCTACTGTTACAGTTTGCTATAACAGAAAAAGCATTGCTTTTAGTATTTTTGGTTTCAGCTGCCAAGTAACGACGTCTGAGCTATTCCGTGGCGGCAAAGCCAATTAGTGCATACCCTATAGGTTATACTTATGGCGTTATTAAAAATACACTGCGAGAAGCTTGATTATAAAGGTAAAGTTATAAACTAAAGTGATAACGTTTCCATGTAATGGTTTACTATCCCACGATACTTTTGATAATTCGATCAAAATATTTGTTTGATACTTTTGAATTACGTAAAACAAGGATCGCCCAAAAAAACAATTGGCATACAAAAAGTCTCCGTCATTCGGCAAAAGATGGTGCCACCACCTTTTGCCGAATGGTTAAAATTACCCTGTGTAAAACATCATATCCTAAGGTTAGACATCCGTTAACAACATACCCTTAAAATATTAGCGGTTTTTGTATCAAAATCGTTTATTTTTTTTCTCGTAAAAATTATGAGTTTAGATCCGAATAAGAGCACTTTGATGAAACTTTTGATTTATTTCTTTAATTTTAAGATATCTGCCTTACGTGAGAGAAATGGTCGAGATCAGTTTCAAAAGTTGAATGGTAAATTTGAAATCAAAGAACGTAGCGGAAATGTGGAATTGGTAACTTTATTATGGATGAAGGTTCGATGGATCAACTAAAATAACTAAAAGAAGCAAAAACTCCTGCTTGATAATGCTCGTCCATATGTTGCGCTGCCAGTCAAAAACAACTTCGAAACACTCAATTGGGAGGTTTTACCCCAACCGCAGTATTCACTAGACATTGCCTCGTCTGCTTACTACTTGTTTTGAGCGATGACCCAAGGCCTGACTGAATAGCACTTCACGTCATATGAAGATACAAAAAATTGAGTCGATTTATCGATGTCCTTAAAAGATGAAGCATTCTTGGATGGCTATTCGTATATGCTACTAGAACGATGAAAAAGTAGTGGCTAGCAATGGATAATATACATAAGCTTCCGTTTCTTCACAGTAAACGCCAAATTTTTAATAAAAAATAACAGTAGTAGTTCAGTTTTTAGTATCGATATATGGTAAAATTTTCGTCCAGAAAACTTATGTAATATTTGAACTTCTATTGACTATTACATAGATATTGTGTGCAGTAATTATCAAACTCCGAAAACGATTAATTTCCGAGCACAATTTTGCATTTTTTAATCCAACTTGATTGTTATACATCGTAGTCGGACATCTGTCGTTTACGTAGTGTATGATTCATTTTTAATATGTGATGCTTGATTGGGAACAGCAGATGTCACTTTCTCATTTTCTTCTATTACTAATTAAGGACTAGTATGCTTAATACGACTTAAATCAATTAACGTGACGGTTGAATATATTTGACTATAAAATACCATATATACTTGATGAAGTAAGCCTTACAAGGGTTCCCAAATTCGGAAGACTGTAATTTAACTCCTGTTCAAAATTTCAAACTATATTGGAAAGTGTTCTCTAATTAAGATTACGGCTATGAATAAGCCATCGCCTAACTTTTTAAAACTTGTTCATGCTTGAGAACAAAATTTTAGAATTGGCTTTTACCTGTTACATACTTAAATGTGGTTGAAAAATGGTGGATTAGGTTAAGTTTCAGCAAAATTACAACTGTTCAAAATAGCTTTAAAGCTATCTTTTAGGAGAATATTTCAATGGAATGGGAGTGAATCATATAAATTTCATAACAACCCATTTAAAAAAATTAAAAAGATCTCGTTAACTTCCAAGTTAAAATATGAGAACCACATTGTTAGAAAAGATAATGTTAAGTATGAATGTTCTGAATAAACGGTTAAGTATAATCAGAAAAAAGTTTTGAGCTGTGAGCCTGATAAAATATGCCCCCTTTTGTTAGTCAAAATGAACAAAAAAACGTTAAGAATAGTTATCTGGGACGCAGACCTGCTAATGCAACTTACCGCAACAACCCGATCATTTGAATATTTATAGTTAATGCATGATTATACGTTTTGGCCATTTAATGGCGGTTACCATTTGGAATATATACGCTAATTGTCGGGATTTCGTTTTTAAGCGGCATAAATTGGAAATAGCTCATAACTCGTGTAAATAGTTAAGTTTTATGAATATAATCCTTTGCAGCTTCAGTCTAACCAACAAACCGTTTGTTGTTAGAAACCAAATTCAATGTAGTACTTTAATCGAAATTGTAACTTTGTACAAATAATTTTGAATTATATATGAGCTTTATACAAAACTTATGTATGGATATATAACTATCCCTCTGCATATGAGCCAATTATCCTGCGCATAAGCCATAATCCTCCCATTACATTTGTATAGAGTAAAAAATAAAATAAAATTGATGGAAATTTCCACAGTTTTTTTTTACAAAAAATCGATAACAAAGACTAGAATTTACATTGTAACTTTGTAATCCATATTAACGTAGCAACTATATGTGCTAGGTATTTAAATGGGCTCCATTATATGGAAACGGAAAATTACTTGTAAGGCTTTACAATAATTGTACTACAATAAACTATAAATACTAAACGTTTTTATGCCGTTGATTTCAAAATAAAACATCTAATTTAGGGTAGTGACACCTAGTGTAAAGTAGCGGTACAGAGGAAAAAGATGTGAAATTTGTAGACGTATAGTTTACATATAGTATTTAGTCTAGACACAACTATCACTATAAATTTTTATTGGCCGCAGTTAACTTGTTGATTGCATTAATTCCGAGCTCTTGAAGAGGTGTTCTTAGATTTTCCTGTGGGTCTGAGACTCAATCCAATTAGATAGCTGATGTTTTGCTTTACGTTATTTACGAATGCCTTGTGTAAGTTCAGAACAAGCTATCATGAACTTTTGCAATTAACTCTGGTGTTTAGCAAATAGATGCTATTTCTTCGATACTCTTTTATCTTATGTTCAAAACGAAATATATGATCACAGGTTTTAGATCACAATAAGGTCAAGTTGTACACAGTATTGATCAGACCTATTGTCTTATAAGGTGTAAGTATGAACCTTGACGAATGTATCATTCGTAAGAAGCGTCATGCGCATGATATAAGGCCGCAATCGTTATGATGAAGATACTTACCGAGTTCTCTTTAACCAAGAGATTAGGAATTAAAATACAATTCCTAAAGTCGTTTATGAAGTAGAAGGACAACGAGTACGCTATTCGATCACGTTCTGGGAATCGAACCTAAATTGATCGTTCATCAATATTTATTCGAAACAAATTTAATATTCGAAAAAGTAATCAATCGAAGAGCAACTTAGAGATCAAAAAGTGTTTGCTTAAGAACACATTTCAAACCTAATTTAAAGCTTATTCTACTAACCGATAGAATGCGGTAAATCAAATTTAAAATAATTACTAGAATGAGCTACTCTCGGTTTGAGTAACGACTTAAATCATATATGAAATTTAAATAATCGTGTGAAATGTGCTATTATAATAATTAAATCAGCATTTTATAATAATTATACATTTATTGCAAATTATAACGTTTTTATGTTAAATCGTACAAAGGTGGTAAAATATAGATAAATAACTTAACGCTGACACGATGACACATAACAAAACAATTTTTGCAAAATATATAGTACTAAAGTTAACGATTGTTGATTTTAAACGATCACTTTAGGTCATTGGCCGATATATTTTGTTTTGCAATGTGATATTTAATCACCGTGCATAGTAAACAATTAACGAGTATAGGTTCTAGTTATCAAATGCAGTTTTATTAGTCAATTATGACATTGACAATAAACTAAGTATAGTAAATTACCTTGACAATCGTTAAAATGACCAACTGCAATCGATTATGAAACGTGCATAGTATGAATTCGGTTCAAACACCTACAATTTTGTATTGGTAAAAAATCAAAACAACTAAAACTTTATAGAAATTTAGAGTTGCGCGAGAGGCGCGCATATTATAAATACATTTTAATACTTGCACAAAATGCAAACAAATAAAATTCAAGGCCGAGATCGAAATTGGTTCAGTAGTGTTAGATTCTCGCTGCGCGTATGGTAGTATTTTTTTTTATATTTCAATTTACGTATTCATTTTTTGTTTACTTTATGTTTTGATTGTATTTGAGTTGTATTATATAGAGTGATGTAATAGCAATTATAGAATTTGAGTATATTCCAAAGAAAGAATTTTTTGGATTTGCAAACTTTTGGGAAAATTGTGAACGAGGGAAGTAGTTTTGACAATTTTTATAGCTTTCACATAAAATTAAATATTGCAATTGATCAAAATGAGCAACTTTTAACATTAATTGTCCCCTATTGTTAATAGTTAGAGCATAAGTCAGTACAGCTTCCAAAACCGTAGCAGCTTTTCAAAAACTCGGTTTTGGATATTTCGCTTTAACATAATTTGTAAGTCAATATTAACACAATAAAAATTCTAGTGTTGGCCATACAAGCTTGAAGTCCTTTTTTGCGGCGACAATTCCATGCTCACGACTCAACATTTGTCATTAGTTTTGATGCTCAAGCTTTTCGGGCTCTTTCACAATTACATTTTTACATCCTCCTTATAACGTTGCCAGCCAAATCAAGGAAAATAGAAAGTGGTTCAATTCGTGGATTTACTTTGGTCAACGTTACATTATAATTAAGCAATTCTGAAATCCATTTGCCTTTTTCAGAACTGTCGAAATATTTGGAATATCGGCAATAACGCAGCGAATTTAGGGTTTTTTGCGAATTGTTCGCTATTTGACTTTTATTTGTGTGATAAAAATAATGATCAATAGCAATCTCGTTTTCGGTCCAAACACTGACGTGCAAAATATAGAGGAGTGAACTTATATATCTGGCTATATTTAGCCAGGCTTGATGGTAAGCTTAGTTTGCTTCAAATTTTGCGCGGTACAATTATTTACAGTTATTTAGGTCAGGTTATTCTAATAATCAAATTGTTGATAACCAAATTAAATTTACGCAGTAATCGATTGATAATAAAATTTTAGTAGATTAGCAAATATTGGAATATTGGAATTCACACACTAAAACAAATCTTATCACAATACAGTTTAAAGACAACAGTTTAAAGATGCCTTCGCCAAGGGCATCAAGCATGTTCTAAGCTTTACCTGTAGAATTTTGCCAATTCATAGCATCAAAAATAACTGAACAGTTACTAGATTAAAAAGTATTCAGTGGGGGAAAGCAAACGGGTTTCAATCGCGATGAAACGACCTTTCTGGAGTAAACTAACCATAATTCAATAAATCAAAGTGACTTATGCTAATATCACAGTTAATTATACCAGATGAACATCTTGTATGGCTCAAGTTTACACAAATAAATTCATACAACGCAAATTAGCGCAACCGCAAATCTAACCAAACGAAAAATAGATATATTACATATAAAAACGCTTATTTTCATCCTTTTGTTTTTTTTTGCGTACGACTACTTGATTGCATACAAA
Source organism: Tipula confusa (assembly GCA_963556175.1). Taxonomy (NCBI): domain Eukaryota; kingdom Metazoa; phylum Arthropoda; class Insecta; order Diptera; family Tipulidae; genus Tipula; species Tipula confusa. Next base: position 79,026,166 of record OY744476.1, read on the forward strand.
AAAAAATAAAACAAAAACCCAAACCAAAATATACGAAAACAATAAAAAATTTTGTTTTATTTTTAATAAAACAAAATAAACACTTGCGAAAAAAGAAAAGGATGAAAACATGTGTTTCTATATGTGCATCTAATTTTCGTTTGGTTTGATTTCGTTTGCATTAATTTGCGTAGTATGAATTTACTTGTGTAAATTTAAGCCATACAAGATGTTCATCTTGTATAGTTATCTGTACTAATAACGAAAACACAATTTAAAGGTGTCTAAGATGGAAGATTTTATTAGTTGGCCTTAAAGTTTGCATATTGTGATCATCAGTTTTAAAGGTCTGAAATACGAAAATTAAGATATTCGATATCATAAGACCAGCAGTCTTAAAGGTCGCTCCCGTGACTCTAAGTAGAGTGTAAATCCCACCAATCTGTTTGGTTTAATGAAAACTTTCATTGTTTGTACTTTCATATTTGCACAATATCTTTCAACCTAAGCCTATTACCATTTGAGAGTTTCCTTCCTTTGAGAATCAGAACAAAAGAAGACTCTTAAAGTGTATAGAAAACCATTTGTTGAAAATGTCATATTTCGGCAATAAAGTCGATAACCTTACATAACATCGTCAACTTATCGATTACATAAGCAAAATTACCTAAATAAAATACTGATTTAAACATTTATGTATCATATCATAACTAACTTCGACTAGGACACCATATTCAAAGTTTAGGCCTGGGAATTTTAAATTACAACATCATTATTTTCTCTTTCAATAAACAAAACACTGTTGAGTTGATGATGAGTTCAACAAATTCAACGATACACAAATCGATTCGTAACGATTGTAAAATATTTAAATTGCATAATCCTATATAACGTGGCGTTATACTCCGCGACAGCGAATAAACACACTAACTTTTGTAATGACGTCACAAAAAGTACTTTAGATATTTCTATATGAATATATGAATCGCGTGTATTTGTATTGTCTTAATGTGTACAATTTACTTATATGTATTGGTCTAAGCTCGATATACTCGTACAAAATTTAACCTAAATTTCAATGTTACGTTCAGCAGTTACAATCCAATTGTCGTTCAGTGAACATTAAATATTTTAATTTGTTTGTTTAATTGTAAAAAAAAGTAAAAAAAAAATCGCATATACGTAAAATGCCGCAAAGTAGCGAAAGTCGTGAACTACCACGTTCTGAAATACCCACCTGGTTGAATGAAGATTTCTTTACGGATATTATTGAGAAAGAGTATAATACGGGTGCACACATGATTCGAATTACGTCGATATCGAATCCGGTGGGTAAAGGTGAAAATTATTCATCAGATTTGTACCGCGTTAAAATCGAAATCGAAGATGAATGTTGTGGTAAATTTTTTATTTTTTTTTGCTTAGAATTTAATCGCAAAAAGGTTATTGAGCCATTTTGACATAGATTTTTTTTTTTTTAAATTTTTAATAAACAGAAGTCATAGAAATGCATTTTATAATAAAAGCGGTGCTCGAATCGATTAAAAAAATGGGCCATCTATCGATGTACTACAAAGAAATGGAAATGTATACGCGAATATTACCTGGTTTCGAAAAGGAATGGCAAGAAGTTGGCGAAGAGGTAAAATTTAGTCCGAAATTTTATAAGAAACATATCGATGGTCAAGAAATTATAACGATGGAAGATTTGCGCGCCAAAAATTTTATCGTATGCGATCGTTTTAAAGGGTTAGATTTACAGCATGCTCGTTTGTTTTATGAAAAAATTGCTAAGTATCATGCCACCTCGTTGGTGTATTACGAAAAATATGGACGGTATGGCGATAAATTTCACGAAAGCTTGTTTCGTGACGAGGCACGAGCATTTTTCGATTCGTGGATGGATTCTACATTACCAACGTTTATCGAAGTTATTGAAAATCATCCACCGATTAGTAAATATGCTGCAAAAGTTGTAAGTTCCGATCAACATGTAACGGATTATGTGCTATAAGTGATTTTATTTTTTTATTTTTTTTTTGTGATAGAAAACATGGGTCGGAAATAATTTCTTAGAATTAAAAATGGTTACGAATCCACAGTACAGTAGTTTTAATGTGCTCAGCCATGGTGATTGTTGGACAAATAATTTACTGTTTTCATACGATGATGATGGTATACCAAATGATGTAATTTTTGTAAGTGTTAAAAATGAGTTGAGTTATGTGAATTGTAATTGTAAATGCGTTAAAACATTCTAGATTGACTATCAAAATCCAACGTATAGCACACCGGCAGTCGACATATTTTATTTCTTTGTATCATCTCTAGCCAACGAGTATAAAGATAGTGCATTCGATCACCTTATTGAAGTGTATCATAATAGTTTGGTTGAAAATTTAAAAAAATTAAATTATACGAAACACATAATAACGCTACGTGAATTGCATATTGATTTAATTAAGAAAGGACTTATTGCGCCAATGTGCACCTTTGCCATTCTATCCGTTGCAAAATATCACGATGACGGTAAAAATCCTGGAGCATCGTTACTTTTATGCGATGACAATTCAATAGATTTTAAGAAAAAAGTACTTAGTAATCCTACATTTTTAAAAGCTTTAGAGTATACGTTCCCATTTTTGGATCGGCGAGGATTTCTCGACCTATCACCCGACTATTTAGCACCTGATGTATAAAACAAAAATAATAAAACAAAAAAACATTTTAATTTACGCTTAAAACTATATATTTTTACAAAATAAAATTTACAATATAAAAACTTTTTAATAAAACAATGATTTTTAATTACCCTGTATTATACAGTGTTCAACTAAAGTTGCAAAAACCCGTTTATATATCTAAAAACTCCATTGCATATTCTAACGCCCGCAAATATATCAGATTGTTCAGCATACGCCGTTTAACATTCATTGCTTTGTCAACGTCAAACAGCATGGCATTGCGTTCGATCGGTGTTTCCGTTTTACCGTAATTGGTAAAATCGATAGATGTTAAAAAACCGTGACGAACGAGATAACATTAATTCGTCAAAATTCATAATGTACTTTGGATAGTAGAATGTACGTAAATTAGCCACCAAAACTTTGTGAAAATTTTGCATTAAATCGGTAAACGAGGTGATTTTAAATACGTTTATCATCGACGATATGTAAAATGTCTATCGCCGGTGTGGTATATATTGGTACTTGAAAGTCAATAAATAAAACATCGATTGGATTATGACGCTCGTCGTACGAGAATAGTAAATTTGAAATCCAGACGTCACCATGAGTTAACACATTGAATTCGTTTAGATCATAATCGGTTATGGATTTGAGCTGGTCGAATGCCTTTGTTGACTATGTTTTCTAAATTAAAAATAAAAATAAGAGTAGTTATAATAAATGTCCATTGATGAATGTCGTAATAGTAAAAGATTCCTTTAAATAGGATTACAATTGCCAATGTATAGTGATATATAGGCTTTATATTATACAACATCTTAACCAATGTACTAATAATAAGAAGATCATTCTTTACAGATCATATACTGTATCAATTATCAGGTTTCAACTATTTTAATCCCGATTTTTTTTATTGTTCTAACCAGAAATATTCATCGCTCCGAGGGCCCAACATTGACGATAGTAACCTTTGCGTCTACAAGTGGTTTTTTTAAAGTCCATTAAAGACCAGCACGCAGAACTTAACCGTTATTTTTTGACAAACATCAAAAGAGATTAGAAGCAAATTAGAAATTAGAAATTAGAAGTTAAAAAGAAATTAGAAGCAATTATTGTTGCTTTTTTAAGTCATTTAACATGACGTTAAGGTCCAACTCTCATATTCTCATATGAAAACGAAACTACATTTACAAGATATTGGATTACTCATTGAAACCTGTTGCTATTTCTATACTAAAGTCGCAAGCGGTTTTATCTTTAAATCTGTAGGCCTCCATTTACCTAGATCTTACGGAAGCGTGTAAACAATTTTTTTCCAGACTTAAATCCAAAATTGTCGAAGTTATCTTCACTTTAAAAAATTGCGTGTAATAATAACAAGACGGTAATACAAGATACAGGACATTTAGCTCGTACCGTATCAACAATCCAGTTCCATCGGATTTGATACCATAAGCTTGCTTTTTGTATTATGCTAGACACCCCGAAGAATGCAAGACGTTCTTTACCCCGAGGAGCATTAAGAATTTTCATTAAATTCCTGATCTCGTGGTTGAAGCAAACTATAGGTAAGTGACGTTCTCGTTGCTTTTGAGGCCATATATCAGGCGCATGACCCTTCTTTCAAACGTCATTAGCCATTTCTCATATTCATCCGTCAAGGTGTAGCTCTTCACCTATACATGACAATGGGTCTGATCAACACTTACCTCAATTTCAGCTGGTCTGTATTTCTCTTATAAATCCGCTCATCATTCATTTAAATGTGTGGTCACCACTGCTTAAATCTATAGTGACTGCATTATTGTAATTTTACATAAACGCACATATTTGTCAGGTATTCCTAGACATTGCAAAGCAAATCATAAGCTATCCCGATAGATTGAGGCTTGCCGGAAATCCAAGAACACTTCGTGTATGTCACAAGATGTTTTAAAATATTTAGAAAGAATCATTCTCAGAGAGCAAACTTGATCAGTGACTGATCGATTACGACGAAATCCTCTTTGGAAATCACCTATTATTTCAACCTCTAGGGAAATAATTCTCTCCAATACTATGTAAGACAGTAATTTCTGTGATGTGCAAAGAAGAGCTATGCAGCGATAGTTTTTGCATTTTGAGCGATCTCCTATTTTAATAGTAGGCTATAGTACGGCCTCTTTTCTTTCGTCAGGCAAACTTTTGTTTTGCCATACTAATCAAATAAGGTCAAAAAGATAGTCCCACAAAGTATCCCTTCCGGATATCAAGAGCTCAGAATTAATGCAATCAACCCCAATGTCCAATTAGTACACCTAACGGCAAATCTCATCCGTCATGGTAGTCGAAGGAACTCTAAGTAACGCGGCCCCTATAAGGATGTCCTTAAATCATATAAATACGGATTAAGAAGTGCCAAAAGCAAAGTTTGGAGACTATTTTGTGATGACATACAGAAGTCCATCAACCTTTCTTGCCATTCCAAGTTATCTCCAACGACTGCAGATGGTATCTGTACTACAGTGAGGCCAAAATCTCGGGAGCTTCTTCTGGAAACTCATTTCCCGGGATGTTCCGAATCTCTGCCTGTTCTGCCTAAAACTGGTCTCGCTGGAAAATCTGTCAACTAGAGGAACATCTTGCTGTCAGTAAACACTTTTAATCCTTTCCAATCAGCAGGCCTGGATGGCATCATTCCTGCCGATATCCAACAAACCAGTGACTTAATGGTTCCCTGCCTTGAATTGATTTTTAGAATTAGCCTGGAACTATGTCATATTCCAAACAAATGGACTGAAGTAAAGGTCATTTTTATACCTAAGGCGAGAAAACGCACTAATTCCAATCCAAAAGACCCTAGGCCCATTAGCTTATCTTCGTACTTCTTGAAAACTCTAGAGAGACAGATAGAAGTTTATATTAGAGACTCAATCAAGCCGGTAAAGTAAGTAGCATCTCAGCATGTATACTGCAAGGGTAAATCAGTAGAACTGAATTGCATTCCCTCTTAGGCTCTATTGAAAAACAACTCGAATATACAGATTTCCTTTGGTGACCTTCTGTGATATAAAAGGAGCCTTTAACAATGTCAACCCAGAGGATGTTAAACCTAATGTTAATGTTAAACCTAGAGGGGGGACCTTAAAGTGGTCGCTTATTCGGATGATGTTGCCACCTTCGGCAAATATCCTAGCACCTTTAGAGATCTGATGCAAAATGCTCTTGGTATCCTTACCAAATGGACCAATAGTATTGTTTTTTTTTTCTAGAAAGTACAAACTTCCTTTTTTCAACCCACTTACTCTTAACGGAGTTAGTTTATAAATCACAAATTCTTTAGTCTTTTTGTGGACAGCAAACTAAGCTGGAAACCTAATAATTTCGAAACGGTAAAGAAATCTACATTACTGCTATACTGTTGTAAGAATACCATTGGGGAAAAATGGGGACTAAACCCTCGCATTGAACATTGGCTTTACACCTCTGTAGTTAGACCTGTTCTACTGTATGGAGTTACAGTTTGATAGACAGCTCCAAATACAGTGGCAAACTAAAACTAGCTGATAAAAGTTTAAAGAATTGCCTGCTTGAGTGGTGCACTCAGGACCCCTTCAACTCAGGCTCTAGATATTCTCCTTCATCTAATCCCTCTTGATATTCTTAGCTAAACAAATACCTGCGTGTACAGCTATTAGGCTTAAATCAGTTTCTTTGTGGACCTGTAGTAATAAGGGACACTCATATATTTTAATGAACAAGGAAATCCCCAAAGTTAATGCTTATATCCTGTTAGCTATATACCTAGAGTCCGCTTGGGCAGCACCGTAACCCGAAGTTGTCAATACCTCCCATGGACCGTTCACATTATCAAAACGGTGGTTGGTTTCAATGATGTGCTACTGCTAACAAGATTCTGATATTGTTCTTCCTCATCGTCGTTTATCAGAATTTCGTATAGTTGAAACGTAAGTTACGTTTTCTTGCGATTCCTGACTTGCACGAAAACTGCCAATCTTTGCTTTACAGTGACAAATTGAGGATCATTGCCTGCAAGTTTGTGAGCTAACTGATAAGATCTCACATCTTATTGATGACCTGAGGCATTCCCTTAGATAACATATGAACAATTTGATTTCGGGACATCTTACGATGTGTCGATGTTTCCAAGTAGATGTTTTTATGAGAAAGAATGTGCTAGGTACAATTAGGTCATGCGCGATCGCAAAGCCCATCATTATTTTTCCATTATCGGTTGCTAGATCGTGTTGGGAGTACTGACTTATTTCACATAATCGTATTTACATTATTCAGGCTGATTTTAGCCAACTCTAGCATTAAGATACTATCATGTTTCATTAGTTGAATCCCTTCAGACCATCTAAATCATAAACATAGCTTTCACATACTATTATCAACTGCTTCGAAATCCAAAAAAACGTTTTTCACTTCGGACCAAAAAATAAAACCAGCACCAAGATTACCGAGGTCATTTCCACTGTAAAGCAATGTATAGCCTTGGGACCATGGTATCCACTTTTTGGCATTTTTAGTTTTTTAGAGAACAACGAGATCCAAGCTGGTTTTCTTAGTCTGCACGTTCCACGTGACGATCGTAAAATGCATGTCCGTTAACATAAGCGAGGGTCGATTTATTATTTGGATATCGCCAAATCCATATCCATATTTCCTTCTGTTGATTTTTTTAACAGTAAAATTTTTTATCGGTGCGGGTAGTCAGCTTTCATCGCTGAACTTTGTTTAGTCAAGTCCTACGTCAAGCTAAGAATGATTTGGTATCATTTATTGTAGCCTGCTCGTTTAGAAGTATTTTACAGAGACATGGCCGGGCCCCTCAACCACAGGGGAAACACAATCGATTACTAGCGGTTATTAAATCCAAAAATGTGGGTTCAAGAAGAAATCCAACACGCTTAAGGTCATCTTTACTTTAAATATGTATAGTATTTGTAAACATTAAGTTCTGTGATTATCATACTCATTTCTTCGTTTGTGCATCGATACGTACTGGTTGAAACTAACCTGAATCCTGATATTCGAAGTACTGAGTATTTTCCTGCAGATTACTTTGTCTACAGACATGACTAATCTAAGTTCAATAGATCTAAATCAAAGGGCGATGATATACTCATTGCTGTTCACTCATCCATCGTTAGTGATACAGTTGATTGTGAATTGTGATCCAACTATAGGACTACTATGTCTTAAGCTGAACATCGTTAAGAAGTTAATATTATATATCTCAGCGGCGTCAGAATCGAAATACACTTGTTTGACGACAATGTGCTGATTCTGGGGGACTTTAATTTACCTGATGTCAAATGGACACACGATACGACGTGTAACCATAATTCGATGGAAATCAATCTGAACCAATTGGAACTTTTGTTTAATTTAAATCAAAAGTGATAGGATATTGGTATAGCCTGATTTCATAAATTTCTTGCACCAATTGATTGGAATTCGCGCTTTTCATCATTTAATGACGTAGAACATGACGTGTAACTATTATAACATTTTGTTCTATGGTAATTAAGATATTTCTAGTTTATTTGGTTCTTTTTCCAAAATAACTTTAGAATAGATATTGCTGATAAAGTCACATTTAAGGATATGATATCTAATAGTATACTAACATAAAAATGGGTATACCTTGCACCACTCCAAAGGATACTAATAAATCCTTCGTCAATTTAAAGAAGGTTGTGGTCCAGATCGCGTTTCTTCACGAAAAAAAAACTTGTTAATGAGCTGCAGCAACTCCAAAATTATTTAAATTAGTTGTTTGTGCCTACATTTATTTCGGTTTGAATTCATTTATAGTTAAGGAGCAACACGGATTTTTCCGTTGTCACACTTAATGGAATTTTTAAAACGTGCTATAGAGGCGATTGAGGCGAATGCTCAACATGATGTCATTTATACCGACCTTGCAAGGTATTCAATTCAATCAACCACGTTACTTTATTAGAACAAATAAAATCATTTTGCAGATATTTTGATAAAATAGGTTGAATCTTATCTAATTGAACGCGTGTTCATGACTCCTTCTCTTCGTTTTATTCATAAACGATATCACCAAATGGGTCTGATGATCTAATAATATTCTCTCCCATACATAATGTCATAAATTATGTCATTCACTCGCTCACATTCATATGTAATATAACTTGATAATAATAACTTGTTCCGAATAATTAAAGTAAGAGATCTTGGAGTTACATGTACACCGACCTTATCAGCGAATCGACATATTAATTCGATTAATGCAAAAGCTTACTCTTTGTTAGAATTTCTAAAACGAACTATATGAAAGTAGCCCGAAAGATTTTATCTCGCTGTATCGGTTTTTTGTCCTTTCTGAACTCGAATATGCCTCATGTGTGTTTTATACTAAACGGAGTCCGTGTTATAATTTTTGAATGTGTGTGTGGCATGGTGATTTATGTTGTAAATAATGTTTTAATCGGAGGTTAAATTTCAATTTGGCTATGGTTTATATACTAGGGTGGGTGTCACGGGCTATTTGGTAGATAACCATTATACACTTTCCGGTTATTGTAAATGTAGAGATATAAAATATAAAATTTATGATAACTCAACAAATTCTGAAATTTTTTGAGTTATCAGTTTCGTGTATGTGTACTTACAAGATACAGATAACTAAAAAAAATTTCATACTTTACGCGACGAAGAAATTAACTGAAAAAAAGCCTCGAGAAATAATTCAAAACCCGATGCATCCACAAAAAATAATTAAATTGTATGTTTTAAAAGGAAGGAATGGGTATCCAGAATAAGTGTTTACTTTATAAGACATTACCATATGTCATTTAGTAACATAAACAATTGATATGTTGACCGTCTAGATTTTGCGATCTACGATCTCTTTATGTTTTCCTTTGAGGCTATTTAAAGGCAAAAGTATAAGCCAATAATTCAGCAACAGTAAATGACCTAAAGAATGCCAAAATGCCATCTAAAAGTTTGGTAAAAGAATGATAGCTTGCAAGAAAGTACCGGAAACTTGGAACACCCTTTATTACAGATGAAAATTATTTATTGTATAAAAAGTTCTCTGAACAGAAAAAGTAAGTAACAGATTTACAAAATTTAAAGAAATGAAAAAGTTATAGAATAATAATAACAACTTTCTGGATACTATTTAGTCGTTTCAGACCTGTTCTACTCTTCACATTTGACACATCGGTTGAAATATGTCAACAAAAATGGTTCAAAAACAATAAAATCGTTATTATTATTATTATTATTCTCTATGCTACATGAAACACATGATACAATTATCATGAAGAGCTGACATCTTTACAATTTATGCACAAATTAATTTCACTATCGCCATCATCACCAATATCGGATTCGTTCAATACCACATATTTTAAACAACTGTCATTTGGCGTCTTCACCAGTGAATTATGTGCGATTTACATTCAACGATATTTCCAAGATGCAGATATTTAAAACGAGATAGTCTGAGAAATAAAATACTATGGAAAATATGAGAAAGAAATAAAACAGTTTATTATAATTTTTTTTGTTATTAGTCAAGCAATCATATTATTTTGGCATTTCCAAACGAAAATATAACCTCGTTTGTTTTTGAATAATATTTTGTAAATATATTATACAAAATTGGCGCATCTTTTGGGTTTGCATACATGTTTGTATGTACATTGTAATAATATACAAGACTATATGTATATTATAACCGGCAATTTGTTCCGCCATTTCACTTTCAAAACAATAAATTTTTTTTTTAATAAATCCAATAATTTTCTATACATTTTTTACAGTGCAATCTAGTCATCATAGTATTTTATATTCTGCCAATTTTACAATGTATCGTCGTCTGTTTATAAAAAAGTTGATGATTCACAACCTGAACTATAAAATTTGATATCGACATTCTTATGTTTTGGTTCGTTTCTCGGCTTACATATGTCGTTTTTTTTACATAAGTCGTGACTTCCTTTTTGTACTTGAACAATTTTACAATGTTTTTTTGCAGATTTCTCATGTTTTTTTGCAGATGTCGATTTCGATGAATGTAAATCGCGCATTAGTGATGAAAACAAATTGTAAACATTGTTAAGGTTTATTACATTTTGACAATTAATTTCATCGTTAGACATTTTAATTTTGTATGCAGCTTAAATATTTGAATGAATTTTGTAATTTATGATTTTTAAAAATGATATGTTGTTCCGAAAATAATTTTGACAAAAATATGAAATGATATAAGTGACAATTGAATAAATTACACTCACATTTAATTGATCGGTTATGCAGAACTATAGACAAGACAGTACAGTAAGTTGTAATTTTAAAATGGTTTTTAACAAAACAAAAACTGTCAAACAAGTTAAAAAGATAACCTTTTACTAGGAGCTTTCAAGTTACCAAGGAAGAAACGTATTCATCAAAATCATCAACCAGCAAAGATAGGAGGGTCAGGAATACATTAAATGACCAAACCTGTGTTCTAGAAACTAACCTACCAGATAGGAGCTGCAAATTAACTGAAACAAGGTGCACTAACTTGGCTGGAATAACTCATCAATCTTTAATTATAAATAAATGTGCCCCCGATTTTATTGATCTTGTAGTTAACAAAAATCATTATAAAATAAGATCCACATACGCAGATGATCCCGCGACTGAGCGGTCAAACCGAACTTTTACAACAATGATAAGTGATCCAAATAAATCACAACCTTAATGCGCATTTGTAATCCTGCAACTTCTATCGGACCTGATGTTGATACTAGCATATGTTACGTTGCTGATCAACTAAATCATAGTGGTATAACAACGGCACAATGATTCCTAAGAAACTTCAAACCAATCTCAATATGGCTTATTAATTATTGATAATGAGTTGTATGACTCAAACATGCCACAACATTTAATTTTTCCATATCTGGTAATCAAATTCACACGCTAAGAGAGGATAAAGTATCGTTGCAAATCCAGGATTTTTAACAAGTCACAGTCATTCAACACGAAATAGAAGTGGTTTATAATAGATCCAAGTGGTTTAGTAAACAAGCAAAGTAACTTCACGGTTACTAATTTTAACGATGTTCAGAACGGTGTTAACATTTGACAATATCTGAGTGGCCCATCATTGGACCAAAATTTCACTCGACGTTCCAGAGATTCCTAAAACTTTTCATACAATGATTTTCAAAGCATAATAAACTCAACATTTATATCTTCCAAATTACCTCCGGCCCAGCAAATAAAAGATCAAAATATACCACATCAGATAGAACCAAATATGAGATGCAATAGCTCGTTCGCATGATAAAACATGTAATCAACCATTAGATTCAAGATACCAGTCACGAAGAAGGCAACTGTCTAATTAAATGTATGATAGCAGTGGACACAGGCATAACCAACCATTTACTTTAAGAAACAAATCGTCACTCAGCTGTCAATCGTAACAGCTTTAATTCTCATTAAACTTTAACTGATGACTTTATGCTTCAGACATCCCTACGACAAAAAACTTTAGCTAACGAAAAACTATCTGAATTGAAACTACTTATAGCTGTGATTTATCTTGTGGGCAAAACACTTTAATACCTCGATTGAATGCAACTACAATCTTTTTAGATCTGAGCCAAATTGAAGCAATGAGCATTTCATTACCATCATTAACAATGAATGCGTCAGACTTAGAGGAAGAACATAATTCAACCCACACTCAACCTGTTCATGATTTGATTCAAGAAGCATTCCAAATTGAACCATTCAAAATAAAAGTGATGGAACATTTTTCAAAACAATAAATAGTGTACGAGGAGCTTTAGGTTGAAATGATTTATTTTCGGGCGTCGAAATCGCAATATAAATAAGGACTCATGGCAGCTGAAAGTTTTACTACTTTGTGGTAGTCAAATGATAAACGAGGATCTGGAAAGATTTTTTGATCATCCAAATGAGTCTAATGTATATCCGAATATGGAAGACTAATACCTGATGATTTAGAACGTAATGCTTCATTGCCTTATTACATCTTAGTCATGAGTTAATAATGATAGCGGATAATATTAAGACAGTATATAAGGTTTCTGACCGAAAAAAGAGAAATTGTATGGAACGAGGTAAAAGTAAAATTGGATGCTCGATGTGCGATGTGAACATACCTCAAATTGATGATGTCATTAATGCGGAAATACCAGATCCCGAAGAAGATCGATTGTTATTCGATCACTAAAAGTTTGGTACATTCATGCGGTGCTATAAATCCAATTATCATGCATGGCAGACAACAAATGCACGAAAAAATATCCCAGAGAATTCATGAAATTTGTTATGATGATAATAATTATCCTCAACACATACGCCGTGAGCTAGATGATGTATAAGGTCGCATATAGCTGTACAATAATAAAATTCGAAATTAAAATCGACAGCAGATAAGCAGATAAGTTTATATTTCACGAGAAAGAATGCACGAAATGTTTCTGCTGCACCAGCACACACAACATTAACAGCATTATTTGCTCTGTGCAAAGAAGATGTATTTTCCAAAATATTATTGTACGCAGAAGTATTAAAGTTATATCGATGGAGTGCCACATCGAAAAAACTCTAGCGACGTAAAAAAAGCACGCGAGTTAAAGGCTATCAAAATCTGCAACCGTTTAAAGCATTAGCCCAATTTTACATAGCATCCTAATAATGTCGAATGCTACTATTTGTGAATACTTCTAAATTTATTGTCAAAGTTTCAACTTCATTTGCAAATTTAAAAACGATCTATGACGTAGTATGCCAGTATCATTTACGCTGTCAGCAGTCATATTCGACAAATACGAACAATATTTGCTATCATTTTAACCACATGTTTGTCATCTTGCCCTAATAATCTAAGGAATAAATTCAGAGAAAATTTAAGCGATAACACCATTCCGTTTTACTGTTCCGGGTCAGTTTTTAAATTTGTTGGATATTTCTAGTATGTCACCGCACATATTGACACTCAAAAGCAGCGCACCAATAATTCTTTTGTGCAACATACACCAACATTTTTTAATCTAATCAATAAAACTTGCTGTTAAAAAACTGATGTCAAACGTCATCAAAGAAAGCAACAATTTTAAAAGGCAAGTCAAAAGGACAAAATGTTGTTTCAAGTATTTGCATCATACAGTTCTCCATTCGCCTTGTATTCTAAATGCTTATTAGCAACGTGCAAGGTCTATCGCTTCAAGCGTGTGGATTTATGATTTTCTTATAATCAATTATATCTGATGCTCACAGATGGGGTAGCCGAAAAAACAATTGAAAAATATTCTACATATCAAAGCACTTGCATTAATTTTTTCAAATTTTATTTAATTCACAAAAAATAATTGTATTTCATTTATTGGGCTTTGCAACGCATGCCGGATACAGCTAGTGTATACATAAAAATACGGTTGCCGAATTTAAAATTCTTACAGTGGTAAGAATTTTAATTTATTTAAAATTCTTACAGTGGTTTCAAATGTACTTGACCGGCAGTAAAGTAAAATAATATCATCCTATAACACAACTCTAAAATGTTGATTGCCTAGGACTCTGGAACGTTACTTAGATAGATTACTAACTTAAAAAAAGTGCAAAAAAAACACATCAAGCCGAAATATTTTAATAATGGAACTCCAAAACTTATCTGGAAAACCATACAAAGCAAAAACAGTTAAGTCATTTCCTAAATACCGAAGAAACTTTAATGAATTTAATTGGCTTGTACGATTTAGTTACATCTTATGTGATTGATTTAAAGCACGAAAAAATCAAGAATAAAATTTGAAACAGGTACTTAAAATTACAGCAAACCTTACCGATTGCTAAGTTTAGGATACTTAGTATACTATATATAATGCAAATCTATATTATAAAAGGAGCACAAAATGATATTGTAACACCGTCATTCAAAGCTACGCGTATTTTGGAAATCCCTTAATCACACAACAATCCCAACTTTATTGCTATTACGATTTGATAAGATTTATTGAGAAAAGTCTTATTGGCCAGCAAAATATTGCAATATATTACATAAAAAAAGTACATTACTTAATAAAGAATAATAAACCGATTCCGGTTCGAATACATTTTGCACTTAAAGGAAGATTTAATCTTTAAATTTGATTACAGATAAAAAAAATCACATTTCAACAGGTAGATTACGACAAGTAAGTATCTGAATTTTCAACACCATAACATAAACCTAACACAAATCAACTCACCACAACAATTAAAGTCGGCAAAGTATTTTCATTCGACATATTAAAAAATATTTTTTCTTCCTCGTTCAATAATTTATCATGAAATTTGGAAAATTACGATTACGTTCGTGGTGGCATGAAATTTTGCCAATTTCTCATAAAAAAGTCGGGCATGTTTGAGATCATAATCGTCGAAACGATTTATCACTTTATAATTTCGTGCTGTTAAATCTTCCATCGTTATAATATCTTCACCATCGACTTTATTATTCGAGTGCAAATCGTACAGTTTCACCATGTTTGCTCATTTGTTCACAAATCTTGGTAGTACATGCATAAATGGCCGATTTCATTCATTTCCTGCAGAATCGCCTTGAAAATGTTTTAGAATAATTTCTGCAAAGTTCAAAAGAAATTTGATGTACTTTCACTTTATTTACAAATAGTCTATATAATATACAATTTCGTGCACTGTATATGTTTAGGTTTTACTTCACAGAACAAAAACAAATACAAAACGTAAATTGTGTCAAACCGATAAGTATGTATACACGCCAAATAGTTCATTGACACACTCAGTGAATATGACGTAAATTGTAAATTCGAAAATACGAATAAAACGATATACACACATGCACAAACAGCTGATTTATTATTACCGCACTAACATATATACACTTAATCAAATAAACAACAATAATTTACCATTTTCATGCGTTTGAATTTCCACCGCAACACGATACAAATTTGAACAATAATTTATACCGGTTGCACAAGGATTTGTTATCGATATGATTTTAATGAACGTTTTTTGATCATTTGCACCACTATGGTTGTTGTTGTTGTCACTCACATTAATTTCACTTTCAATAATTTCCCGAAAATACGTCTCATTTAACCATTTCGGTACCACTCGATCGTCCGCCGCCAATTTTAAATTTGAACCCAGTTTAAGTGGCATTTTCATTTGAATTGTTTGTACTTTAAATGATCAGGGCACAGATGACACTTGGAAAGCTTACAATACGAAGACTGAATACTTATAGTAGTTCTATTTAGATATTCGTAAGATTAAATCGATTTGTATTTTTTGTCGTTATTCTCGTAAATTTTATTTATTTTGTATTCTGCCATAGTATGTGTTCACATATGAAGCTATATATATACTGTGTGTACCTGTACTACACACATAAAATTACTATAAACACTAAAAAAGCTTCGTTGATGAAACAAAATAATACAGACAGTGATAAGCTATCAATACTAGTACATATATTTCAACATATTTTAAAATCATTGTGTTGATAGTAGATTCGTTAAGATTCAAGGTTTTAATAAAAAACTATCAGTAACACGAGCTTGGGTATTTAAAATGTTTAGTCGTAACTTTCTCCAAGAGGTCGCACTGGATTCTCATCAGATGGGGATTATGTATATATCTTTACAGGCTTCTTTTAAGTAACTTACAACTTATAGGCAGTCTATAAATTTCAATACAATTTATGAATTTTGATCGATCAAAATGGTCTCGGCATCGATCATTCATGGTCCTTCGAGCCAGATTTATATACTGCAAAGCATACTGGAAATAGCCTCTATAATGAAAATCGATATCACTTTGCTTTCAATTGTCAACTGCATTCCGACTAAGGGGATGTGTAGCTATCTATATGTAATCTTGTATATTTCTAAGCCTCTCCATCCTAATTTCTACTTGCTACGTCCATGACGTGTCGATGGTAACGCGAGCAACCTAGCAGAATCTTGTGGTGAGAATCCCTTGGAGAAGCTAGTTAGCAACTTGAAGCTAGACGGGGTCCATAGGTCACTTGCAATCAATTTATTTAAGAGCTACTTGGCTGGAATGTAGTCAAAAATTTCCAGTGAGAAGTATGTGTGTTTTAAATTACCATCCTGCTAAACTGTCTAGAAAGACTACATCCACTGTAAATAATGATGTCCTACTGCAAAATCTCGAGCAAATGGAAAAAACTATAGCACAACTAAACTATTAATTTGCAAAACTAATGCTGATATGAGAAAATTGATGAACAACAAAATAAATGATGAACCAGAAACTGCGTTTTTAAATAAAAATCCCTTCCAATCGCTTAGCATGATCAAAATGATGAACTAAAACGAGAATCCATTGGAATCGTGAAAGAAGAAAACGAGTAAACAAAAGAACGAGAAATGACACATCAACCAAAAGAAAGGCTGAGTTATTATCTGAAATTAAACCAACACCAGTAATAATTGTCGATCATACTAAACAAATAGCTCCAAAAATGCTAGACGAGAAATACTTCCATTTCCTATTAACTTAATAGGAGTAAAATAATACAATGACAAAACCAACACGACAGAACTTGAAGTGTATAATCTTAGCTTGAGCTACTAAATTAAACATTAATGGGTTTGACTGATATACGAATGAGGACAAAAATGATTACTCAATCACAGTAATGGCAAAAGGGCTCTACCAATCTTGCTCAAAAGAACACGTTATGGCAGAACTTACAAGTAAAGGTCTTAAAATTAAAGATGCAGTCAATATCATAAAAAAAATATAAAGCAAACCAAGGACGGAAATACTGAAATTATCAGAACGGGACTTCCACTCTTCATGTTAACCTGCAAATATAAAGAAAATATAGAAAAAAATCTATAACATAAATGCAATTCTCCTCCTGAGAGTCAAAATTGAGCCATTGAGCAAAGCGACTAGATTAATCCCACAGTGCAAGAAATGCCAAGAGCTTAACCATACTCAAAAATACTGTAATCATGAACCAAGATGTGTCAAATGCGCAGATAAGCACGCAGCTAATACTAAAAATATCTTAACTGCAAAGATCAACATCCCGCTAACTATGGAGGATGTAAAGTTGCAACAAACAAGTTCATAGAATCATATTAATCGATAAATCACATGAAACCAAACAAATATGCTCCAAATAAATATAGCCCAAGCATTTGATAAGGTATGTCATTAAGGGCTTGCATTCAAACTGCTTCGGAATCTGCCGAGACAAATTTATGAGCTATTGAAATCGTTTATTTCAGACAGACACTTTCGAGTAAAGTATGAGGATGGATACTCTGAATTAAAGAGAATAATAAGGAGTACCCCAAAGTAGTGACTTCGTGCCAATTCTTTATCTCCTGTATACAAGAGACCTTCCCAATACTGATGCAACTAAAGCAACATTTTGCTGATAATACTAGCGTCCGCACAAAATATAACTGGTTCTACCAACAAACTAATGAGAGCCATAAACAAAATATGCAATTACGACAACCTTCCTAGAGACTTAAAAAAGAAGCTTGTCGCAGCCGAGATTTATTACCATGCAAGAAAACACTTTTAACGCCTGCGTTCTTTATTGTATGATGACCCACATCACAATTACAATAAGGTTACATAAAACCAAACCATTGGACCTAACGTGACCCAGAGACAGATCAAAAAATCAAAAAATAATATCTCAAAATTTGTTAAAATTGTCGGAAAAACAAAAGTTTTAAAGTTCAAGATTTTCAAGATTTATTTCTTCAAATTGGCGTGGGTTTTCTCGGGAAGATCCACTACAACAATTTCAACATTTCAAGCACTTTTCTTAATAGTAATAATGTTCAAATTGTGTATACGGATTCTAGCAAAGCCTTTGACAAGATTGATCATGAATTGACAAAACTTTTTATTAGGGTAGTATTTTGACATTCAATTTTATGAAACTTATTCCAATATTATTGACAATTTGATCTTCAATTTGATCTAAAGAGTTTTCCGTATTGGAGCAAAACAATGTGCTTTACCATAGATCGCGTGTTAGAAACGATTTGTTTCCATCTGAACGGCGTCATCATCGATAGCATCGGTTGCCTTAAAGATTTGGGCATTAAATTTAGCGCAAATCTATATCATTTTACAAGCATATCGTTGGTTGCATCTCAAAGGCAATTTCGAGTTTTCAAAAGAGTTTCTTGGTCCGTTGGTCATCAAATTGCTTTACATTTTCTTTGTTCGATCTCATTGGAATATAGTGCTACTATTTGAGATTCATATTATGGTAGTTATTCTGCTCGGATAAAATCTGTTTCAAAGCGTTTTTAGATGTATACTCATCGTAGACTTCCCAGGGATGATAGCATTTCTGATTTTTTTTACTTCCATCTTATCGTGGCGGGTGCAAACTGGTGAGTTATTGAGCCTCTTTTTTTCGTAGAATCCAAATGTCCGATGGATTTGTTCGTGATGTTCTAATATCCATTTTGGATGACTGTGCTGTTATTTTGCAGCTTTTTAATATTTCTCCGTTTAGTGGCATAGCTTGCTTTATTTTTAAAATTAGTTTACTAAGGAGTAAAGTTTCACAAATTTCAAGGTATAGGATTGATACTTGTTTATAATTGGAGCAGCTTGGCAGTCAATCGTTTTTATAGGTGTTTCCATTCAGCATTGTGGTATAGTATTTCTAAAGCTGGATGATTTCGAGATTGGTTGATTTGGTATGGTGTCATTGATTGTTGTTGTACCATTTGTGGATCAGTGTTGATTAATGCAGTAGGCAACTGCAGTAGCAGTATGAATACTAGGGCAACCGAAGCAAGCATAGTGGTTAGCATTGATGCTAGTGGAATGGTCCTTGTAATGTTACAATAAAACATTAAGTTGTTAAATCTAATGATATTATACCACCAACTTCAGCTGCAGTTCTTTCTATATTTGTGGGCTCCATTGAAGCAATAGTAATAGTTGTCGTAGTCAGTTTGACAGTTTTTACGACAAATTAATATTTGTGTTGCTGGCTAGTTCATTAACAAGTTCATCATGGCTGTTATAAAAATTGGAACCATTGCTTGTTATATGTTATTGATAGTCTGTTTGTTGTTGATAGCTAGGCTGTAGTTGCTAACGTGGTTGAGGTTGAAATCCACATATTATGGTTAATCCAGGTTGCGCATTATTCATTGGTGGTGGTTTTACTAACCAGGTTGTTTTTATTTTATAATGTATTTTGAATTATTTTTGCTGCGATGAAGCAGCTGAGTCATTGGTAGTGGTGAAATCAATACAATTGAAACAATAAAGGTAAGCAAAAAGATGCCAAATTATTGATTTTGGTGTTCCAATCGGTAAAACTGAGCGAGTTTTCCACTGATACTCACTAAATTAATGTTTGACGGATTATCAATAATCAACTGATTTTTGATATGAGGTGCTTGATTTTTTTGGCTCATTGGGTTACGTTCTTGATGTAACAGTAGAGTTCCAAGCACATGATTATCATTCAGTATTGTCGTCTCTTGAATTCCGATTATTGATGTAGTCTTACCTCGGTGGATTTGCGGATAAACTTATATTCTCTATCGTCTCACTCATTATATCAGGATTCAATCTTAACACATGGATAAGTCATGCAGTTAAAATATAGTTATTTTAATCGAAATTCGAACTCTTTTTATTGATCTTATTAAATTTTTAACACCGTTGTCATTCTGTCAAAACTGAAATGAGATTAAAGGGTTAATTGCTAAAATTTGCAAAAGCTTTTTTCCTGCTTTAAAATAGCAGTGTGACATTATTATTTACATTTTACATTAACTCACTTACATTTAAGGTATTTCTGTTGTTATTTCAAAGCAAACGATAATCTCTCTCGATGGATTGAGTCACATGCTTACTACAAAGCCAGGAACACTCCGTGTACATCACGAGATATTTCGTAATATTATATAAAAGAATCATCAACAAAAAAAACGTGATCACTGACTGATCGATTCGGCTACGGTTCTTCCGGAATAATTGTTTCTGTTATTATCGGGGATAGCTAAACTAATCGAATTATTAATGTGAATTCCACATACGATGGCTCCTCTAAACTCATCTCAGTGAACTGTATTTGAACTGTGCTCAAAACGAAGTTGTTCTTCTTTAGTTCTTCTTTAAATACAATTACGAGTTATATGAATGCCCCCCGACCACAGGTACAAATAAGTTACATCACAAGGTAAATTATTTTGATTTTTGTAACAATCACCTCTTAAATATAATAAGTATGTACATTTATATGTTTTACCTTCAGACACCAAAAAAAATCGGTACCGGTCAACAAACTTTTGATTATATCGCAATAATTGCAACAATCCACTAAAATTCTGATGTAAATATGAACAACTTAGGACAATGGCCGAAATGAAGGTGAAAACAGATATTTAATATTTGCCGGTGGGATTATATAATTTTTGAATGGTGGTGGTGGTGGTGGTAACCTTGTAGTATATATTATTGCGTAGCGATATCGGACACAATCCACAAATATTAAATTTGATAAGAGACTAAAAGAAATGCGCAATTTTGGGGTTTTTTACCTTAGTACATTTTGTATGTGTGTGCTCAAAACACATTGAATTAAATATGCAAATATTTACATAAATTTGAATGGTATAATGTTAAAATTCGTTCGTAGACATAGCATATACCATCGAAAAATAACTTTCACCCAGTTTTGGAATTAGTATAAATTTTTGGTTTGTAAACCTAACTCAATTTTATTGAATTGTGTCGTTGCCGTTTATTCGATCTACATAAACAATTGTATTATCAACTCTGAATATAGTTTGTGCTTATCTATAAAATTTAGAAATATAGACTTGTGAACCACATAATCTTATCTATCTATAAAATTGTATCTATCATGTCATTTTAATTGATTGTCAAGTTTAGGGTCATCCTTAATGCAGCAAACTTATTAAAACCTGGAAACCCAAAATATAAAAATTAGTCATTCAGACTCTTCGAAAAACTACTGAGTAAAAGGTTAAATGCAATAATCGATAGGAATAAACAACTTAATCCCTCTCAACAATACAACAAGTATACAGAATAAATAATATAATTGAGAAAGCACACGAGGAGAAAAACGTCTACTCAATTACGATAGATTTAGACGTTGCGCGAGCTTTTGATAAGGTTTATAATGAAAAACTTAACCATAAGTTAAGAAATCCCAGACAAATAAAATTTTCTAAAATACTAAAATAATCTACCTGCATTAGAAAACAACTTAGTTGCGACTTTGGCTGGTGATACTGCGATCCTAGCTGTTGGAGAAAGCAACGAAGAATCAACACAAAATGTAAGCTATGACAAAAATATAAGAATGGACTTAAAGAAGCCGAATTAAACTAAACGAAACTAAGTCAGTTCACATAAATTTTACCACCAGACCAATTGAACACATACCGGTTCCAATAAATCGTGATATTATACCGCGCACACAATCAAGTATATATGCTAAACTTATAGATGGAAAGTACACGTCAAGAAGAAAAATAAAGAAAAATGCATTGGATGATGGACATAAATTCTACTCTACCATTATACACCAAGCTGTTCTTTAGGGTTGTATTTCAGAACAGACTGAGACCCAAACCTTTTGAGCTGCTTTAAATCCACAATAAACATGTGGTATAAACATAAACTTGGTCTCTGTCGTTGAGGGTCACTCCCATTCCTATGCCCCATAAAAACTTCTAAACAAGCATTTTATCCTTAGAATTCCATCACAACATCCTTTGCTTGTCACAGGAAGCAAATAAAAAAAGGTGGGGTCGCTAAGCTGACTAACCGTATCCTTAAAAAACTTAATTGCTAACAAATTCAACAAAAGAAAATATGGATACAACCAAAATTAAACCGGACCCCCACTTATGTTAACGGGCACGCAATGTAGGGTTGGTAAGTAGAACGTGCTGTCGTTAAGAAAACCAGTCGCGTTTGATGGAACTGGAGTGGGGACCATGTGTCCCAATGCTATACATATTGCTTTACAGTTGAGATGACCTCGGCAATCTTGGTTTTGGTTTTCTTCTTGGGCTCAAGGTAAAAAAGCTGTTTTGCATTTAAAGCATATCATAATCGTGTATGGGTAAGATACGTTTAAGCATGCGACTAGCCAACCTGACAATAATTTATGTGTGGCTAGGACATTTTTACCTCATAAAAATATCTACTTGGAAACATGGACGCATACCCTCGTACGATGTCTTGAAGTCAAGACCATGTGTAAATTTCTAAGGGAAGCCTCGGGTCATCCAAAATGTGAAATCTTGTCGTCCAGCTGCTAAATTTGTTGGCAGTGATCATCAATTAGTCACTGAAAGCTAAGATGGCAGTTTTCGTAAAAGTCAGGGTTTGCAGAAAAACGAAACTTACGTTTCAACTGTGAAGGTCTCATAAATGAAGATGAGAAAGCACAATATCAGAATCTTGTTAGCAGTATAGCATTATAAAAACCAACCCATCGTGATGATGTGACCGGGTAAAACTTCGGTATTCAGTGTTTTCTTCTATAAAGAAGGGCGAATACGTTTTACAACTGCACAGAGGAACAAAACGGTTCTTGCTAGAAGAACTGCCAAGCGAATTTATAAATGAAAAAACATGAATGGTGGTAGGATGAAGTTTTAAGTAGATAACTCAGCAATGAGAGCAACTCACGTAACTTCTTTAAAAGATTCACCGGACTGCATCATACCTTCAGACCTAGATCTATTGCTATATTCGGGACCAGGAATGAAACCTCCATGTTAACTTCGATTCAGTGTTTGACACTTGGAAGGGACATTTCTCAGATTGAGGGATGTGCATAGAGTATATATACAACTAGGAACTTACACTCGACATACGAGTGTAAGTTCCTAGGGGTTGATTCCATTAATTCCAAGCTCTTGATATTCGGAGGGGATACTTTGTGGAATTATCTTTTCAACCTTATTCGTTTAGTGTGGCAAAACTTGTTGAGAATAGTTGAGAACACGCATCAGGAATTTTTGCAATCAGCTCTAGTGTACGGCAAGGAGATGGTCTGTCAGCGATACTCTTTAATCTCATGTTAAAATGTATCTTTCGCAAAAGTGAAACCCTTCTGGACAACATATTGTACCGTCAGTTCAACCAGGTCTGGCATATGCATATGATATCTGTATAGTTGTTCTGAAAATCACAGTTTTAAAGAAGTGACAGGTTTTTGATACCTTGTCAATCATGATAATGGTGTGAGAGAAGATATAAACGTGCAACTTGTCGCCACAACCGTGCTTTATATGCCTTACGTCCTCTGCTAAAATCTAAATACCTTCGAAACGCCGGCAAGCTGAAGTTGTACAAAGTATTAGAGACCCGTTGTCATGTATTTAGAACGTCATCTACTGTGAGTATTGACCGATGAGTATGAAATCTGGTCAGCAACGATAGAGAACAGTTTGCTCCTCGGGATAGAGAACAGTTTGTCTTCCTCCGTATATCTATACCAATAAAATCAAGCTCGGGATCATCTCCGACGGAGACAGATTATTGATACGGTATGGACCATCATTGGCCTGTTAACCCGTTTTATTATTATTCGGTCCCAAACTCGACAATGGCGACAATTGCTGATACCTCTTCATTCCTGTGATCATGAATTTGACATAAATTAGCACGTTTTTCGTATACCGATTCTTAATGGGTTACAGCAATCCAAGAGAAGGAATAGCCACGATTTGCTAGGCATATATGTCACTGTGGGCGACGATTCCTCCTATAAGTGAAGAACGACAAATAGTTATTTGGTTATCTATATAACAATAGATGGACGCGGATTGTGTGTGCAACCCGGGCCAACAATAGCCTGTAAAAATCGACTATCATGTGTAACTAAAGAGTTTAATAAACTTTGTGCTACTAATTTTAAAATTACATAATTTATTGAATTTGCGGCAATCAATGTTAGTATATTTTGTGGTAACGAATATCAAACGAATATATAAAAATAAACACATTAAATTATACAAAACTAATATTTTTATTCAATTCGGCAAACATATTTGTATCGTACATAAATTCATTAAGTCGACGGTAACCTACATACATTATATAATATACCGGCGAACCGCATTACAACTCCAACAAACCAAACCGATCAAAAAATCCCAATAGATGATCAAGTGCTTGCAAATAGAATTCATTTTTACAATGATCCGATTTATTTTCCGACGGATTATGAACGGTTAGACCAAGTGTGCCCGCCAAAAGGACTACTCCATAAAATCCTTTATCAATTATGTTCAATAAAAAATCTTTGTATTTCGGAATTTTATCAACTTCCGTGTAATTTAATTTAATTAAATTCTCTATTAAATTATCGTAATAATATTTAATTAATTCTATAAAATTATTTGCATTTTGAAAATGACTCGATGCGCCTAAAATTAGGATAAAATATAGGTCGATTAGTGGTGGCCCGTATACACATAGTTGATAGTCAATCTTAAATGGAACAAAATAAAAATGTGATTTAACCAGAAATTTACGTTACCATTTAGAAACTTACCATTAAAACGTCATTTGGATTAAAACTATCGTCGTACGAAAACATAAGATTTTGCGTCAAACAATCACCATGGTTCAAAACATTTAGGCCATCGGGGTCAGCATAACAGCATCGTGTAAATTCTTTAAAACCTTTCTCCTTCCACGCAATAATTTTATCATAGTATGGTTTTAAATTATCATGTTTTCGGAATAGTTCGATAAACGATGGCCAACAATGTGACATTCCATAATTGTAGACCAACTTTAGTTCCAATTGTAGATTTTCGTCATGATTTTCATGGAATAATTTTCCAAAATCACCATTTGTCGTGTACGCCACAAGCGAGGATGCATGAAATTGTGAAATTTTTTCTAAAACAATCTTGAGATGATCTAAATCAAGGCCGACTATACTATTTGCGATTTTATAATTTCGTTCCGCTAAATCTTCCATTGCGATTATATGGGCCGGATCCGATGTTATTTTATATACGGTCGGTGCAAATGTTAAGGTTTGGCCGTTTTTTAACCATTCTCGTTCGAATAATGGGATTATATTACGATAAACGTACAGTTCTTTTTTAAAGTAGCCAAATTCACTTGTGTCGCAATACGGTTGACCTTTCACAATCATTGATATTTTTTGGATTTCTGCAATTAAATATATAATATATACGTAGAACGTAAATTTTATTTTATTATCTGGAGTTGTTGAACATGGCTGATTAATTTTTATTCCATACATGCAAATTACAAATGTATATCCGGTTTATCATCGTTGTGCGGTGTAGCACAATTTTCTTGCATATACACCCAAGTGCAATATTTGTATAAAAATGTTGAAGGCCAAAATAAATATAGTTTGTGGCCTTCGATAGTTATACAACGAACTAAAATTAGAAATAAACATCAAAAATGCATCAAAAACTAAAATTTCCTATATATATGCCAAAGAGGCAAAGAGTCAAAAGTTGCAATACCACAACGCGAGAAAGTGTTTGCATGTATTCGAATTATTCGGAATTTTAGTTTAGTTCTCTTAGAATATTGCAATAAATTATTTTTAGACGTTCGATGTATTTTAGAATCTTCATAATTTTGTATAAATTCGAAGGTCGAGCATTGCTCTAATCCTCTAATGACACCGATGTGGTAAATTTCATGCTTTGTTCGAATTAGAAATAAGACGTAGATCATTTGTGAAAATTTGTTCATATGTATGATGCACAACGATAACTTGTTAGTCCTTCTTATTCCTGAGCCATTTCGAATTGATCTAGTTCTAGGTCAGTTTTGTTTTGATTTTCAAAATGCGTCACAATAGAAAATTATTTACGTCTAGACAATATTGGAAAATCAATGGAAAACTAATTACATATTTTATACTCGTACTAAAGATAATTAGTCCAGAACAAATTATATGTCACTATATTCGAATCAATCATCATCGACGGTCATACAAATGAAATTGCTGATTAGCGTGTGAAAGAATTGCTTGTTTTGAACAGTTGCATGAATCAACTTTTTTTGATAAAATTCTACTTCTTAATATAAACATTATCAGCATCTTCGAAAGAGGTTTTCAAGGTTATGAGAAAAAGTGTATATTTTTAACACAAATACCGTGATATAGGAATGATCGGATTATTTACGCGATGAGTGGCAGATGTAGTTAAAAAATAGATATCGTTGATTTGGCGCAATTGGTCTCACACCAATCAAAAGTGCATGTACCTTGGTTGTACTGTAGTGAAAACAGGTGGCACGAAAAAAGATATTAACCAACGGATATCAAAGAAATTGCTTCGGACAGTTGTTGCTCCGTACCGAATTAACAATCCAGCTCTATTGGTTTCGATCCCGAGCTTGCTTTTTGTACTTTTTATTGTACAAGACGTGTTCTCGATAAGCCATCGCCGCCAACTCATTGTCCTGAGGTGTTTCACATTTACGAAAGACAAATTCTAACATAAGATTAAGGAGTATCGGGGACAGAGCATCTCCTTATCGTTATTCCAAAATTCGATTTTAATGCAACAGTAGTGAGACTGCATTAATGTCAATTTACATGAACGGTATACTTAACAGTTTTTATGTACTCCTAGACATCGCAAAGCAAACTATAAGCTAACCTGAAGGATTAAGTAGGGTTGCTGGAAACCTAGGAAGAACTGATGTACGGCACGACATGTTGCTTAATATTTAGAATCATCCTTAGCGGAAAAACTTTAAGAGGTGACTGACCGACTCTAACGAAATCTTCCTTGGTAGTCAGTCACCTATAAAATTTCTTCCGCTAGAGGAGTGATCCTCTCTAATACTATGAAAGACAGTATTTTGTATGCTGTGTAAAGAAGAGCTTTCCCGCGATACGATAACGAGGCCACCTTCCATTCATCAGGTATAACTTCGCTTTGCCATAATAATCGAATAAGGTTAAAAAGATAGTTCCACAAAGTATTTCCTCCGAATATCAAGACCTCGGAATTAATGCAATCAATCTCAGGGGAACGGTCTCTTTTTAGGTTTTGGATGACCAGTGTGAATTTCTCGCAGGGTGTATCCTCTATGCACATCTCCGCAGTCGGTATTTGACACTTATTGAACATTGAGTTAATGAGAGAAATACTCCTTTGTCGAGCACTGCTTCGATGTTAACACGGAGGTTTCCATCCTGGTTTCGAAAAGGTATGGTAAAGTCCGGTGACTCCGGTAAAGAAGTTAAAGTCCCCTGGTCGAGAAAATTGCAGGTGACTACCAAGAAGGATTTCGGTCAGTCACTGATCAAGTTTGTTCGATGAGTATGATTCATGGATTTCCGACATGCTTATGACTGAACCCATCGGGATAGCTTATGGTACGCTCTGCGATGTCTGGAAATACCTGACATGTAATATGTGAGTTTATATAAAATGACAGTAATACTGTCACAATGGTGGACCAAAGTTGAGAACAAGCTATCAGGAAGTTTTGCAATTAGCTCTGGGGTACGGCAATCATATGCTCTGTCCCCGATACTCTTTAATCTCATGTTAGAATTCATCTTTCGTAAAACTGAAACACCTCAGGGCATCATTTTGTACCGTATCAGTCAACGGTGCCAAAGAACTACTAGATTCACTTATACGATTCTCACCTTCCGTTGCTCTCAAAATCAATGAGTCTTTTTAAAACAAAATTTGTGACTACTGCGGTTTTACAGACCATTTTGACGGATTGGGTTTTAGTAGTGGTGCTGGTGACCACATATTTGAAGGAGTAACAGGTTTTCGATATTTCAGGTTCCTTGTCACTCAAGATAACTGTGTGGGAGGGGATATTAAAGCATGCCTGTTCGCTATAGCTACCGTATGCATTGTATGCCTTACGTCCACTGCTAAAGTCAAAATACCTTGCAAATGCCGACAAGCTGAAGTTGTACAAGGTGTTGATCAGAATCGTTGTCATGTATGGCTATGAGGTAGACTCTGACGGATGAGTATGAGAGATGGTTAATGACATTCGAGAGAAGAATCCTACGCTTGATTTATGGCCCAAACTCGACGATGACGACACTTACTTAGATCTATTCAACCACTACGCTGGAGTACGCTGTCTTGGTCACGTTCTGTTACAAACCAATCCGAAACGAATGGTTCAGCGATCTATGAGAAGAGCCATCATTTGGCAGGCGCAGAGATCGCTGTCGGCGACGATGGCTCCTTGGGACAAATAACGACTTGTCTTCTTCGAGTTCTCTAGAACAATACGAAGAACAAGCTTGGGCTCCAATCTGATGGAACCAAAATGTTGATGAGGTACGGGCCAGCAATGTTCTGTAAAAGCCGATTGTTATCATTACTATGCCATCACTTGGTGTCAGATGTGGGGCGTGATAACAGTAAAATTACAGAAAAACTTGACGTAGCAATAAATAAACTACAGAGTAACAATGCTATATAACGTCATAGAGCCGGTTGTTCGAGAATATTCCAGAACCGTTCCAAAAAGAACACGAAGAATGCAACGAAAATAAAGTATTTTAAGCGGTAGTTTCGAAAAACAACCACACGCTTTCGCTAGGTTTGAAACTACAGAAACATTTATTCGCCAATCAATAGGTGGACATAAATCAGGTATAGACAGAGTGGAAAGAGGCATTTCAGTGTAACATTATTAGAAATGAAAAGTATAAAAAATCAGAAGAAATTCAACCAGCTATACGCTGTTATTTTTTTTTCGGCGAAGCAGCTCAACGGGTAATAAACAATTTGAGTGTGACTAATGAAGGGTTTGAGTTGAGGACACTGTTGAATCCACAATGGATCAAATAATAATTGGAATCAAATCAAAACGAACTCCCCAAAAACTCTGGGTCGATGATAGTTTGGACAAAATCCAGATCCAACGAAACTCAATAAGGAAACAGTGGAAGACAGCAGCTTGAAATGTTTCACCAAACTTGATTGTTTCAATGGATTTTGACAAATTCTTGTTACTGAAAGAACACCCAAATACTTGGAGATTTGTCACGCTATTAGTTTGATATAGATACTTACGTCTATCACTCGGTATATTGTCGGCCCCCCGAATTGTTTTCGCAAGTTTAGAATGAAACATTAGAAAGCATTGGAAATTGTGAAATCGCCATGGACGATGTATTTTTATTTGCTGAAACAAAAAAAAAAGCTACGGGAAATCACGAAGAATGTTCTGAATAGACTGGAAAATCCAAGACTTACACTCAATAATAAAAAATATGAATTTTTAAGACATATTTTTACTCCAGCTGGTTATCAAGCAGATCCAGAAAAAATAAAAGCTATTTATAAGTTGAATAAACCGACGAATGTCAAAGAATTGCAACGACTACTAGGTATGTTTTGCATAAATGATTTGCATAAACTACAACTTCATGCCGCTTTGAAGCCGCTTTCATGCCGCTTTCATGAAAAAATTCTGCAGAATTTTTTCAGTAATATTTCTTCGGCAAAACATGACGGAATTAAATATTGTTTATCTTTTTTAGTAAATTCCGAAAGTGTATACCAACTTAAAATTGAATTTTATTATTTATTACTAAAAAATTACTAAAAAAGATAAACAATATTTATTTCCGTCATGTTTTACCGTAGAAATATTACTGAAGAATTCTGCAGAATTTTTCTGTGAAAGCGGCTTCACAGAAAAATTCTGCAGAATTCTTCAGTAATATTTCTTCGGCAAAACATGACGGAATTAAATATTGTTTATCTTTTTTAGTAAATTCCGAAAGTGTATACCAACCTAAAATTGAATTTTATTATTTATTACTAAAAAATTACTAAAAAAAGGTAAACAAAATTTAATTCCGTCATGTTTTGCCGAAGAAATATTACTGAAGAATTCTGCAGAATTTTTCTGTGAAGCCGCTTTCACAGAAAAATTCTGCAGAATTCTTCAGTAATATTTCTTCGGCAAAACATGACGGAATTAAATTTTGTTTACCTTTTTTTAGTAATTTTTTAGTAATAAATAATAAAATTCAATTTTAGGTTGGTATACACTTTCGGAATTTACTAAAAAAGATAAACAATATTTAATTCCGTCATGTTTTGCCGAAGAAATATTACTGAAGAATTCTGCAGAATTTTTCTGTGAAAGCGGCTTGAAAGCGGCTTCATAAAAAAATTCTGCAGAATTTTTTCAGTAATAATTCTTCGGCAAAACATGACGGAATTAAATATTGTTTATCTTTTTTAGTAAATTCCGAAAGTGTATACCAACTTAAAATTGAATTTTATTATTTATTACTAAAAAATTACTAAAAAAGATAAACAATAAAAGCGGCTTCAAGCAAGAAATCACATGGAACGAAGATCCTTCTGATTTCTTTACTACATATATTCAAAGGCACAAAGGTAATAGTTCCTCGCTGAAATACAAGAAATTGTAAACTGGGTCATATCTGTTTTAATCAATCACTAGCTAGAGGCCGATACAGCCTGTTTTGGGTAGGTCAAACAAAGGATATTCAAGATTTCATGAAAAATTGTCTAAATGATTGTCAAAATATACAAAAAAAAAAAACAAAACAGCCATTGCTACAAAATCCCAAAATGAATCGCCTTATTTGTTTCATATCAAAGGGAAAGAATACTATAGCTATTTGCGGATCATTATTCCGGTTTCATTGATTTTCATCAATTGAAAGCTTCAACAGCAGCTGATGTAGTATTGCAAATGACACAATGATTTTCAACCTAAGGAATACCTGAAATTTTGGAATCCGATGGAGGGCCACAGTTCAATACAAATACATTTAAACAATTTAAAGAAGTAAGTGTACGTTTCCACCTAAAAGTTGGTCACCTAGGTCTTGAGGTACGGTACATTCCGTTGATTGCTCGAAAGGAGTTACGAGAACTGTGTTCATTGCTGAGTTGTAGTACTCTTTAAAACTTGAGCTTTCCACCATTCACGCCTTTTCTAGCTACAAATTCGCTTGGTCGTTTTCCTAGCATGGACCACTTTGTTCCTCCGTGTGATTGTAAAATGTATTCACACTTCTTTATAAGCTATATTCTGTTGCTCGACAGCAAGACGACACTCATCAAACCAATCATTTTTTAGGTTAATTTTTACCATACCAAGAGTCGCCTGGGCAGCACTGACAACCGTTGTTTTCAATATCTCCCAAATAGCGTTTACTTCATCAGAACAGTAGTTGGTTTCCATAATGTTACTACTGTAACAAGCTGCTATTGCTAGGCCCTTACAGTTGAATCGCAAGGTTCCTTTTCAGTTGATAATCACTGCTTACGAATTTGGTAGCTGACTGATATGACATCTTGGATGAACCGCGAAATCTTCCCTTGGAAATTAATGCACGGTCGATTTGACTTCGCGACGACTTACTATTACTAATCATTATTCTGACATCGTATGGATCTCATCAGATCATCTAAATTGTTATAAAATAAGCCTTTATCTTACGGTTAAAATATTCCTTCTATGATGATTAGGACGATCTAGAATTAAATGCAGCGTTATCATGATAAATAATAGAACATTAATGGCAAAACTGAGTTCTACACTAATATAGCAAGCTATTGGCGCATTGGTTAATGCTGCATAAGTTGTGGTCACACTATAGGAAATTTATTGTCTATCACTTGATTCCGATTGATGATGACACTTATATGCTTCTCATTTTTATTAAAATTCAGAACCCACTCACAGCATTAACATCTTTTCATAAAACTGAACCGTGTAATAACTTAACCGTGAAGAAAGACCAGTTAAGTGACTTGTAGTAGTGTGATGAATAATTGTCGAGTTAAGAGTAGAACGAAGAATCAATGTAAATGGCATGCTCAAATCACGGGGTCACCTACGTAACGTCGAACGCTTAGTTTCGATCTAGATGAGGAATTTGTTATAAGCTTTGCAAAAATTAATCTTCATCTCGTCATGTAATTGTGACTTAGTTTCTATGCACTATATGTCATTGCATTGCTTCAATGTAATGTTAGCGAATTATACCAATGTGCATGAAACATCTGAATAATTAATCGGTACAAGCAAAAGGAACTAAATTATGATTATTAGGAGCGCTTCAGGAACATAGAACTTTTTTAACCGAGCTGCTGTATTACAGCAACCTTAGACGGTCTCTATTTCGATATTGAACTAAAAATAATAT
This sequence comes from Tipula confusa, assembly GCA_963556175.1. Taxonomy (NCBI): domain Eukaryota; kingdom Metazoa; phylum Arthropoda; class Insecta; order Diptera; family Tipulidae; genus Tipula; species Tipula confusa. The sequence goes on from OY744476.1 coordinate 79,059,097, forward strand.
AAGTGAACATTTTGTACCGGGGACAATTACAATCCATAACAAATAGTTTAAGCGGCCTCGTAAAATCATTGGTAAATTTTGATTACGGCATCTGTATCATAGATTAGTTTTAATGTGCCTTTAGTAATTAGTTACAACTAAAATGTTAGAAAAAAGTGTATACATTATTTACCCTCTTCGTCGACCATGTGCACTTCACAGGTTACGCGATAAACGGCCCCTAGATCAGTTGCCTCGTACCCCTCAATGGCACTAACTGTTTTATCCATAAAACGAAATTTAGATTGTTTGATTTTACATTTTAATTCAATAATTTCGAGTAAAAACTTAGCATTTAGCCATTCTGGTACCTTTTTCCCGTAAATTTCCATGATTTCCCAATATATTTTGCACAATTAACTAATCAAAACAAAACTTTAATTCGATAGCCCGACAGTCAACAAAAGTCAAAGCTGTCAAAAGTCAAAACTAGCAAAAGTCAAAGCTGTCAAAATTAGTGTCACGACAGTTTGGAGACCTACCTACCAATTACCTACCTACCAATTTATTTTTTAGCATTTAGTCTCGACATCTATGTTTCGGTATCGTTATAAAGAAATCTATAATTTTTTTTGACATTTTAACAAAAACAAATCCATTCATTGCACATCGTTTCGATTTCACGAAAAAAGAAAATGAGAAATTTCGAAACGCAAAATGTTAAAAAATCAGCGTAAATTATATAAAAGTAAAATTAAATAAATATAAACTAATTGTGTAGAAAGTGAATTAAATATTAGAGTTGTAATAAAATTGTGATTCCAGATTGAAAATAATTAAACTGTAACATGACTACATTTATATGATTCGTACTCCATTTTGATGTTGGGGGGCCACACAGAAAAATCGACAAAAAGTTGAAATTTCCCCCATGTGTGTTATACAACCGCAACATAAATACAACCACATAAATTATGAACAATAGTAATTCGCATAGTAAGAAATTAAGATTAAATTGTGATATAACGAATCGTGATAGTGAAATGGCCGGAGCATCGAGTTATGCGTCGACCGCACCAAATGCAGCTCAATTGTCAATTGACGAGTCCGAAGTGTTCTCAAATTGGCATGCACGACAAATTACCAAGTGTATTAACGATAATGCAATAAATCGTGTACTCGATTCATACTTAAGGATATTTCAAGAGGTAAATACATTGAATTTGCAAACAAGTTCATCTGGTACATCAGTTGTGGTAAGATCACCACCACCACCTCCCGTACGCCCGAATCGATCGAGTAATCGTTTCGAAGAGTCTGCGATATTGATGGCGATTAGCGAACATGGACTACAACAAAATGTTGTACCCGTATCGAGTGATGAATGCAGTACGACTGGGAATAATCGTGAACCATCAGTATTCAGTTCAATTAAATTGACTTCCACACTAACACAACCAACTTCCTCATCATCATCATCATCGCAGTCGACGATAGCCGTTCCTTCCACATCACAAAATAGTGTATCATCGTCGTCGTTGTCGTCGACGACGACCATCAGTAATTTTAATGATCTAGACATAGTAGCAAGTAATGAGATTTTGACAAGTAATCCATCCAGTATTGAGAGTAACGATGATATAGACTTTATGGAGGCCGCAGTAGCTGTTGCAATACAAAATAAAGGCCTAACCCCATATTCAGTATCAATGTCACCCACAAGATAGTAGTAACAAATTTTATCGATTTCCCGATGAATATCCAAAACCACAACAACAACACAACATTTTATGTATTTAGTTCCTAGCGTGCGCCATAGTTCTCAAATCCATTTTAGTGCCATTACAAAATTAATTGCATGATGTGGCCGGGTAGTAACAGTCGAGGAGAATAATATAATTGGACATTCCAAAATTTAATCATGATTTGAGGTGTAGAGTACATAACGCGTAACAAAACAGCCCAGCAGCATTGCAAACAGACAAACACAACAGTGACTGTAATTCTAAGCAAATATTATCAATTTTATTATTATAAATTATTCATAAGTAAGATTTGTAAGGTGTAAGAAAACAAATTTATTGAATTAACACATAAAAATTTAAATAAAATATTTTTATTTTATAAAACGATGAAATTTATGTAAATGAGTTATTTATGTTCCTTTCAATTATACGCATTGGTAAGTTTCTTCGGTGACTTGAAATAAAGGTGATCATTCAAGTTTTATTGTTGGTTGAAGTATTCACTTAAAATCAGTTGTGATGGGGAAGAGATGGCAGTATACCCAAATTAGTGTATTGACTTTTGTTTCTTAGATATTTAGGAAATTCGTGTAAATTGAGCAACAATACAAACGTTAAAATTTAGGTCTAAAATCTCCAAAGTGCGCATTTTTAATTTCAAAATGTACGGAATTGTACTTGATCGTGGTTGTTAGCCCATAAATCAGGTAAGGGGTTACCCCACAAAATTGCCAAAATCTACAATTTATGCAATCAAACAAGTAACAATGGTCCGATTTTGATTAGTGATACATTTATTTAAAGCTTCCGGCATCAGCATAAATATTGCATTTAAATATTTTATAATTTTCATTGCTTATTTTGGAGCCCATAAATCAGGCAAGGGGTTAGCCCACAAAATTACCTAAATCTACAAATTATGCAATAAAAGACGTAAAAATGGTCCGATTTTGATGAGTGATATATTTATTTAAAGCTCCCGAAATCAGCATAAATACTGCATTGAAATAATCAATTATTTGCACTGACCATTTTTGAGCCCATAAATCAGGCAAGGGGTTAGCCCACAAAATTACCAAAATCTACAAATTATGCAATAAAACCCGTAACAATGTTCTGATATTGATGAGTGATACATTAATTTAAAGCTCCCAGCATCAGCATAAATATTGCAATGAAATATTCAATAATTTTCATCGACCATTTTTGAGCCCATAAATCAGGCAAGGGGTTAGCCCACAAAATTACCAAAATTTACAAATTATGCAATAAACGACGTAACAATGGTCCGATTTTGATGAGTAATACATTTATTTAAAGCTCCCGAAATCAGCATAAATATTGCATTAAAATAATCAATTATTTGCATTGACCATTTTTGAGCCCATAAATCAGGCAAGGAGTTAGCCCACAAAACTACCAAAATCTACAAATTATGCAATAAAACCTGTAACAATGTTCTGATATTGATGAGTGATACATTAATTTAAAGCTCCCAGCATCAGCATAAATATTGCAATGAAATATTCAATAATTTTCATCGACCATTTTTGAGCCCATAAATCAGGCAAGGGGTTAGCCCACAAAATTACCAAAATTTTCAAATTATGCAATAAAAGACGTAACAATGGTCCGATTTTGATGAGTGATATATTTATTTAAAGCTCCCGGCATTAGCATAAATACTGCATTGAAATATTCAATAATTTTCATTTGAAAATTTTTGAGCCCATAGATAAGGCAAGGGGTTTGAATTATATATTTCACTGATTACGAGACCATTGTTACGTGTTTGTCATTGTGCTTTACTAACTATCCCTTTTTTTATTGGCACCCAAATTGCTGTATCAACATTTTTTACGATTGAACTAAATTTGGTGGTTAACGGCCTATTGCGATGGTTGGTACCACCATTAAAAGCTCACAAAGTTTATATAAAATCAAGGGTTAGTAAGACTATATTTCAGGACAGAAATCAGTTCTTCGTGTTAGTACGAGACGTTTAAACTAAACTCCAGTTTCTTGAAAATAAACTTTAAATTGGGGTCCATTACAGCCATATTTTCTTCAGTGGCGGCTTTGACGGTTTAAAATTCAATATCAACATTTTGAGATTATACATAAAAAAAGATTATATGAGATAACCAAAAATTTTCAATTTCCCCAATTAGATTTGGATGCTTAACTGTCACTCTTCTTTTTATTTTTATTTTTGTACTTTCATTGCATCACACTTGAACAAATTCGTATTCCCACCGCACCACCAAAATGTCATGACTCTGAAGATATTTTCTTTTAATTTTATTACTATTTCTTATTTATATACATACTGTAATGTACAGATTTAATATACACACTCATAAAAATTCAATTGAAAATGGTTTACGAATATTTTCACTTCCCGCCAGTTTCATCATCCCATCGCATCTATCGCGCACTCTAAAGTACCGCAACAAATTTGAGTACTTCCATAAATCTGTGTGTCATACTATATATATATACGAGTGTGTTCTATATATACATATTATAATATGGTACGAGAGACCAACATCCCAAATCACCACACAAATTGGATATAAAATTTAAGAAACTTAAAAAAAAAAAATCTTATTTAAAACAAAAGTCACGTAATATTCAGATTTGGATAACCAATTGCAACAACACAAGACCAACCAAATATGTATTAAACACAATTCCCACCAAATTTATGTATTTTGTTGGTGAATACCAAATAAAATGGTTCGTTGATTTAAAAAAAAAAAAAAAAAATAAAAAATAAAAAATTAAATTTTATATTCTCTGGAACAAATTAAATTGGACAGTTGATGGAAAGTTACTTGCGCTTTTCATTTCATATGAATAAATTCATGCGATCATCAAGAGAAATCCACTCGTATATATGATTTGGTCTTATTGAGTTATACACCGCAAATGTTTTTAGGGGTGATATATTTTGGGCAAGGATCTATTTGCAATCAACATATTTAGGCCTTTGTATAGTTAGAAAGGATTTGCATGCTTCGTAAACGACTTATAAACGACCATGTAATCCACTGAATTCCACCACATCATCCTTGTCGTATAGAGACGATTTAACGAAGGTTGGATGAAAGACTCGTGTTTGGAAGCATTTCAAGACCTCTCAAGCATTTGGAAGACCTTATGGGATGCATATACCACACTATGACGTCAGAATGTTAATTGGTGACTTTAATGCTTTAGATGAGGCCAAAATCCAACTTATTTATGTGAACAATTATTTATGGGAAAGGTTAATGAACTTTTCGATATTGTTGCTCGAACCTTCGTTTCATCTCGCTTCATATTGTTGCTCGAACCTTCATGGAATGGTACATTCAACATTAGAACTATAGTAGCCTTTATGATAATCAGAATTCTAACAACTTCCAGCCACCAAGGCGGATCTATCCTTAACTGCCAACACCGATGGAAGTTGATCGACCAATTCAAACGCGACAAGTTAATTAAATCATCAGCTCATTCTTTGACCGGTAGTAAAACGAGAACATTATAATATGCACGAGTCAAAAAAATAACAGAGAATAAACCACTTGGAAACGTGGCGTGGACTATCTCACACTGGATGAGAACTACTATATCCTATTGGCTATCAAATGATGAACATGATAAAGAAGTTAGCTTGGCAGCCTTACCTAGAGTCCCAAGCCAACAGGAAATTTAAAAGATCAGATTTTCCGTTTATGCTAAGCCAACCAATAATCATTTCCAAATTAGATCAGCGGGAAATCAAAATTAGTCACAAAATTAGTGGACAATATTTTTCAAAAGCAGCCTTGGCATCGACTATACCAACGAATTTGTTGCTCTACCAAAACTAAAATTGTTTGATGCCATCATAGGAGATGATGAATTATGAACACTTGGAAGTGATCATTTCACCCAACACACACATTCCGTAACAAAAAAAAAACCGTCATGCCAAGTCAACAATGTAGAGCTACTGCCATCTTTTTTCTGACACGAAAAAAATGGCGCACAGTCATCTCGAATTTTGTAATTCTCTTTGGACCCATTAATAACTTCGAAGCCATCGATACCGGGGTACGCGCTGAATTCAAAACCACCAGTGAGGGATTGATATACACCAAATCAAACACTTACTCATACAGTATGAAGAGGGAAGTGGACAAACGATTGGCCGACCTCCTTGCCAATATTATTGTATACGACCTTCCAAAAGCTCCTAAATTCCCAGATTTGGATTGCGGAAAAAAATTCGATCTTCAAGATCAAAATGAAAGAGACTGATATTCCAAAGACGAAATTACCGACAAACGCCTTACATGGCGGAATAATTGTGGTAATATCGAGGATAAACCCACAGCTGATCGACTCTATAAAGTTCTAGCTAAGGATCAGTCCAACGAGATTGGGCATCTTCTGAAATCCAATGGTAACTATACATTGGGCCGAAAAGAGTCGTGGGTTGGGTTACTAGTCTATCCGGTAAACTTTTTACCCCGGAAAAAGTCAAACGGGCCATTAACTCATTTCAGCCGTTCAAGGCTTCAAGTGGGGAAGGAATCTTGCCAGCCCTTCTCCAAAGGGCTCCAAAGGGCTTGATTACGCCTACTTTGGTAGCATTATTTAGAACTAGCTTCAGTTTGGGTGATATACCTCAGACTTGGAGCCAAGTCAATATGGTTTTTATCCTAAAGCTTGGCAATCAGCCAAGTGAACTCCCTTACCCCTTTCGACCTATTAGTTTTATATCGATTATTCTAAACATTATGGAACGACTGGTAGATCTTCATATCAGAGGCTGCTTAATGGTAACCAGGCCTCTGAATCCTAATCAATTCTAATTCTAATTGAAGCGGCCTGCCGCTCGCAAAAATTGCGCTATTCGCTTTTTTGTATATTGAAGAAGCTTTTGACAATACTGGATACGAATCAATTACTAGGGCAATCAGGCGTAGTGGTATTGACGATCCGCCTAAGCATTGGATTAATATTGGTTAGTAGGAAGATTACTTCCAAACTAGTTAATGACTAATAAGTCAGTAATGTTTACGGCAGTAAACGGGTACCCGCAAGGCGGTGTCCTGTTATCTTTGCTGTGGTCAGTCGTGGTCAATGAATTACTTGATGAGCTACATCTACTCGATTTGGTTACCATAAAATCTCTGGCGGGCATGAATGTTCGATATCTGCCAGCACGCAACAGGCCTTGCTTGTTATTTCGAATTGGTGCATTTAAGAGGCCTTTTTAATTAACCCTTTTGATTAGTTAGTCTAAAAGGTATTACTATCGGATACTCCAATGAAGTTAAATATCTGGGTGTTGTCCTAGATAAGCAACTGAATTTGAACTCGGTCGGCGTACGTTTGGAAGAACTTGGAGCTTCAGCTCAAAAATAATTTACTGGATGTACATCATTATAGTGAGGCCAATTGTAACCTATGGGGCCATAGTTTAGTAGTCTAAGGTACAGTAAAAAGTTATTATAAAAAAACTAACCTCACTGCAGAGGCTAGCAAGTCTCGGAATCACAGGCGCTATGCGCACGTATCCTACGGTGGCAATGGTATCCATCGAACTCATTCCACTTCATATCTACGTCAAAAAATCAGCTGCTACTTTTGCAGGTAGATTACAGCTGGGTCATCTGGAAATTTTGAATGAACTTTTAGGCTTGGATATGTTCTTTGGAGTCCCGGACGTTAAGCCCAGAATTCTGCTTTAGCAGAAAATGTTTGAATTCTGTGGTAACAGTCCTTGATAGAACAGACTGGGATACTGATGAACCTCCTATGGAGCCTAGCAGTCTAGTCTCAACCACAAAATAACGAAGTCACTGGGAACTTACCTTAGTGTTTTTATAGTCGAAGTTAAACCCATGGAAACCTGTGTCTCAACTATTATGACTAAAGGTCTGAAAGGCACCTCCATCCACATTGATTGACAAGCAGCATTGAACACTCCGATTGACAAGTAGCATTGAAAGCACTGGCTTCTAACTGCCTGGATTCTAAGTCGTTTAAAAGTTATTATAAACTGCTACAATCCCTCCCTTGCCGTAACAAAGTTAGATTGTGGTGGGTACCTGGTCACAAGGACATCACTGGAAACGTGATAACCGACGAGTTTACACCGGCTGGATCGTCGATTACACTCATTGGCCCTGAGCCTTTCTGTGGCATCCCGTGGAATAGTAAATGGGATAAAATACAGCGCTTACCTGTTGGAACTGTATTTCCGGCCTTAGACGGGGCAAATCTTTGATCATACTATTTCACCATAAGGACTTGGCGGTTAACTTCAGTAAAGTAAATATTAGGAAGCTTGTAAGTTTTTTTCAAGTTACTGCAACATGAGATATCATTTCAATAAAATGAACCTGTCTACAGAGATTGAGTGCCGACTCTATTTGGAAAAGGTAGAAACCGCAGAGCACATAAAATAAGAGTGTAGTGCGGTGTACACTGAGGTGGCTTCATTTTGAGAGGTATTTGACCCAGGAGAAATGTAAATTGGCCTCTGCAAGCAGCATTCTCGCCTTTATTAGGAAAACGGAAAAGTTTTTGGATTAATAAATCCTAATAGCACAAAAGATATTTTTGGTAGCAGTGTTGGACGTGTGGACAGGGGAAAAAAGCGTTGTTGACACCTCATAGATTAAATGTAAGGTGAATATATTTCTAATTTTCAAACCAAACGGGACCCTTAGATTTTTTGTAATATTTTGGATGTCGCTACACTGGCTGCCCACACTATATTCACCATCCATAATCTAGAATTATCTATAGCTCACTAAAGCATTAAGTATATAATCCATAAAGGAGTGTGCATCAACACCAATTGTCTACATATATTTAAATACCAGAAATATCAACGAAGCGAGACCACGAACTAGGATTATATTAAATCTAAGTTAATCTAACTAGGAAAATTTTGTGAAGATTGGTTACGATAGTTGATATCTTCATGAAAAGCTCTCAAACTCTAAGTTTAAATAATTTCATAATAACAAGTTATTTACTGTTTAGTTATTATGAAGTTTAACGTTTTGAATAGTCTTTTGAAAACGTTATGTTTCTTCAATTGATATTTTTTACGGTCGCAGGTATAGCAAGATGACCAGTTTCTTATATACAAATGATGGTTTATTTAAGGTTTGTTTTACAGCACAGCTTTGACCTAAAATTGAAAAGTATACAGTTTAACTTTTTATAAATGTATTTCAAAGCACGGCGGCATTCAAATCCATATCCATCTATACCACAAGTAATTATTATATAACCCCAATTGCAATATTCCAATTACTTAAGTATTACAATATTTTGTTGTCTTTTGCAAACAATTTTTATTTAAGATGTAATAATAAAAAAATCTTGAATAAATTTAATTTGATTTGCACATGCAGAACAATTTTATTTGTATGATTCTATGCACACAAAATAGTGAAAGACAGTTTTTTTTTTTTATATATTGAACTTATACTCGTTGCGATTTAAAATATCGTTCGTATCCAAATGGCATGTTATTTAACCAAATTGTAGACGATCTCTCAAGATAACCATGTAATTTTGTAAGTTTGCGTCTAATTTTTATCTAAATATGCGCATATATCAATTGATCGGATGGATGTACACGTTTTTCATTTTCATTTTTTAATTAATTTATTTTATTGTGTTTAGTTGGTTTTTCTGCCTGGGAAATTTTTTTTTTTTTTTTAGAAATTTCTTGGATATTTTCACATTCCAATAATGAACTTAAATGCTTATCTAATAAAAGTGAGTAGAACGAGGAACTACAGTGACTGGCGGCAGATTTACATTTTATCTAGCATAGTCAGAAGAAATGCAAACTCCGAAAACTTAACTCCCCAAATCGCTTGAATACTCGCATATCTCTTCACCACCTAAAACGGACAGTTTTTGGATTATGACTTTCTTGTAAGTAAAGTGAAAGTTTTATTATGATGATGTGTGTTTCAAACCGAGAGATCTTACCGTTAAGCCACCTCCTAGTAATAGGCAAATATGTTGTAGTTGAGTTTTAAAAGTCATTTCCATATAAACACTATAAGTCTGTGTTCCAAACGAAAAAAATACATCATAAAAAGTTAAAAAGTTAAATTATTGACATTTTATTCACCACAAAAATTTTAACTGGTCTCAGACCACTTAAAATTTAGTTACATAAATACATATCATAGGCGCTTTCGATTGATATGAATAAACAAAATAAACTGAATTAACTGAATCAAATGAAGTGATTTGACTGTTCTATTCGGACCTGTCAATTCGATTAAAAATATTGAGCAACTGAATTAACTGAATGTGTATTTTGCTCGTGGTGTTAATTCACATAGGTTGTTGTTTTTGTTTTTTTGAATTTGTTTTTGTTTCGCGTTCAATTTTTTAATAATTAGAATATATATATATATATATATATATATATATATATATATATATATATATATATATATTTAATAATATAAATATATATATATATATATATATATATAAATATATATATATATATATATATATATATATATATATATATATATATATATATATATATATATATATATACATAATGTATATTTTTTTATTTTATAGCAAGTTCTATAATATTTTTAATATATGCATGTATTTATTTTTTTTCATTCCCGCTGTAGTTAACAAAAGCCAAATTTAAAATGATTTATTTTTGACATTTGTCTGAAGTGATAAATACCATTCGAAAACCCAAATCACTTCAGTAGCTCAATTATCTAAATAGTAACTCAGTTTCAATTCTGTTGATTCATGTCAATCGAAAGTGCTTCATATCATAGATTTCAGGTAGTTAAACTGACGTTTGGTTTTTTTGTTTTTTTTTTTTTTTTGAAAATGGAAAATGAAAATAAAAGGAAGTGGCACGTAAAGAGTGCATATACAAAATGTTGGTATCAATTGGTTATATTTATAACAATTTGATTAAATTTGTATATCTGATTGTAATTATATTATAGGGAATCTTGTTTCAATAAGAATAAAATATGATGCCAAGTTTATAAGCAAAAATTACAACCAGAGAGAAGGATGGAAGTAAAATTATAATTTCTAAAGTAAATTTTATAAAATAGGAAATGAATTTATTTATATAATTATAGAAAAATTAGTCAAGAATTGGGTAAACCATCATTATGTCGTCAACAGTGGCAAGCGCCGATAAGAAAATATAAGGTGATCAATTTAATAAATATATATATATATATATATATATATATATATATATATATATATATATATATATATATATATATATATATATTTATATATATATATATATATATATATATATATATATATATATAGGATCATTCCATAAGGAATCGTACATTAGTTGCAGTCGATGTCTCAAAAATTATTCGAACTATATTTATTCGATTTATAAGTAAAAAAAAAAAATATTGTAGAAGAAAATTTTTTTCTTCTCTCTCTCTCTCTCTCTCGAGTTACACACTCTTAAAGTTTTCACTTTTTCAAGGAGTTTTGGGTACATGTATTACATTTTTGATAATATTTTCGGAACGGTTTGGCCGATTTTAAGTTTCTCAACGGTTTCTTAAAGCTACAAGAATATAGAAAATTTTAAAATTATTAGTTTTTAATAAGTTTCAATTTTAAAAGTTGAGTGATTCTTTGAATCTGTATTTCTTGTTACCTCAATAACAAAAAAAGTGTTTTTGTTTTAAATTTTTTAAATT